>JADLZL010002719.1:0-236554 GCA_015844335.1 Chrysopogon serrulatus | reverse complement strand
AGCGGCAACTACCACTACATTGCTAACCAAATGATTTGCTCAACTGCTTGTTCTGCAGTTATGCAAACTTTACAGTACATATGACTAAACTCGACATGAATAGACCTTATATGCTTGCCAAGGAATCAGGCCACTACCTCCAATTCTCCTTAGACCCTGTTTGGTTCCCAAGAATTGGGAGGAATTACAGAGTGGTCTAATAATAATAAAAAAATTGGAAGAACTTTCTAGATATTGGTTTCAGGACCCAAACAGGCTCCAAAATGTTAAAAAGCGACACTGACAACAACTCGGATCACCAGGCAAAACGACCTTTGCTCCGGTTCAGGATTTGTAATCATCTTCTGGCAGAGGTCAACTGTAGCTGGAAGCACAGTTTGGCGAATAAAACAATATGATAACTGCCTTGCAAAGCAACAAAGACTTCCATCAGTACGTGAGCTTTTTGTGAAGTCCCATATAGTACGGTTTCCTTGTCTTTGAAGGAATCGTCTGAATTTTCTGGACAATAGAATAATCAAAAAAGGTAGATTAAATGGCCAAGCCAAATAGCAAAGGAAACCAATAAGAAAATATCAAAATACAGTAATGCCCAAATTTGGTAAGTCAGGATAATCAGAGCAATTTCTAGGTCCTGGAATTAGTGCCCAGGTTAAACTACAAAGGAAAAATGGTGCATGTCAAGAGAACATATAACAAGTATTACAATATATAACTTACAATATGGTAAGAGGGATTTAGTGGCTTCAAAAGACTCAAAACTGGTGGACAAACTTCCCTGACCTGACAGACCGCCACAGCTACTTGCAAATCTTGCTTCTGGAACAGCTGATGAGTATTCAGTAGCAGTGAAAGTGTGAGACTGAGCAAAAGTGATAATATCATAATATGCTTAGCTGCGCAGTTCTTGAGGCACTAGCATAACCTGAAAAATTTAGATGCCAAACAATCTTTAAAAGCATAGCAACCATTGGTTGCAGATTAAAATAAGGTCATTTGATAGCTCCATTCTGCTGCAAAAGCATAGAAAGTCTGCACATTGCTCTTTGTAAGGTTCCAGGTACACCTAAACAAGTAGCCAGTGATCTATATTTGCATAAGAACATGCCTTAACAAATCCAGATTACAATGAACAGGATTACAAAACAATCAAAACAAATTCACATTTCATGAGACCGGTACAAAAATGGATGCTATGGAATATGGAAGGCATGTTTCTTGATCAGTTCAAGAACAACCTAACAATAGTGAAACACTCATATTATGACAATGACCCCTTGAGATGCTTTTGTGTGCTCAAATAAGAAAATACATTCTGAGTTTTTTATGACATGCCTAGTGACAAGAAGTCAGTATGGAATCAGGCTCAGGCCAAAAAAAAAAAAAAAGAAATAAAAATATCAACAGACAAAACACAAGCACATCTGAGTAGGGACATGGAAATGAAATTACCTCTCCATAATTCTTCAGAACCACAGCAAAAAGCTTAGTGGGCAGCTACTTCAGAGTTTGAAACAGGGCCATAAATACATGATGGGAAGCTAGAACATTGGCAGGCTGCAGTTGTGCAAATGCAGAGAGAAGGTCTGGTCTGAGAAACAAGATGCGTGGAAACATTGTAGCCTTAAACCGCCAATTGAATGATGTGCAAAATAGCTAATAGTACCTCAATCAGTACCAATCTTTTGGGTAATCCAAGCATGCAATATTGGAGATTAATACAGCTACCTGCTGTGCAATCTACAATTACAGCATTTAGAAAATAGTCTCACCAATAAACATCATGTGTTTACCATCGTATGACTCAAACTGGATGCATATTATCTAGTGCATACCTGGCTATTCTCCTCATGTGTGTTTGATAAAAGATTTTTACCAAAGGGGGTCCTCCTCATTACTAATTCCACTGCAACAAAGAAATTTTAATATGGTCAGTGAAATGCCAGACTATTATCATTTAAGTGTGCCACTGCAGTTGTGTTTATGTTTGTGAATGGCTAAAGCTATATAGTAGATGAATTACTCTTCATTGTTTTGCCTCTGAACTCCCACATTCTGGATACTGTGGCACATATAATGCAATAGTATATTCCTGTCTGTACCACCAAGAGTGAACTTAAGTTCATCTGCAATTGTAAGTAAGAAAAAGTTGGCATTTAGATAGAGCCAATATTTCAAAATTAAATTGAATACACAATATTTCATGTTGGGACAACAAATTGAGGCACTTTGGAGGCAAAATCATGGCCACCACCAGCCGCTATTACAATCTAAAATTTGCTCATAGAATGTGCGTTGTTAATCCATCAGGAAGCACTTAGCACTAGTCAGATGTATTTGAGGACAAAATTTGAAAGAGATATTTACCAGTGGCCATCTTTCTTGCGATCATTTATGTCTTTCCTTGGCCCTTATGCGCTGGGTACACTTCCTTGCCAGGTCCCAACATTCCATCCAGCAGAAATTGCAGATTAAACATCTTTATGTGCTGGCGAAAACCAACCTGACAGATTGATCTAACCATATCCTCAAATATCATGTAACCACGGACAAAGCCTTGTCTTTCAATTTCTTGGAATGCAGCAAGGATGTTCCCATTTCTATCGCTGCGAGCAAGCCTGTTTAGAAGGGTAGTAAGAAGATCCTTTGACAGCCTATCCTTGAGTGACTCTTTAAAACAATTAGTAGCCTTATCAAATTTTCCTTGTCTGCATAATCCATCAACCATTGTGGTATAGGTGACTTCATCTGGAGCAATATTCGCTACTTCTGTCATGTACGCGAACATGTTGTCTGCTTCACAGGCCTCTCCACTTAAGTAAAATGAATGGATGAGTGTATTGTATGTCACAACATTTGCAGGAAACCCTTGATTATGGACCAGTTTCTTGGCTAGAGAAAGCTTCTCAGCGATGCAAAGGCTATGAATGAAAATGTTGAACGTCCGTGTGTTTGGTACGATACATTTCTTGATCATGTTTGCCAAGAGCTCCAGAACAGCTGGCCATCTGCCCATGTCACATAGTCTGCTCATCACAGTGTTGTAAGCAATAATGGCAGCGCACCAATTTAACTCCGTGCTCCTCTCCAAGATGGGAATGGCTTGTGAAAACCTCGAGTTACAGCAAAGGCAATTTAGAATGATGCTCAAAGTAAAAGCTGTGGGTTGCAACCCTTTACCTTGCAAGATCTCAAACTGCTTGAGTGCTTCCTTAGCCATGCCTTTCTTGCTAAGAGCATCCATGTATATATTATAGGTAACCGTACTGGGCTCGTGGCCCTTAGTTTCAATATCTGCTAACACCTGCTTGACCTCATCGAATCTGGCATCGTCACACAGCGCCCTTATCAGAACATTATAGGTGACAGCATTGGGAGGACAACCAGCCTCCTCCATGAAGCTAATCAGGTTGGTAGCCTCCTCGAATACGGCCCTGACGGCAATAGCCCTGCACGATGGGCGTGTACGTGTGCACCATGGGGCGGCAGCCCTCCTGCAGCATCCAATCGAGCACGCCCCAGGCCTCGTCAAGCTTCCCCGCCCGGCACAGCCCCGTGACGAGCGTGGAGAAGGTGCCAACGTCGGGCGCCACCCCGTGGCCCCGCATGGCGTGGATCGCGTCGTAGGCGAGATGGAAGTCGGCGGTCCGCCACGCGTACAGCTTGACGAGGATGTTGAAGGAGGACGCGTTGGGCGCCACGCCCGCCGCGAGCATTCCGTCGAACACCCTGCGGGCCTCCACCGCGCGGCCGTCCTCCGCAAGCGCGTTGAGGAGCGTGTTGTAGCAGAGCACGCTGGGCGGTACGTCGGCGCTTGAGGCGGCGAGCATGAGGTCGGAGAAGAGGTGGACGACCTGGTCGACCTCCCCCGCGCGCGCCAGCGCCTTCATTGCCAGGTTGCAGTCGCGCTCCATCTGCTGCAGCTGTAGAGGCGGAGGCTGGTGCGGGGAGGCTACTTCCGGCTCCACCACGGGCGGGGGAGGGAGGGTATTGGCATCGTCGGAGTCGTCGGAGGATGATGAGGAGGGGAATGGAAAGACGACGTAGGCGGCGGCGGCGGAGGAGAAAGCCATGCGCCCGCGCAGGAGCCGAGCGGTGGGGAGGAGGGCAGCTGCGCGCGCAATGGTCGCGACGAAGGGAGTAGCACCGGCCGCCGTGGCGGTGGGGCTGGAGGTGGCGGCGGCGGCGCCGTGGTGGGAGCTGTGATTTGCTTGTGTATTGAGTAGTGAGATGATTATTGACGAGACAGGAAGCGGTTTCCGGCCGCCGTGGCCCGTGGGATGTGTTTGCTGTGGCGGACCCGCACCAGCACCCGATAGAGGCCGTTTGGTTTGGCCGCGCTGCTTGCACAGTTGCTCAGAATCACTCCGGCAAGGGGCAAGCCAATACCAGATCTAAGCCAAACCAGTGCTAGCATTTAGCAATGAATCAAAAATATGTAATAAAATGTTTTGAGTTACTATCGTCATCCTAAATTATAAGTAATTCCAATTCTTAAAGAGTCAAATCATCTCAAATTTGATCAAACTTATAAAGATTTATAACATCAAATAGATATACTATAAAAATATAATTGATGAAAAATTTAATGGTACTTATTTAGTATCATATATGTTATTATTACTCTATAATTTTAATTAAACTTAAGATATTTTGACTTTCTACAAAAAAAATGGATTAACTTACTATAATTTAGAATGGAGGGAGTACCTTATAAGTCATTGTTTGAGCTACCGAATAGAGTCAAATAGATTTTGGTGGACATCAAACAAAAATCCCTTCTCTGTTTATGCTGGAGGCTATGAGTTAGGCTATCTTCAACACCAAGGAGACACATTTTAAGATATGCATCGCGCTATCTCCGACACAAAGAAGACCCATCTTTTCACCTATTTCTTGTCTTCAACAACAGGAAATACAAAAAGAGAATCAAAATGGGTTGAGGAGGGAGAACACCTATATTTAGGTTATGCTTTGCCTGAAACCCAAAATGCGTATTTGAAAGGTACTTTGTTGGATTTTTGTTTCATAGCCTAGGATATGCATTTTGAGTTTAGGTGTCTTTATGTCTCTTCTGGAGATAGTCTTAAAACAGAAACTGTTCCCTTGCTAAAACGAGCATCAAGTTCTTTTTGATGCTCCTATGCAACAACAGTCGGTGGGGGAGAACTCTAGTCACTTGCCATCATCGCTCTTGCACCAGAATCATTCTATCGCAAAATCAAGGCCCTTAAGTGTGCTTCCATTGCCATGCCAATCTAGTTGGGTTTGGGTCACTCACCAAATCAAAATAAACAGAAAAAAGACCAACATATTAGTCCTTGGATTTGCACACCTTATGTGTCTCCTAGCCTTCGTACACTACACCGGGTCGCAGACTTGCAATCGATATTTCTGCTTCGCAAGGCTACTCACTATTAATTCTCCTCCGCCGCCTACGACAGACATGCCCACACACAAAACGCGCAAGACCGTTGAGGAGGCTGCGAGGCGTATCCATTGAGTACCGACAACGCTAGTATATATTCTTTCTATTTCAAATTGTAAAATATTAACTTTTCTAGATACATTGATTTTATTATGCATTTAGACATGGTGCATAACAAAAATGTATATCTATTTATCTAAGTGCATAGAAAAACTATATATATAAAAAGCTAAAACATCTTATAATTTAGCACGTAGAGGAGGTAGTATCTAACTCTATACGGACACTAAATTCAGCAATAATAGATAGATGTATCTCGTAGCGCCGGATCAATCAAACTTGCTAATGGAGCTGGCAGTTGTCCAAAACCAGTACAGTACACGTCTTCTCCAGACTAATCACTATCCCGATCAAACGAATCTAATCAACCACTCAGTAAATGACCGAACCAAAATAGACTAGTCCCCAGCACATCCAGTGCAAACATCTCGAACATTTATTCTTAGGCACAACACGAGCATGAATGAATGGGACCAGCGGAACGTAAACGTACAAAAGATCGCATTCCAGAACAACTATTGTATTGTATCTCTCACACATGGTCCTTCTCAAACAAGTCTCGGTATCACCTCCTCGCTAAAAAAAACAATCAATCTCCGCATCACCAGTAAGTAGGATGCCTGGCCATGATTTTAGATTTTACCAGGTGGAAGAAAAAAAATATGAATGAACAGACTGAACCCAGGACCTGGAGTCAGTCATCTTGGAAGGACAGCTATAAAAACTCTGGCCATCCACACGACCAACCAAATCCAGTCCAACAACCCACTCTTAACAACAATCACCCAGCCCCAATCATATCTCGGCATCAACCAAACCTCAAGGACCCAGACATCAGAAAATCACTGCCCTGCGACAAAATTCAGGAACAAATAACCACCAACCCATACTACCCCTACATGCTCATACGCTACGTAGCTTAGGCACTCTGCACTGCTGTGTCATCGATAGCTCATGCCACGTTCAACAGTATGCTACATCGCCGCTCTGCTTCAAATGGCAGCACCTGAAAAGAAGCAAGGACCATGTTACATACATCAAAGCATGCGGCCTTTTGTTGAACTACTCAAGGCTTTGGTGGGTTGTACTGTGTTTCTATAACCCACCACTCTATATGATCATGGTGCCTCACGAAGCAATGCCTGCTCCACCTAATGGTCCATTATCAGTTTATCACCAAACAATCGAGTAGCAGCTCTGCACATCTTATGCAGTATTCAGGGCCTGCTGCAGCTGAGCAAACGCAGAGGGATGGATCCTGCCAATGGCAGCATTGAATGCTGCATCCCCATGGAAAACTGCACATGCTTTTAAGTTCTCTCTTAACACGTTCTCTAGCGATGCTTGTTTGATAGGATCTGAATCCTTTACCTAGTCAACAAACAACTTTCAGAAACAGTACCCTTACAAACCTGTATGTATTTGGAAATGAACAGCTAGGTAAAGCATGCTATACCTGGCGCTTTCTCAGCTCTTTGCTTGAAGTATTGGAATAAGCTGAACCATCGTTGCCTATCCATGAAGAGCTTGTGATATCGCCACTGCAAACAATTATATCAAGAGTTGCTGACAGAATAATCTAGGCCTCAAAGGTTTAACAAGAAATAAAAGAACCTTAATCGTATTAAAATGAAGGACAGAAGGCTACCTAGTATCGTCCTCAGTCTTTACTTCACGGCTTCCTATAATAACAGTAGTGCAGACACTGCATTACATCATATAACTCATTAGTATGTACCCAACCACCAACAAGGCAGACTTTCAGTTTAATGCCCAAGAAACATCTCACCTCAGTATGTCATCAAGTTTGTCAATGACCTGAGGTACCTGTAATGTCAAAACTATAGAAAGCGCCATGGCATATTCCTTCTGTTGTATAGCATTTGCATCATCTACCTGTGCAATGACATAGTGCTTGTTCAAATAGTACAACATAAACCACTGAGCTCTTCAGAATTCAGAAGACTCACATATCAACAGCTAAAGCATGTCAAAATTACTAAAGTGAGGCTGATATTAAGTATTCAATCATTGTATGAATAGACACAAGGATGGTTTTGTCTGAACAGAAAAGGTTTCATTGACAACACAACCATAACAACAGCATCACAAGGTCACGATATATCTATATCTTGAAACAAGAACAGGTTCGATGCATCAAATGCACAGCATAATTTATACACATATCAAGTCAAACGATAAGATTAAAAGAGGCTACATCATTAGCCACTAGAACTATGTAGGTATCTCAATCATTAGAACGACCTTATAAAAAAATCTTTAGAACAAGGTGCCCAATTTGCAAAGCTCCACTAGAACTACGTACGTATCTCAATCTTTAGAATGAGGAATTACCTTGTCAATCCACATATCAACTAAAGAAAGAAGCAGATTATTGTTCACAGAAATCCCTGCCTGTTGGATGCTTGCCAAAAGGGCAGGTTCTGATAATAGTTGTGCCGAAAAGTTTGTATTCATCACCAGAAGCCTGGCAAGAATCGCCCCAGAAGATGCCCGGACAGTTGTCCTAGATGGGTTTTGTCCATCATCTTGACTCAACGATATGAAGGTAAGTTTCTAGAAGTTCATGAATGCACAAGTAAGATTAATGGAAATGGAAAAACAATGTAATGAAAAATAGAAAATAAGAGGGTCACTGGAGCACTCCAGACACATGACCAAGTTTAGAAGTACCTGAAGAGCACTGGATATCAATGGTGGAGCTTCCAGAGGAAAGATCTGCACTAAGAAGCTTAGATTAGAATCTTAGATCTCAACTACAGGACCTTATTGTTAGGTTTCATGCACCAACCAGATGAACCCAAAAGCTTAAGCAATTGGGAAGAGGTGGGCAAATCCACTAATACTTCACGACACTCCCACTCACATGCAGTTAAAACAAGGCGCAATCATGGAAATAAAGGCAGCAGAGGACTTAAAAGATGCCTCTAACAGGACACGAACTCGAGACCTCTGGCTTTAATACCATGTTAGGTTTCATGCACCAACCAGATGAACCCAAAAGCTTAAGCGATTGGAAGATGTGGCCAATCCACTGATACTTTACAACACTTACGACCTGATAGGCAAATAAAAAGCAATGAATAGAAATTCTTCACAGCACAAGGCTCCTTAACAGCACTGTGTATTCAGGACCAACAGTTTCCTTGTAGTTCTAGCCTATGAAATTATGGTTACCCTAAATTTAGGACGGCCCTCACACCACCTTGTCCCAACAAATTCACCGTAAGCAACATCAGCAGAAGTTATGCAGGAAAGTAGAGTTGCTTCACTAGGACAAAGTACTGTAACCTGGATCAGAAGATCAACAATAGGAAGTGCAGTGAGTAGTCCTTTGTCATTGACATTTCCAACAATAGTATCAATGATGTTAGCTAGGCTTGCACCATGGCTTTTCAAAAATTCTGATCCACCAAAAATTATGTAATCCTCAATTATTTTCATTGCGACCTGCAAAAAAAAGTAAATTTGAGAGTCCGAGCAAATAAATATCTCCAAATCTGGAGACGTGGCATGTAATAAAATAAAATTATAAACTCAAATATAGCGCAAATATAAATAAGAGCAATCTAAAACTGCATATCACTCAATTTGAAGCAATAGCCAAGAGAAGATGCTTTTAGAAACTCCATCTTCACAAGATCATTATATGGTATGATTATGAAGAACTTTAGTATATGAGGTAAAAAAAAGAAGCTAACATCAATCTATAACTGGTAAAATAAGCAGAAGCTGGACCACTTGCGGCCTCCAGATGATAGTACACCAAGATCGACAAAATAAGTAAATATAACAGCACCGATATTAATAAGCACTATGTTAATGGTAGGGTTAAATTGGTGGTAATTGATCTACTTGCCAGCAGGTTTACCATTTAAAAAAATGAGAAAAAAATCAATTCACATCTTTCTGAACCGCAAAGTAGACTAACAAATATCCTACTCCATCATGAAATACAAGGTACCTTAGAAATTTTCGGATATTATGGGGTAAAGAAAATGGCGCACATAACCCTCCCTTAAGATATTGTGATTACCATATTTGGGTTGGTTACAAACATTAATGGTAGCTATGCATGTGCATGCTGCCATTTTAAACTAAGTCGGGGGTTACTTCACGTAGAATCCCCTTATATTTCAGGAGAAATTTTGAATGATTGGAGTAACAAATATTTAGAGGGAGTATTTACAGAAACCCCACATACAACACTAAAAGAACCCAATCACACTGAATAGAACTAGATGCACACACTGCCTTATAAAATTTGGAACATGCAAAAACATAATTCTTATTCTGAACCAAAAGAGAGGTTTCCTTTCTTCTTTTTCTAGGGGGTATAAGTCCTAACCTCCAGATGGTCAAAGCTTCTATTCATGATGCCCACAAGGTAAGGGAATAAATCCAGAAGTTGAGGTACAATGGAAGGGGCATTTGACAGGGTTGCTTCCCACAACTGCAGTATGAATTTTGAATATTAGAGATTTTGCACATGCACAAGTGCTTGTGTTTATACCAACATGGTTAAGAATCACTTACCAGAACACTGTCCTCAAGAAGATTAAGAGCATCAGGGCTGTCGATATTGATACCACTTTTGCAGTATAGGAATAAGCATGTGGTAAGAAAGAGGTGACTGGAATCCAAGCGAGGAAACAAAAGTTCTAAGTGCTGTTAGCAATTGTATCTGTAGCAAGCTTTCACCCGCAGATTCATTCCATATCTGGAAAAGAAAAACAAATCTAGGCAACTGAATAATTTGAACCACAAAAGAAAATCAGCACCGCTGAACATTGAACTGAATAAGTCCCACAAGGCCTCAACAAAGTCCTTTTCACCCTCACCAAAGCTTTTTTTCCCCCTCGAACATTGCAGGAAAGCTGCATGTCATTTCATTTATAAGAAGAAAAAATAGTACAAGGAGATATCAAGACTTCAGGAGGCCTCTCCAAGACCCAACCCCCTTACATTATGTTAGCACCTATTATAAAACTGAAAGAAAATACAACCTCGCTTAGAAAAACATCTCATCAGGACAGGGAGAACAACCTAGAGAGGAGTTAGCTGAGAGCCAAGGCTCCAGCGGAGGCACAAAAGGATACATTCCTCTCCGACTGTGTGCACCACCGCCTGGACACAGGGGCTAGCTCCTTCAGAAACAAAAGAGTTCCTATGTTTCCAAATCCCCAGGCTACTAGAATGATCAACGCATTGAGTCCTTTTCTGAAAACATTAGGTTAGCCCCTTGACAGCACTGCACCAGCCCTCACTAAAGTTTGATATTGTGATTCTATTTCTTGTGAAACAAAGGGAGCAAACACAAACTTGCTCCCTTGCTGTAATTGATAACAGATACTATCAAGAGCAAATCGATAACATGCTGCTGTAATATTCATGTGTTTTCTCTAGGAGTCAGTAATAGATGTCGAAACTGTGACACAAAAAATGAATAAAAAGGTATTTGCTATTTGAGCTTTTCTTTTCCCTATCTTAATGCAACGATACACAGCTCTCCTGCGTATTCCAGGAAACAAAACTGAATAAAAGCATATTGCTAGGGTGGCATTTTATCTCCCTTTGACCCTTCTAGTGTAACATTTAACAAATGATGGTATGTCAGAAGCACTATGCGAACACAGTTTTCCCACAAGAAATCTATGTCCTATTATTCTATAGGAATAGAGAGCAGCAAAGAGGAAGTTGATATCAGACAGAAATCTATGAGCCATACCATCTGAAAAAAATGTGATAGCTGACTTGCAAATGGAATAACCTTGTCTCCCGCATGTTCAAGAAGAACTGAAATGAAGTTCAACACTTGCACCTACAAACAAACAGGTAAAAATTAGGAGAGAACACAAACCTGAAAATTCATAAAGGTAGATGAACAAGATTTGGTGTCAACAAACACAATAGCAACTAGATCCTGCCTAACATAACCATTCATTGCTTCCTGATTAACTTTTACTCGGCATGCTATTGACTAATAGCAGGATATGAAGTTCAATGCGTACAGCTGTGCAGGGGCCTTAGGCTAAAAAGAATTTGGACGAGAATAGGAATTGCGGTTTTGAGATACAAACCTTTGAATCAAATTCTTGGACGTCTTCTATCAACTTAAAACTCATTGTCCAACATGTAGGAAGACACTCAAACAAATCTAGTTCAGAAAAGCAAGATTCTTGGAAAAGATAACACAGAGAAGAGCATGCTGCTAGCTGAAAGTTGAACATAATGAACAAACAATTAAAACAAGTAGGTATAGCTATACATTCATAATGCCAAGGAATTGCAGAGGTAGAACATACCCTAACGGCTATGTCATTATCCTGCAGCAATCCAACCAAAGCGTGGTATACCAATTTCCGAGTGTCACCCTTGATCTACAGAGCAACAAATGTTGGAGCCCAAAGATATAGTAAACCACTAATCCTATACGCTGTGAAGAAACTAAACTATATCATACATGGTTTTGTGAAATCATATCATATTACAGAAAACCTACCTCAGAAATCCATTGCCCAAGTAGCAATGCAATTTTTCTACGAATGATACGCATATTGGGATGATGATTTGAAATTTCAATAGATAGAGATCCATGGAACCTGTAGAAAATAGAGAAAAGCACAAAGGAATGCGGTCATTTAGAACCCACTATAGGTGACCATGATTGGTCAGTATGCGCAGCACAAGATGATGATAGCATGCAAACATGTAAGAGCATTTGCAAACAGTTCTACAAAGACTGGTATCATTTTCATTAATAACTCATGAAGTTACAAACTTACCATTCATTAAAACTAAGGTAGTTTGAAAGTTCATAATAAACATGTCCGGCAGCTGTATAGGCAGCATCCTTTAAAAGCATTCCAGCAGTAACATCTGTTTCTTGTGGTGGAGAAATAGCCATAGCTTCACGAAGAACAGAAACAACAACCGGAGCTAGAAGCTGAAGTGACAAATGATCATGTTAAAGCATTTAATAGACTCAGCCACGATGAAAACTTAAATGTTCACACCTCTCGGTACTTCTCGAAGATAACAATGAAGAGGGCCTCAGCACATGGCCGTTTTTTCTCAGTCCACTGAACCAAATTCTGCTCGTGGTGGAAGGACTCAGGATTCTCTGACCACTCTTCCAAATCCTTTGCTGTGTAAATGAAGTATCTGCAAAAGAATTTCAAACTTCTAACATACTTGGAGGCCAGAAAAATCCTAATAAAAATATAAAATAAGCTACAATGAATACCAGAAAAAAAATCCTGTGTGTAGAACTTTAGATGTAATATGAATACCAGAAAATTTTTACAACTGTCACCTGTTCTACTGGTAATTGACACAGATGGTTTCATTAAGCATGATTTGGTGCAGCAATCGAGGTTGCTGGCCAAATGATGTGGTCGTCATATTGTTCAGTATTAATGCACACTTTAGTCGGTTAACGAGATAAGGTGTATTTTTATCTTAATTAAACTTGATGTCGTTCATTATATGATTACCAAGGAATCAAAACACACCTCCTTACTAAAATGTTGCAAAGCAGCACAACTCGATCGCCAGATAAAACAACCTTCAGCATGTCACTAGCCACTGCTGCAAAGTTTTTCTTCCTTTGCTCAAGACTTAAAGGCTGTGCATTTTCATTAATCACACGTCCTGTGTGACTTGGTCTGTATTCTTTGCACTCCAGTACTGATTTAACCAACACCATGCTTTGTATAAGAAACTCCTCAAAAGTTGTGCCAGTCTGTTCAGGATTTGTAATCGTATTCAAACAGAAGTCAATTGTAGCTGGAAGCACAGTTTTGGTGACCAAAAGAATATGGATGTCTGCCTTGTAGAGTAACAAGGACTTTCATCAACTTAGTGCATGCTCTTTTTGCAAAGTCCCATAGTTTAGCTTGCTTGTCTTTGAAGGAGTCGTCTGTAGAGTAAAAAACGACAACAAACAATTTACTTGTGTGATCTCAGAAAAAGAGGTTAACGGGGCATATTTACACACGCCTAAAATATCGCTCTTTGGTTTTAGCATTTTCGAAGTAATAGATTAAATAGTTTAGCAATAGATAAATAAAACAATATCACAAAATAGTACTGCCTAAATTCAATGAAGCCGAAGCATAATCAGAGCAATTTCTGGGTATTAGAATTAACGCCCAGGTGAAAATACATGGGTAAAAGAGAGCATTTGAGGCAAAGTACAAGTAAAATATTAGCTTACAATATGGAAGAAGGGATTTAATGGCAGTCAAAACCGTTGGACAAACTTCCCTGACTTGCCAGACCTCCTACAAAGGTAAACAACTAGTTGCAGATCTTGCTTCTGGAACAGCTTATGAACATTCAGTAGCAGCAAGACTATAATCAAAGGAGATAATATGATTACCTGTGCAGTTCTTGAGTCACTAGCATAACCTGAAAAAATTAATTGGCGAACAATCTTTAAGCAGAGCAACCACCGGTCACAAATCAAAGCAAGGTCATTGGATTGCTCCAAAATGGAATCTATGTCATTCCGCTGTGAGAGCATAGAAAAATTCTGTAATATAGTCTGCACATCACTCTTCCAAAGGTTCCAGGTATACTCAAACAAGTGGCCAGTGATCTACATAAGAAAACAAGATGTGTAAGAACGTTCTGCTAGTTTGTGAACATCTTTTCTACTTTTTAAGTAAATACCTCATTAGAATGAATGAATAGTATCATAAAAAAATTTGCAACACGTATTCACAATTTCATGAGAACGGTGACACAATTGCAGATGCTATGGAATACGGAAGGCATCTTTCTCGATCAATTCAATAACAACTTGACAATAGTGAAAAGCTCACATTATGAAAATCCACCTGTGAACCCCTTGAGATGCCTTGATGTGATCAAATAAGAAAAACCAGAAATAATATGTATTTGCTATGTTGTGTCTCATGCATTATGGGGCACTGGCAACAAGCTATTATGAAGTCAGTGTCAGATCAATATAAAATGAAACAAAAATATCAACGGACAAAACATAAACACAACTGAGTAGGGACAAACATGGATAAGTGGCTTCTATAAAATGAAATTACCTCTGCATAGTTCTTCTGATCCACAGAAAGCCGTTTGGTTGACAGTTCCTTTAGAGTTCGAAACAGGACCATAAACACGCGATGTGAAGCAAGAACATCAGTGGACTGCAACTGTTGTGCCAATACAGAGAGAAGGTCTGGCCTGAATGACAAGATGTGAGGAACTCTTGTAACCTTGAAACGCAAATCAAACTATGTGCGAAGTAGCTGATAGAAGTTACATACCACTCTTTTGGGTAATCCAAGCGTGCAATCTTGGAGATTAATACAGCTAGCTGCAGTGCAATCTACATTACAGCATTAAGAATACAGCCTCGTCAATATACATTATATGTGTCTACCATCAATGACTCAAACTGGATGCATATTATCTAGAGCACACCTGGCTATTTTCCTCACGCATGTTTAGCAAAAGATTTTTCCGAAGGTGGTCCTTCTCCTCGTTGCTAATTCCACTGCAGCAAAGAAATTTTAACCTGGTAAGTGAGATGTCAGAAACTATTAACATGTAGTTGAAGAAGTGTGCCATTTATGCTATGCAACATCAAATTATCAAGCAGAAATTTCAGTTAAAAGTGCAGCGTTTGGATTACCAACAAATCTAAAGAACTATTTACTCCACAAAAGAGGTGACAGTGAACTAATCAATATGAATGTTGAAGCTCAGGGCTCCTCTTGAGACCAGCTAGTAGTGTTCCATGAATTAGAAAGCTCGAATTGGCAATGACTCTAACCGAAGTAGCAATGGGATTAAACATATAAGCAAGGCTTGACAGCAGACAATATTTACTATGATTTCTCAGAAAGTGGGGTGGGGGGGTGGGGTGGTGGTGACGGAAATCAATCAATATCACCTAGGAGTAAGGGAGAAGCATCGGGACTCACTACGAATCGCGGCGATGCCGCCAGTAGCGGTTGATACTGTTCTTAAAATACACCGTGGCCAGCAGGCGGACATCCTCCCGACAAGCCAATCCCCTCGCCGAGATGATCTCCTGCGCAGCAGCAAACCAGAGAAATAGGTCGGTAGGAGTTGAAGCAGCAACCCGGTAGATCGGACACCCGGTGGCGAGAAGCCAAGCCCTAGAAGAAACCAGGATGCGATGTGAGAGTGCGGGGAGAGGCGGAATGGCTTACCAGGAGGCAGGAGCAGAAGCCCTGGCGGGTCTCGCACTGCGCGAGAGCTGCCTCCGCCGGGCGCCGCGCCGCCTCGTCGGCGCTGAGCGAATTGACGAGGACGGTGTACATGGTGGGCACATCGCTGGCGGAGAGCGCCATTTCGCAACGCCCAAAACGGCGGCAAGGGATAGGGACAGTGGGTGGGGCGGCGAGAGGAGGAAGCGGTGGTGGCGGCGGCGGCGGCTGCAGTACGGGATGATCGGAGAAGATGTCCGGGCCTGGACTTCCGGAGGGTGTTGCTTCGCATCGTATCGTAGGAGAAAAAGGAAATTGCAAGTCGGCCGCAAACAGATGGCCAAAGGGACTCATTTTCCCCCCTTTTTTTTTTAAAATTTTAAAAATAAAAAATAGTCTCCCACTTTAGTTTTATCGTGTAGTCAAAATAGTTTATGTTCGACCAGAGAGAAATTGTGAACATTTACAAACACCAAATAGATACTCCCTCCGTCTTAAAATAATTTACTTTCTTTAACTTTTAAAAACTGCATTTGACCATTCATTTTATTCAAATTTTTTATATAAATTATAAAATAAATAAATTATTATCAAAATATCTCTAATAATAAAATAAATTGATATATGATATTTATATAAATTTTTTTCAAAATAAGACGAATGGTCAAACATAGTTTTTAAAAAATCAAAGAAGATAAGTTATTTTAAGATAGATTATAAAAATTATTTTGATAAATGTAATGATACTCTTTTGCAATATAAATATGATACTTCATTTTTATAAACAAACATGATCAAAAAAATGGTTTGACTCAAAGCAAATGACATGTTTTTTCGCGAACACCACAATGCTAATATGCATGCTAGTGTTTGGGGTTATTCGGCTGGTGATATAAACTGGTTAATAAGGTGAGCCGACTAATTTTCTAGAAGAGAAAAATATTATTCAAACAGCTAATAAATCCGACTAATAAGACAGCGAACACGACGTGTCTCATACAATGTATGATTTGCTTGCACCATAGTGTCATCACGCGTGCTATGGTGTATGATTTGCTTGTGCATTTGATTTTTTTTTTTACTAGTCAACCGGCCCCACTTCAATTATATTGATTGAGGCCCAAAACGGCCGTATCATATTATAGAAACAATCAACATTCCGAGCATTGGAAGTCGATCAAAAGCTTGGAAGAAAAACCTTAAATTGTAGAGGTTTACATTGCCCAAAAAAAATATTGCACCATTCTAGTATTTACTAGTGTTCTTTTTCATGCAATGGATTATTTGCTTGCTCCACATTACCAATATTTGTGCTATAGTGTTCCTTTCATGTACTGTACGATTCGTTCCCACAGTCCCAAGTCCCAACATGTGTGATATAGTGTTCTACATATACAGAAAATGTGATTTGCTTGCACATATGAACAATAGTATAATAAAGATCCTACATTATTAAGACAATAAAGTGGCTGTAGTTTAGTGGTTAGAATTCTACGTTGTGGCCGTAGAGACCTGGGCTCGAATCCCAGCAGCCACAAGTTCACTCGTTGATTTTTATCTACCTTTTTGTTTCTGCCAACAGTGTTTCGTTGTTGTTGTTTTTGTCCTTTTTTCTGCCGTTTTGTTTTTCTTCCCCTACTAAATTACTTCGTTTAAAAGTTTGAGTTCTTCCCCTTGTTTGTGAAAACATTACTTCATTTTTTGCCAAAAATATTTCATTTTTTCTTTGCCAATGGTTATATTTTACTTTTCCCTACCAACAATATTTTGTTTTTTTTTCATTTCTCATACCAACAATATTTTGTTTAGGATGATTACTTTTTCCTCTCATTTTTCTAGCAAGAATATTTCATCCACGGGCTAACTAGCAGGCGAACGACGGTTGGGCTGGATGGAATCTAGCCATCAATATGACTTTTCTAGGAAAAAAATTATTTACATTGCTTTTCTTTTTTAGGAAGCAACAAAGTTATATGTACTATAAACCAGGAATAAACCAGCGAACGCAATCTCAGACCCCCATGGCTTTCTCTTTTTTTGGAAAAAAAAATGTTTGCACGACTTTATTTTTTTAGAAAGTTACAAAGTTATACTCACAACTTGTGTACATAACTTTCTACGGACAGAACTTATATCAATATAATTTATTAAAAAGTTGCAAAGCTGTGTACGCAACTTTTAAATATAAATATTTTGTGGAACAAATCTTGTCACCATAAAATTACAAGACACACACGATTTGAGTATAAGATTTTGCAGAGCAAATTTATCATTGTAGTTCTTAGCATAAACTTTTTGATATAGTTTTTATGCAACGTTAACTTCATAGCCTAATTTTTATTTATAATTATTAGTGACCAAACTTATCATAACAACTTCTCAAACTTTGGCACAACTTTTGTATATTAATTTTATGAATAACATAACTTATATATAATACACATAAGTTTTTATCGTGTAATAGTCTTTTTTTCATATAGTACGTTTTTCTTTGTGTTATTATATTTTTCTTGCAAACAATAGTATTTCGCTTATATACATAGGAGGAGTATATTTTTATTTATATATGAAAAACGAACCGGATCTGACTTTATTACGAGAGTTTCAATCAATCTAGTCTATCTAGGAAGAAGAAGAGACATGATGTGGGTGGATAGATCATATATATATATAGCTATTAGCTACTGCGGGTTGGGCGGCCTTGAGTTTGCCGCGGAGACCCTGGATCCCCATTCCAGGAGCTCCTTGCTGGTGTCGTCCTTGTGCGCCACCACCTCGATGAAGCAGAGGCAGTCCTTTCTGTCATCGGCGGTGGCCGTGGCGATGGCCTCCGTGAGCTCCTCCTCGGTGGTGACCCTGGCGGTCCAGCACCTCCCCTGGCCGTTGTGGATGGCGTCGACGAGGCCCGTGTAGTCCCAGTTCTTGATCTCCACCTCCCTGCTGGTGTAGCCGCCGTTGTTGATGAGGAAGATGATGCTCCGCTGCTGGCACCGCAGCATCGTGGACACGTCCTGCGCCGTCACCTGGAAGCTGCCGTCGCCGATGCAGGCGATGACGCGCTTGTCGGGGGCGCCCTGGGCGTAGCCGAGCAGCGCGCCAACGGACCAGCCGATGGAGCCGTACTGCATCTGGAACTCGTACCCGCATCCGTCCGGCAGCCTGAGCTTCTGGCAGTTGAACCACGAGTCCCCCGTCTCCGCGATGACGGCGCTGTCGCCCGTGAGCATCCTCTGGATGTGCTTGAAGAGGACGTTGACGCGGAGGGGCTCGCCGGCGGCGTCGCACTGCGGCGGCAGCTGCCCGCCGGGGACGAAGATCCTCCGGTAGTTGTCGTAGGCGGTGGTGTTGGCGCGCACGCGCTTGGCCAGCGCCGACAGGAAGTCCTTCATCATGACGCAGCCGAAGGCGGGGCCGCTGCCGACGGTGACGCGGTCCGGCTGCACCACCACCGCCTTGCCCCTGTTGAGCAGGCACGAGTAGCCCACGGAGCTGTAGTCGTTGAAGACGGGGCCCGCCAAGAGGTAGGCGTCGGCGGACTCGACCATCTCGCCGCAGAAGGCCGTGCTGACGGCGCCCCAGTAGGTGCCCAGGAAGCGCGGCAGCGTCTCCGGCACCAGGCCCTTTGGCCGACGGCATGGCCGCCACCGCGTACCCGCTCGCCTCCGCCAGCTCCACGAAGGCGGCGCCGGCCCTGGCCACGCGGAGCTTGGGGCCGGCCACCATCACCGGCTTCACGGCCCTGTCGAGGAACGCGACGGTGGCCTCGACGGCGGCCTCGAGGCCCAGCAGGTTGCTGGGCCGCGGCGCCAGGAAGTAGGGCACGGGGTCATCCGCCGCCGCGAAGGTCGGGTGCGGCAGCCCCGGCAGGTTGCAGCTGACGCTGATGTAGACGGGCTTGCTCTCCCTGAGCGCCGGTGGAGATGGCCGTGTCGATCTGCTCGTGCGCGTCCTCCAGGTTGCTGACGACGGCCTGGTGGCAGGTGACGGGGTGGAAGCAGCGGAGCTCCTGCGAGAAGTCCGGCAGGCCGATGGTGTGGTGGAGGACGCGGTTGGTGCCGTAGTCGTTGGAGTTGGGCCCGCCCACGACGCACACCACGGGCAGGTTCTCGCTGTAGGCGCCGGCGATGGCGTTCAGCACGCTCAGCCCGCCGACGGTGAAGGTGACGGCGCAGGCGCCCACGCCGCGCGCGCGCGCGTACCCGTCGGCGGCGTTCCCGGCGTTGAGCTCGTTGCAGCAGCCGACGACGCGGAGGCCGGGCTCCGCGATCAGGTGGTCCAGCAGCGTCAGGTTCAAGTCCCCAGGCACGGCGAACACGTCGCTGACGCCCACCTGCACCAGGCGCCGCGCGAGGTGCCGGCCCAGCGTCATGGAGGTGCTAGGAGGAGGAGATGATGACGATGTGATACAGCAGCCCGGAACACCGGACGCAGGGCACGCCACCGCGCCGCTCGCCGCGGGCCGGTGCCCGTCCAACACGGACCCCCACCCCCTGATGATGGTGTCCATCGTCGATCAGAGCTAGCGACCGATCGGATCGGCTGGGAGCTAGCAGCTAGGCCGCCCGCTAGGGTATGCGTATATATAGGCCGGGCGGGGCACGTACGGCAGCAGATGGACGATCGACCAAATTACGCGCGGCCGGCGTGGCAAGGAAGACTTGATTCATCATATTGACTTGATGACTTGTGTACCACGCAAAAAGAAGACTTGATTCATCATATTGACTTGATGACTTGTGTATACCAAATAAATTTACCTTGACGTAGTAATAATTCATTAGTTGTTTTTAATGTTGTTTTTTTCACTGCCCCTTTTGGTTTGGGGAGCAAGTCAACCGAGCCAATCACGGGGATACAATTATTGAGAATTTGATTTACTTTTACAGAGGACAATGAATTAGCGAAATTTGCTTTGGAATCTAATACAGTGTCTGTGTTTTTTTTTTTAAAAAAAAAAGACAGATGCCTTAGATGATACTTCCTCCGTTTAAAATTATTATAAAACATTTTGATTTTTTTTAAATACATTGTTTCTACTATTTTGCTAAACATACTATATAGCTAAATATCTATCTATCTATTTATCTATATTATAAAAGAGAACCGTATACCATGTCAGTGACTCATTTCACTGTTCATGTTTGAACAGTGAAATGCCGCCATGCACATGAACAGTAACACTGCATGCACATGAACATTAACCTTCATGCCCATGAACAGCACCATGTCATGCTCATAAACAGTAACCACCGTGACCATGAGCAGTAACATGCTATGCCCATGAACAGTGAATACCATGCCCATGAACAGTGCCCAGCATGGTTTTCCCTCCCCTTTTTTTGATCCCACCGTTTCCTCACCCTTTTTTTTTTTTCAAAAATCCTCCAACGCAATTTTTTTCCCCACAAATTTCCTTTACGTATTAAGCAAAACTTTTCCCTACGTTTTATTTACCAACATATAGAGTCACATAATTTTTCCACCCACAATTTTTCCCTTTTGTACTACTTAACATACTACATCATATCTGACCAACAAAACAAAATAATACAAAATTACATAATTTTTTCTGTTCCCACCGTTTTCTCACCTTTTTTTCCCTAAAAAAAGTTCCTTCAGCGCACTATTTCCCTATAAATTTTCTTTACGTATTAAGCCAAATTTCTTTCTACGTTTTATTTACCAACATATAGAGTGACATAATTTTTCCTCTCACAGTTTTTCCCTTTCCTTCTACTTAACATGCTACATCATATCTGACCAACAAAACAGTTCATACACAATCTTATCCCGCGGCAACGCGCGGGTAAACTGCTAGTTGAAAATAAGCTCTCACCCTGATCTCTCCTACCCACCTCAGTTCTCATCCGTTAGATCTACTTTAAGATTAGATCCAACACGTCTAAATCACCCACCGTGACCTGACAAGTGGGCCGGGTTTGTAAACATGTAAACATTGACACGTGTTTCTCTCGTACCGTGTGATGTTTCCTTATGTTTCTTTTCACCAGAAAAATCTCTACCCACATGCCTATACCCAACCTTTGCACTCTGATCTATTTTTTTTTTAAAAAAAAACCCACCGATTAACTCCTCTTCCTCTCGACGTCCCCGCCCTTTGTACCCGTCCAGGATTTTCGCTTGCTTCGTCTCCTCCGCCGCCCCCTTCTCCGATCTGTCCATTTTCGATTCATATGGTGTCCCTTGATCCCATCACGATCTCCTATCCCTTCCTTCTTGATCCATAGTCGCCCTTGCCACAGCGCAAGAGGCCGCGTGCCCCGATGTTCGCGCTCCGTGCGGACGTCGGCATCGTCCTCGTGATCACGTTCGTCTTCTTCCCTGAAGTCCCTGCCACAACTGCTGCTCCTCTGCAGCACCGCGTCCTCCAATGCAATCGCCGGCCGCTGGGACTTCCCTGGCGAGGACGTCACCGTCGCATTCCACCACGCCGTGCTACTCGCCAAGTACACATGGTGACTGGTGCGTGAATGCTCCTCTGCTCTTCAATGTCGTTGCTTTTTTTTTACTGCATCTGGTTAAGGTTTCAGCAACATCATTTTTTTTTTCATTTTTTATGTGACCAATAATATGAGGATTTAAGAATTTGGAAAATAGTATCTGGTTTGCAACGATAGTTGTATTGATCTGCATTGCAGCAGTACTGCAGTAGTGATATTTGTGGGATGAATGTATTTTTGGATAATTAGATCTTAATCACTTGGTGCAGGTTGAATCAATGAATTATATTAAGGTGCTGCTAGCTTGCTATATGGCCTGCAATATTCCAATGAGAAGTACTATATTCAATCAATGTTTAAATTACCACATGTATACATTTGCCATTTGTATAATAAGAACGTCCCTGAGGTGATGGATTGTTTAATTTGACTTATTTCTGCTGTGTCAATGCATGTTCATTTGTTCTGATGTGACATAGATTGGCAAGATCACTTGGGAAGACTCACTGACTCAGAAGGCTCCTACCAGCTGCGGGAGGTTGTGAGGAAGTACAAGACCACCATAAGCAGATGAAGTACGAGCAGAAGAATATTATGACATGTGAAAAGAAAACTGTAATTGTCAAAAAAGGACAGAATGTGCCTATTAAATTTATTTTTTGGGTGCTGAAAGAGAGATGTCTAATGTGGAGCTTGTAATTTATATTAGGAAGCTGCGACTGCGAGCCTGCTTTGAGAAGGAAGAGGAGGAGCAAAAGATATAATGAAGCAAGAGGTTCTCCTCCTTAAGAAGGAGAAGGTAGACAGTAAATTTTCAGCAAGGAAGCAGTTGCTCAAAGAACACCTGGGCATCAATAAATTGACCCTGAACACTCTCATCTTGCTGAAGTAAGGTTGAGCAGCAAGGAGAGGCCGCGCCTGCCATGTTTGCATTCGAGGGCTAACCACAGGAAATCTTTGTTTTTTTAAGGTACAATTTTACACATTACGATTTCCAACCCGACATCTCAACTATTGTGTATGCATTATTTTTCATAGAGACATGTGCATGTCGCACATGCTAACTTCTTCAGCCACTCCCTAGCTTGTGCTCCACTATTGGTTCACTTGATCCATGTGACTGAGACGCACATCAAGGTCTTAAACTTGTGTAACATTTTGAACTAATTATGTGCAAGCATTTAGATATATATTTCCATATTATATTTATCTTTGGTATATATGCATTCATAATTTGGATAATTTACAGGAGGGTATTGTGCACGGGGACAGCGTATACATCCTCCTCCATTGATCTTGGTGTTTGGCAAAACCGATTGAAAGTCGATTGGGATGTAACTAATCTTAGACAATGGCGCTTATTCCTATCATCTTGTATCTCTCCGGCAAACTCCACGCTTTGATTGGAGATTTTGTTTCTAATAAAAAAAAATATGGAGACCAGATTCAAACTTGTACAGTGTCCAGTGCAGTGAGAAAAGATGCTATGTTGAAGAGACGGTGGTTTAGTTTTCTCAACTGCTCTGGCCGGAAGCAAGAGCTGTTAGATTCAGTGTTGACTGATGAAGATGAAGCTATGAGACCTAGAGCAAGAGAGATATTGTTTAATGGCTAACAAGCACCGGAGGTTTTCTGGTTTTCTTTGTTGCCTTCAGCTAAGCACTTGTTATAATTAGCAAAATTAGACATGCGGTTCACTTGCAACCAACAAAGAAATTTCAAGTGTGTAACATTAAATAAAAAGAAAAAGGGCTTGTTAAGGAAGAGCATGCTTAATTATAAATGTTTATTTCATAAATTTGGCCTGCTAGAGGGGTGACAGAAGAATCGAAAGTATTTAAAATATTTATGCATATCGCAAAGATCTAAGTGAAATATGAAGTAAATATAGCCTTGCAATTAAGTTGATCTTGTGCACATACTCAGTTGGATGTAATTGGTCTAAGAATTGAGAGTTTCATCATATTACTCAAT
Source organism: Chrysopogon serrulatus (assembly GCA_015844335.1). NCBI lineage: Eukaryota > Viridiplantae > Streptophyta > Magnoliopsida > Poales > Poaceae > Chrysopogon > Chrysopogon serrulatus. The sequence goes on along the minus strand of JADLZL010002719.1, from coordinate 212,411 downwards.
TATAAAAAATTATTTTAACAGACACGTGCGTGCTGCACGTGCATGTTCACTAGTATAACAAAAGCCATAAACTTAGAAAAATCAAAATGTCAGGATAGTGCCTGTAGTCTTGTAGAGGCAGGAAAGAAGATGCATGGGAGTCACATAGTACAACACGCAAAGCTGATACAGGAGCTAACACATCAAACATTACAATCCCGTACTTGAAGTTGGTATAAGAAAACCAACCAATGCAAAAAAAGATGGCATAGAGGATAGGCGGAAACAAAAAAACAGCGGTTCAAGATTAATTCCTATTTTGTAGTCTCTTCTCTACAAATAAAAAAAACAAGAGTCTGAGATTTACCCTCATGCGGTCAATTCCCTGGCCGCCCATCGTTCTGCCCGTGCGATCTTTTTTTCACCGTGCTACTCCACCTTGGCGGCGTCAATCACGGGCACGGCCAGCACTCCTTCCTTCCCCCACGATCGGCGCACCTTCCTTCCCCCACGCACGATCGTGCGACCCCTCCCCTCTTCCATCATCCTCCTTGGTCCCAATGCGCCGCCCATCCATCACCTCCCCCAACCATATCCTGTCCCGCACCGATGATCGGGGATAGGTGAGTGAGAACCGTGGAGGAGGAAGGTGCCGGTGGTTGTGCTGCTGGTGGTTGTGGAGCTGAGGGATCGTGATTGCCGTGGTTCGTCAGTGACAGTGTCGAGACTGCGACGGACGTCGGCTCAACCTCTGCCCCTCGGCAACTCCTTTCCCTCGGCGCCGGGCGCGGCCACGGCCGGGCGTTCCCTGTCCTCTCCTCCACTACCGGCCGCCCGGTCGCTCCCCCAGGTCCCAATCCCAACTCCTGCGCGCCTGGGCAGGTGGGTGCGAGCTAGCCCTGCCGGCACCCGCTGACCCCCTTGGGTGTGCACGTGCGATGCAGCCTCTCGAGGTCGCAGATCCGCCGCGGCACCGTCGGCTTAGGCGCCCATGCCCGCGAGTCCTTCCCTCCCTGCCGAAGTGTCGTGCACAGGTGGTGAGAGCACTGTGGCAGAACCTTCCAAATTATATGGCCCACAAGCACCTGACATTGTCTCTAAGACCTCTGTCGGCTATACTTGTGTACCACATAACTTAAAAAGTTCTGTTGGGTGAAACCCTAATGACACCACGATCCTCCAAGATCTACTTCTTACAGAGATATTGTAGTATTACAACCATTTTATTCAAATACAACAGAGTAGCGAAAGATTTACAAAAGAAATTACAAGACTTGATCAGAGTTTGATTAACCAAAACTTAACTAAGTTTGCGGAAGTCAGAAAGAAATATGGAGCACCTGTGAGAGAATACTTCAGACGGAAGACATTCGATCATGCCAAGCCCACTGGTATGACCGAACTCAGCAGCACTAGTCAACACCTGCAACAGGGGTCAAAGAACCCTGAGTATAAAAGTACTCCGCAAGACTTACCCGACTAAAAAGTAGGGAGAAGATTCAGGAATGCTGGCTAATGGGAATCAAGGTAAGACTTTAGCAAGAGTCAAAGACACCTTTTGCGAAAAGAGACTAAGCCGATCCTTACTATGCCAATCACTTGTCAACCATATAACGGATTCAAAACTTTCCTTCCATCAACTTCCATCATTACTACGATGCTGGTGCAAGGATCAAGTCTCCCATATCGTGGAGCAACGACGATTCGAACCGCTTATATACCCAGCTGGGGCTTTCTAGTCACACGATGTCAAGATCCAACATCTTACATATATCAACTCAACGCTTGGATTTCTCTATACCAGACCAGGTCCTATGGCACCCGAGAGTACAGTACTCCACCTCCCTACGCCGTCGGTCTGGCCACAATCGGCCGACGGTGGCGCATAGGATGGATACACACTACTCCCGCCATCTCTCCACTCCCAGTCCACGGTTGTCCGCTCTGGTCCTAGATAGTCCAAGTGGAGCTTACCGCCATTAGCATGTGACTAGTACTATCCAATAACCACATGATCCAAGGGCCAAGGCAACGAACGGTGCTTAACCGACACAAGTGGACGACACTACACCAGGGCACTAGCCCTTTCTGATGCAAGTCACTCCACCGCCGCCTCAATTTACTCATCATGTTCTTGATGTATACCCTTGACCCGATCAAAGTCAATGATAAACAACAAGCAACATCACATTTTTATAATTTCCCTCAACGGGGTATTGTTATCAAACTTTGAAAATGTTTTATTTATAAATCCTAGGCTATCAGCGAGACTAAGCATATACTAAGCATTTTTAAATCAAAATAGGTTTCAGGGATAATATATCAAGGTATGGTAAATGCATCAGATAGGATATCACACAACTCCTATACTTAATGCATTATAACATTAACATAAAATTATAAAGGACTTTCAAAATTCAAGGAAGGGTTTAATGCATCCGGGGCTTGCCTGCGTTGCAGAGAAGATTAGTTGTTAGTCTTGACAGTGACCTTCAGTAGATTCTTCTCTTCGGGACTTGGATCACCTGGACTTTCTCCGAAGCTTGATCCATGGAAACTTCTCTCACGTACGCTACACGTATATAAATGATGCATGCTAAGTATGATGAAATGCATGACATGATACATGATGCATGATGCAAGGCATTAGACAAAAGAAAGTTGAGTACAACTTCCCTTCACGGTATAGTTGCATCAAGAGATCACAGGTAACAACTACGACAACACCGGATAACATAACGCAATCAATGTAAATTGCCGAAGGTCATTAGGGTTAATGACCTAGGGTCATCACTCAATCCCAAAGTCAATCAACTATAGAATGATTAAGATTAATTACTAATTTATTAACTATTTTTTTACGGTTATTGAAAGCCGCTAATTAAACTTACTAATTAAAGATTAATTCAACATTAATTAATCAAGAGATTAACTAATCAAACATTAATTAATTAAGGCATTAATTAAGCATAATACAAAATTTAGTCAAAACATGATCAAACTTATAATTAAGCTCATCATACTCTAATTAGCACACAAAATAAATTTCATGATTTTTAGATTTATATTTTATTTATTAAAAATCATGGAAGTTGTATTTCTTAATTAAAGGAGCAAATTTTAATATAAACAAAATTTATTGAAAATCCAAGGTTAGCATTTTTCATACAAATATTATATCACAAGAAGCACAGAAACATATTTTTATCATATTTTTATTTGCCCAAAATATTGAATTATAAAATTATGAAAAATAGCATTTAAAAACCATAAAAGAAAAAGGAAAAACACCTTCCTCTCCTTCTTCGCGGGCCACCGCGGCGGCCCAAAACAACCCGCAAGGGGCGGCCCGGCGGCTGCCTGCCGCCGCTGGCTGCCTCCTTCCCCTCTCTCTCGGGCGACAACGGGCCCGCTCGTCGGTCTCTCCCCCTCACCCCTCTTCTTCTTTTCGTCGCCCGCACAGGAAGGCGACGGCGATGCCGGCCGGCGTTCTCGCGGCCGGTGAGGTTAACGATGGCGTGAGGGGCACCATCAGCTTCCTCTCTCCACGGTGATCACGACAAACACCAACACAACTTCGATCGATGACTGGAACGGAAAGAACGGTGGCCATGGCGGCTCAACCGTGCCGGCGGCGGCAGAGCAATGGCGTTCCGGCGTGGCTGGGATGGTAGCGAGCTCGGAATCGAGTTAAAGGGTATCAAGGGCTCATGACGGAGACGAGGCTCTAGCTAGCTAGGCGGGACGCTCACCGGAGAGCGCTGGCTTGCCGCGAGCGGCTCTCGGCGGCGCACTGCCGGTGCTGGGGAAGAAGGAGGGCGCTGGGGCGGTTCCAGTGGAAATAGCTCATGCAGATAGGTTCGGGCGAAACTTGAGATGGTGGCAGAGCTGTGCTCCAGTTGGTTGGGCCTGGAGCTCATCAGAGGGAGCTGACCAGGTGAGAGGTGTTCGCGGCGGCAGTTGCGCCCGGCTGTGGAGAAGAAGATAGGCGCAACCAACTCCGGCGATGCATAGGGGCAACAACTGGCTTGGTGAGTACACTGGAGTGTGGCGGAGACGTTGGCAAGGTAGCTGAGGCTATGATGGAGCATCGTGCGTGAATTTTGGTGGCGGGTTGTGATGGCCGGCGGCCGTGCAGGAAGAAGGAAGAGAAGAAACGACGGCCGACATTGGCTTATAAATGGAAAGGACACGTCGATGAGTTGGCCAGTGACCTCGCGAAGTTGTCCAGGTGGTTGGCGTTGCGGTTTCAACGGCGAGAACGCGAGAAGTGCCACGGCGGCGGCGACTGGCCGGCATGGGCACGGCAGAGAAGGAAGGAGGTTTCTCTTCCCCCCTGGGTACTGTAGCACAGTGACAACTCATCTTTCTCCCTCTTCAAATTACTCCCAAAAGTTGAACTAAGCTTGAAAATCTCTAAAAATATAAATTGTACAACTTTTCAAGCTCTACAACTTTCATTAAACAAGTTTTGTCATATTTCAAATATTTTTAAAATTACAGTTTGAATTTGAAAAAGGGTTTAAATTCTAACTTTTGGGATTTCAAAATTACTTTCAAATTTTGAATAAAAGATGAAAATCTCCAAAAATAAAAAGTTGTTCCATTTTTAAATATCTACAACTTTTATTAAAGGAGTTTTGCATGAAACTGAATAAATTTTGAATTGGAGTTTGAAAATTAAAAAGGGCAAATTCCAATTTTAACAAACTTTTGAAATTACTTCAATTTTTATTCAAAAACTTGAAAAACTTTATTTACCAAACTTGTAGAGCTCAAAGAGATGCATAATTTGTATTTTGGAAGTTTTCCTAAATTTTAAATATTTTGAGATGAAATTGAAAAGGGACAATTTTTACTTTGAATTTCAAGATTTTGAAAAGGAATTTCAAATTGAATCTTTAGGCAATTAATTAGTAGTGTTGTGGTACTTTTCAAACCCAACCAATGGCATACTTTCAAAGTTCACAGTTCATACTTTGAAATGGTGCCAAAGTTTGGCAACTTTTATTTATAAAATTAATTATGGTTAGCTCCTCAAAGTGAACTTGAAATTCAAATTCCAACACTTAACCACTAGATTAGGGTTTTGGGGATTTGAATTCCAACTTCAAAATTGATTCTTTCTTTTGCATTTTTGACCTATAAAACATTGTTAGCATTTAAGGTTAAGGTTTTTTTAAAGGAAATTTAAGGTTAAGGTTAGCCAAGCACTTGGACACACCAAAGGTTGATTTTAGGTTAACCACTTTTATAACCTTTTAAGCATGTAAGTTAAAGAAAAGTGATTATCATGACATTGATAAAACATCCTTCATGAAAGGGCTCAACCAACCTAAAAATATAAACTCATTTTTATTTAATTAACAAGCTTATCCAGCTACACTAATGATCATTAGGCATGATTAACATCTCAAAACATGCTCAACATGCAAGACCAAGTATGAATCCTGAAAAGACTATTATACCATGAAATGCACTAATGCACTTTAATGCTCGGTGATCAACTTAATGATGCATATGATCATATGCTAATTGCATTATCATTGAATTAATAAATATGATGCTTAATGCATAATATGATGACATGGTGGGGTTTAGGTTAACGTAACACTAGGGGTGTTACAAGCACTGAGCATAGATATCTTGTTTAAACTTCAATTATTATTAATGTCAATCAATACTGTTTTGTTAGAGTAATGTTTTTCCCCCTCTGTACTATTCAATCGCAATGCAGTTGATTCCAGGTGATATGGAGTTCCATTCGGGAGATATGCCAAACTACACAACTTCTGATGGATCAGTATGCCCGTTTTCTATGTATAAGTAGTAGGGATGAGTCTTTTCATCGTGTGTAACTACTGCAGAAACTTCTTCCTTTTTAAAATACAATATGACATTTAGGGCAAGTTAATTAGTTAAAAAATGAACTAAAACCATCATATATTTAAAAACGGAGGGAGTATTAACTTTCAAGCTCATCAAGTTTGCACTAAGCATAGTGGTTCACTAATAATTATGGAGATATTTTGAAACAAAATTATAGTAGGTTCGGGTATTGGGTATCATGGTGTGTCACAACTGTTCCTTTCAAAGCTCCTTGATGTAGCCATTTTGCAGTGATCATCGGCAGTTCCCTGTTTTTGTACTCAGGTGAAAATTCAGAAAGAGAGCAAGGTACGGTTGAAGATTATTGGTACTTGTGTTGATGCTACAGAAATTGTATGCTTATTACTATCTGCGTTATTTACAGTAAAAATTAACCCAACTTTGAATGCTTTTTTTCAATTTTTTGAGTGTAGACCTGCAGATGGCAACCACAAGTTTTGGCGGTTCGATTGAATGATTGCATTTTTTTTATAATATCATGTGAACACACAGAACATTTTGCAGCCGCTTTTTTAATATACTTTTCTAAGATTGTATGAAAAGCAAAGAACTTATTATTAATTGTTTTCAAGGTTAGTATGAGATGCATATATGCTTTCTCAGTCTGGCTACATATTTATTTTGATAAAGTTGGTAGTCGCAACCCCTGCCATGACTTTGTATGCCATGTTCATTTTTTTTAGTTAGTGGATGCGAACACACCAGTTAATATTTTCTTTGGAAGATATCTAATGTAGGTAGAAATGAAAGTAACCTGAAGTGCTTTGGCATTTTTTCAAATAAACTTTTTTCCTATGCCAGTTACTTGTAATATCAAAAATTGACTAGCTAGCTCATTCCTGCCATCTCATGCTGCATAATTTAATACATCCTCCTCATAGCTAGGATTTTAGGCAAACATCAAGGGAAAGTGCCCCCTCGATGAATTGTGGCTACTAAAAACTCAAGTGCTTCTGCTGGTGTGAACAACTTAGTGCTGTTGAAGTGGAGAGCTGGGTGTAATCTTGAACCACTGCTGCTTTGCTAGAATGATTGGCCTTGATGTTCTTTACTGTGTGGCCTATGGTCTCCTCTTTCCTGCATTGTTATAAATGCACATCTTTTGTAGGAAAGTGAAAATCATGTGAGCAATGATTCAACTTTTGTTTGGTTTAGGTGATTAATGGACGCTATCATACGTACGTGAGCAATGATCCAGATTTTAAGATTGCAACATCCCATGAGCCCATGAATGCTCATGTAAATCCTTGCATTCTGTAAAGGAGGCAAGGATGGAGGCGGCAGCAAGGGTGGTGAGGATGACAACGACTACAAGGACACAGAGTTCAGCTGCTGCTCCGCTTCAACGTGGAGGCATGACGCTGGCATCCGTGAAGTCCTCTTGCTCTGCTACTTCCGTCTGTAGGTCCTCTGTCATCATTCAGTTTCTGTGGTTGTTGTAGATTTAGGCTTTGAAATTTTTTATGATTGTTGTAGCTGTAGTCTTTCAAACTTATATCAAGAACATTTTTATCTGTTCAGTAAGAGAAGCTTGGGATGGGAGAGTAAATGAGTTCCGAGATATTCAGTCATATATAGTTCGTCTACAAGCAGAAATTTCAGGAGCCATTGATCATGGGGATCCTAATGCTCCTGTGGTAGATGAGAATGATTTATACTTGAAGTGATTAGGGGAATTGAAGGAGCAACTTAATGGTCTTCCAACAGAGCTGTCATTCTTAAACTGGTTGTTTTTCTTGTGCTTGCCCTTGTAAATGCATAGTGGAATTGTGATTCTTTTTTTTTTTGGTTTTCTATGTTCTCTGTCTTGGCAGGTGATGTCTTGCTCCCAGTGATCTAATTCCTTGATTGGGAAGACTTGGGACATAGGTGCTGGTTGGCATGTGTCAGTCTGTGACTCACAAGCTGACTGTTTGGTCTAGCTTAGCAGGCAATTTACCCCACAACAATTGTTTTTCTTTCCATAATTTTTTGTTCTGCCTGTTTGATGCAAATATAGCTTGTAGCTAGCTCCTTGACTGTTTAGTGTTGGAGAGAGTGAGTTCTTAAATTAGAGGTGATGGCTGATGCTTCACATGATTGCTTGAACAATTGAGGGACAAATGGTGTGTAGCGAGTGTAATTTTTTTGTGATTAGTAATCTGATTGGTAATTTTTTGTGATTAGTAATCTGAGGACCCAAATTTCATGGAGCTCTGATCGTTTTCCCATTGTGGCAGCGGTCTCACCAGAGTCAATTCTGTGCAGGTTGCAGCCTCCTGGGGAGGACAGCCCCAACGGCATGATGTTGCAGGATAGGCCACTATCATCATTGCTGCTGGAGAACAAGCCTGCTGATCTGGTAGATTTGCTGAACGAGGCGGCTCGCTTGCATAGTGAGCAACAACAGCCCATGAAAAGTACCGCTGGGTGCCAGCAAAGAAGCTTTACAATATGTGACTTGTAATGGAAATATATGGAGAGCTCAAATGTCTTTTTGGCATATACATTTGGCATTACGTGTTGTGATGCTAATGTCGTGGCCCCTGACACACATAAAAGGGACTGGGTTAGATGCTCTAGGCAAGGCAGGGTCACCACAAATTGTGGGCGTGCAGTTCAGGTTTTCTTTTTTATGGATGATCCTGAACATTTTCTTTTTTTAGCGCCTTTGTGTAGATATGCCTGATGGTCACTACAGATATGCGTTAAGTTGTCAACTTGAATTTAATTGCCTAAATCTATCTGCAATTAGTTCGTTTCGTGTTTTCAAAATTACTGCAGGTCGGTGCCACAAACCCCTGCTTCATGTGTGATTATTACATTACCTGATAGCTATGCTTTAAGCCTGCCGACACGGGAGATCACCAATACCATGGAGTACCAGGCCATCGCTAAGCAGAAGCTTCCGAAGATTATCTATGACTACTACGTGTCTGGCGCCGGGACGAGTGGACGGTCTAGGAGAACAGGGAGGCCTTCTCCAGTATCCTATGAGCTCCATCTCCTTCACTATCTGTGCTATCATGTATACATTATTATTTTCATCTGGTGTAGGAGCAGCGGTTCATGAGATAAGATAACAGAGCCAGTTAAATTTAAAGGGGTACAAAAGTGGGGCCATAAGTAATTCTGTCTGCTACTTCTATCTCTTGTGCTCACTGGTATGTTATTTCTCCTTTCTTGGTTCCATATGCCTATCCTATCTCTTTAGATTTTCCTTCTTCCACTATGTCATGCTTACCTCTGAATTATGATCGCATTCACTTGCAGCCAGGCTAGGAGTTGTGACAAATTAGTATTTTTACTCTTGCGGTACCTATGTTAATTTATTCTTCTGTCAATCCTTGTGAGCATTGCTAATAGTTTGTGAAATTTCTTTTTATGACAGGGAAACATCTTGGTATGAAATTCCTGAACCATTTTCAGAGGTGTCTCGCACCTCCCACAAGGTTTACAGTGCTGAGCCCTGACAAATACTCTTGGTATGAAATTCCTGAACCATTTTCATCCTGTTTTAGTGCTACATAGGATGCAAAGGCCTCTGTGAATTGCTGAGGTACAAGAATTGTAGCTCATCTTTTTTTCTTTTGTGAAGGAGGATTTGTAGTTAAATTTGACAATTGCTTTTATGTTCTTTAGTAAAGCCTGTTGTGAATTTGTGTTTCTTTTATCAGTTTATTTATTTTTCCTGTACACTATCGGTAATATTTTACAGTATTGTTATCTTATCATGTGATTCGTATATTTTTAGCATAAAAGATTAGTTGTCCCGTAGCAACGCACGGGCACGCTACCTAGTAACTCATTAAGGGCAGGACCACGAAAATTAAAGGTGAGACCAACTTTTTTTTGAGCCATGCTGAGCAAGCCCTAAGAGTGTTAGTAGTGAAAGGGAGTAAAAAAGAAACTTATGGCCTGTGTTTGTGTGCGGAAAAATATTAAAGCTCACTTTACTAGGAGAGATATTGAACAGAATATGCGTATAGGCGCTGAGTATTTTTGGGACTGGATTCCAGCGCAGGGGCACTCTGGTGGACTGCTTATGGGGCCTCAGAAGTGATACATGTCACACATGGAGAACATTTTATATGTATGGACTTGATTATATTGAGGAGCAAGAGCAAGCTCAAGTGGAGGTTGTTTAACGTATATGGGCCGGTGCAAGATGAATTGAAGGAAGACTTCCTGCAGAATTTAAAGGTTGAAATCTTAAACAGTGAGATACCGTTGAAGTTGGATACTTGGATGGGATTTCAATCGCATCAGGAGAGTGGAGGAAAAAATCCTCCTAAAATATTAATAGGGGTGAGGATGCAAAAATTTAATGATTTTGTGGCAATGACGAAATTTAGGAAATTGCACCGATCAGGAGGCAAATACAACTAGACAAATAAGCGAGTGATGGTAGTGCCAACAAGTTGGGCTTGCAAGAAATAAATAGTCAGTAGAAAAAAAAGAGCAAGATCACTTACATCAAGTAAGAAGATGCTAGTGGTCCATATACCCAAAAAAACATGTTTTATATTTTACTATAAAATATAAAATATCGGAAGACAGACTTTCCCTTTTTGCTGCTTTCTCACTTTTACTGTTAGCCTGCTGAAGAAGCGTTTATGATTATGATGATATATACACATACACAATGCTACCCATTACCCAATAAAAATGCAAAAGGAAACCTCGCTCCAATACCACAAGCAACTCTGCTTCAGGCTCCGTAACCACAACACAACAAAACCAAAGAATTGCCAATCACAGATGGAGGAGATTGAGAATGAACCAGTACATTTTCAGACGGTGGTCTATTTCACCATGCATCTGATCAGCTAGTTAGCTTCAGAGGCCATGATCTCCAGCTCCGCCCACCACAGCGGCGACACCTTCGGGGTCGCTCCCTCAGGCCCCAGCGCGGTGATCTCCTTCATCCTAGCAGCCACTTGTACCATCCGTGGTCTCTTCTTGGGGTCTGGGTCCACACAAGACCTTGCGACCTCGCACAGTGCGCACGCAGCTTGTTCAGGGAATGAACCGAGGCTTGGGTCAATCAGCTCCACGAGGGGCATGTTGCCATCCAAGTAGCGAGATGCCAACTTTTCCAGTGAAACCCCGTCTTCCTCCTTGGAGTAGGCAACTTTTCCAGTTAGTATCTCCAGCAATAGCATACCATACTGATGCACCATGCCATCTATGTCTAAAACCGAGGACTCGCCATCACTGGCTGAACTGGAATCGGATCCCTTGGTGGTGGCGGTGTCGCTCCAGAAATCAAGGTCTGAGACCTTTGCAGCAAAGTCATCAGTGAGGTATATGGTGCTTGAGTCAAAGTTCCTTGGCACAACAGGTGGATTCAGCTGGTGCATGTGCTCCAGACAGTAGGCTATCCCCATCGATATCCTAAGCCGTGTTGCCCAGTCCAAGTTATCAGCTTCTCTAACTGTGATGCAATCAAACATCTTGTCAGGTGTACTGGTGCACATGATATATTTTCATCCTGATAACTCAAATCATATTGCCTAATTTATGGAATGCACTGCTATGGACAAAATTTTGATCTCTGAAAACCACTTACCATGGAGATGCTCAAAAAGCGTTCCATTTGGAGCATATTCAAAAACCATTGCTCTGGTAAAAGGTTGCTCTTCCTCGCAATAGCCGAGTAGATTCATGAAATTCTTGTGGCTAACTTTGGATAAACTTGTGATCTGATCAAGCAATGGAGATTCAGTTATATGTGCGGATTCTGCAAAAGTACACTCCAGTCTTTTTTACCATTGCATAGATGAGGGAAGTAGCATGCTACCTTCTTCCTGTAGTGGGATTCACATTCTTTTGACCAATCCTTCACTGATGTTACTGAGCTTGACACAACTGCTATTTCAACTCCGCTTGATAATGTCCCCTTGTACAGCATGCAGCTAGGCGTAGAACCAACTATATTGCTGAAGTCCTCACAGGCTGCTTCCAGCTCAGATCGTTTCAATGCAGGTACGCCTGGAACATGAGTATCGTGCCATGGTGTAAGTTCAAACAAAAATAGAAATGGGTGAGGAATGCAAACAAAACAGAAAGAAATTACCTGTTACGAATGCTCGTTGCAGTTGCCCACTTAACCCTGTGGCCCATGGCCTCACAGTGCCCACCTTCTTAACTCGACAGTACATAACAGAAGCAGCAGCCATGACAACAAAAACTGCACTCCCTGCAGCGACCAAACTGTACTTTCTCGAGGAATGTTTATGTGGTGGAGAGATGGAAGGTGAAGGGCTAAGTGGTCGGGGAGGGGCTGCCAATGGATGATGAGATTCTGAAGAAGATATTGCAGGTGCAGAAGCAGATGGTGATGGCAAGGCTTTAGGCGCAGAACTAAAAGGTGAGGGTGATGGAGCAATCATTTTATGTCGATGACGTTTTGGTTTGTGCGAGTGTTCATTTGTCTTTGGTTTCATCTGATTAGGATTAGGAGGACGAGCATGTGTGGGTGGTTGGGGATGCTCGTTTTTACCACTCTGCAGCAATCTTCTAGCTTGCACATTTCTGGAGTCTCTGGTACAAAAAAAAGGAAAGAAAACTAATTGCTTTGAAAATAATAAAACATAAGAGAAGAATGCAAAACAGCATTTGGTGAAATGGAGTTGAGAAACCTGCAGAGATATAACTTCACAATCATATATTGCCAGTTCTAGTCTATTGTATGCAACAGCCAACAGATGATACTCAATGTCACCATATACACGGTGCGCCAAACTCCAGCACATGATGAATTCACGCTGCTTTGTGGGCAAATTCTAGAAAAAGTAGCAAATTCGCTGATACTACTGTTATAATGCTTCTTCAGTTAGCGAGGAAATCAAATCAGCTCTTAAGCTCTAGCACAGTAGCATCCAAATAGTTCATGCCAATACACTGTAGTTATCGCAACAATCAGCAGGTAGATATGCACACTCTTTCAATTCCATGTCTGCTAGTTGTCCAAATTAAATTATTAATGGCCAAGCTGCTAGAAATAGAAAGCATATTGTTTCCGGGAAGAAGAAAAAGAAAAGGCAATTGTCACCAGCCACTCGCTCACCCAAGAATGAGATGAGTAGCAGAAGCAGAAGCAGGCTGCATGCTCCACTCGTCCTCGTCGGCACCGATTCCTGCCAGAACTCCAGTCAGCATCAAAGCAGGCTAGTAACAAAGGGGAAACCAAAATCTGAGGGCACCGACCTGCACTACCTCGGGCGAGCATCAGCAGCAGCAGCCAAGAAAGAGAAGCCAGCGGCAGGAGAATCCTGAGCGGCAAAGGCGGCTCCATCTGGCAACGGCGACAGGTGGGTGAGGGAGGAGCAAGAAGAGGGGGAGGGGACACAGGGCAATGGCATGAGAAAGGGGAAGCAAAAGCAAATTGCTTCGGTGGCGAATGATGAGATCTGCGGCGATCTGACCGGTAGGAAGGCAAACGCGTGAATCCTAGCCTAGTCCGTTCCGTTCCGTTCCGTTGCTTTTGTAGGGAGTAGACTAGAAAAGGAGCAGAGAGACAGCAAAAACAACGTGAAAAGGAGGCAGCAATTTTCTATTTTTATTTTTCGATTGAGGACAGGGGAAAAAGGAAGGCAGCAGCTTGGACGCGGCCAAACGAAGGAAGAAGAAGGCGACCGCACAGCTTGGCAGCTGTCGCATTTTCTTTGGTTTCTAGTATACTGGTTTAAGTATTGTCTCGCGTGTTCTTACATTCATTTTCTTGATCATTTCCTTCCTTCCTTCCTTCCTTCCACGAGAGTGTGTTGTGTGGATCTGGTGGCCCAACCCAAAGAAAGATATTTGCACCAAGGCCCTCCGTCCTATCTTCTTATAATTCTTGTCTAGTTTGACACAAAATGATGGGCTTAATAAAAGGTACTAATATTGTTTAGCTAAAATAAATACATAGTATGAATTATGATGCACAAATTCGGGGATGGTATTCCCCTAAAAAAATTTCAGAGATGGTATGTGATGGATCGTGTACTCCCCAGCTCACCGAAGAATGTAATTCTCGTTTTTCGAGAAGACAAATAATCTAAAGCTTAATTAAAGTTACATAAAAACACCAAAATTTTGTATTTTTATACAAAATAAATACGATCAAATTAATTATGAAATATATTTCGGAGTACATCTAGCTGGGGACATAGATGTTAATAATCTTCAGTTAAACTACTTTGACTTGTATAGTTACCACTTTTTTAGATAGAGAGCGTAGTAATTAAGGTCAACAACGAGACTACTAACTTTGCTTCTCACCATGAAATGCAACAAAAGCGATATGGCGCAGCAATAAATTTAGAACGCTAGATGCCTCAACCGTTGACCATGACTAGCGTGTTCGGTCTCCATTCATAGTTTTGGTTTTTTTAGATTTATAGCTTTCGCACGCACCTGAATCTAGAAATATGAAAACGTCTTATAATTTGGGATGGAGGAAGTAATACTATTTCGGTAATGCAATGTAAAGAACCCACCTGAAGTTAACTAAAAATTTCTAGGGTGAAATTAAATGAGCGATGTCTCAATCGACTGGTCATTTAAATTGAAATATCACAAAGTCTGTTCCCTTGTCCATTATTACAGCTAGTCATTTGTAGAGTCTGCCAAAGTCTTGGTAATGGTGCAGGTATGTATATCCTGGCAAAATTTCACTGCTAGAAAGAGGTGGTTTTTAAGCAATATCGGGAATAACTGATGGAGTATTTTCATGTTAAACTATTTTAAGTTTGATAATATATAAGAAAATGAATTAATAATTATGGTGTGTAATAAGCATCATCAAATCGAACATGAACTTATTTAGAGATGCAAATACTGCTATTATTTTTTTAAGTCATTGAAGAGCGTGTTGCTCACCGAATCGCCAAGTCGCAGGTTCAAGCAGCCTCTCTGCAAGATTTCTAGCCCGTTAATTTCCTTCCACGACACCGACCCCAAGCGGCCTCTCTGCAAGATTTCTAGCCCGTTAATTTCTTCCACGAACCCCACTTGTGTGGGAGCCTCTAGCACTGGACCGGCCTTTTTTAGTGAAGCTTGTTAAAAAGGGATTTTGGCACTAGAAATTATTTGATTAGGATAAGGAAAGGTAAAAGCAGAATGCCAAGTTGATGAGTACTTTCTCTATCTAGAAAAGAATACACTTGCGATACCAAATTTCTAGTAAATACTATTTATATTTATGACTTAAAACTAACTTTATAATTATTCTCATGCTATTTATGTGATATCATAAATTTTGATTTTTTACCTTTAATTGATCAAACTTAAAATACTAAACTATGACAATGATAAAATTATATTCTTTTTCTGAACAGAGTACAAAGTTCGAACGTGCAAGTTCCAGTAATAAAACTACAACTACATAGAAGACGCGCGACGGGATGATTTTTTATCCAACTAGGAAAGCACCAGTTGCTTCATTTCTAGAGACAGTTTTTCTCTTTCTTATAGGAGGGCAGGTCGGAGTCGGACATCGGAGTCGTCGTCCTCCTACAAGTAACGCTGACAGCACCAGTGCAGTGAGATGCACATGCCGTGTGCTAATCAAATCCATCATCCAGGAGCATCAAGTTGGTGGGCAATGATTGCCTGCACTCATGATACAAAATCTACCAACCTGCTTTGCTTACTGCAAATGAAAGGGGCAGCGTTTCCATTTCCAGGCTTCCAGCCAAGCACGAAAAAGAAAGAAACAACCTTTGCGTTATCCTATCTCCACACAACAATATAATAGTGTAGGCCAGTATCACAGGTACACTAACAAAAATTTCCCAGTTGCAAACGTCAGCATCAACCACAGTTTTCTAAATCGAATCGACAAATAGTAATAAAAAAATAAAGCAGATAAAAGGAAACAAAACAATTTGAAGTTACCTGTCGATTAACTTTAACCAGTGTGTACCTTAATAATCACACCAACCCAATTAGATGATATAACGGATGCTAAGTAGAGTAACTTAAATCAGATACCAGGATAGAGCCGAGCTACCATTGCCAATGTGGCAACCAACTATTCTACACCTGTGACGGTGATTAGTTATCTAGGATGTGTTTGCGACACCCCACTAGTGCAGGCTAGTGAAGAGTTTTTGAATGCAGTAATAATCTTCCTATGGCCTGGCCTCAGATGCAGACTAGCGGAAGTAAACCGAGACGAGAGGAATGTCAATGTCATTCCCATCATCATCCTCGCACGCTACCACCACATCTATGTGCTTCCGGTATTCAGGAACCTCCACCTTTGCCACCTCCCTGGCGACATCAACAACCTTCTTCGGCAGCCTCTCCTTGTGCCTTGCGAACATGCTGTTGTACAGCAGAGAAGTGCCACAGGACATGCTGTAAGCGCTGAGGCCCTTGTCACTGAACCACTGGAGGAGTTCAGCAACAGTCAGGTTGCCCTTGATAGTCCAGCGGTCCCAAACGGTCCAGCTCAGATCTTGATGCTTCATAACCTTCGCCGGAACTGGTTCGGCCATTGAGAACAGCGGAAGAGCTAGGTTGGCAAATGTGTTGCGGTAGTCCTCGATGGGGTGCTCCCCAGCAATGACCTTGTATAGCTCCAGGCACACGAGACCTGTGGCCATGGCGGTTGAAGTTGCGATGGCCGGGATGATCCTTCCAGCGATGAACTTAGCCTTCAACTTGTCTACCTCAGGAATGCTGTAGTTCCTTGCGCGCATGTTTGCAAGCCCAGCTATTAAATCCATGTGAAAATTAGTGTCTTCATCCTGGAAAAGCAAAGTGAATGTTAGACCAGCTATTTCATGCGATAGTTTGCAACATTCGTGTTTACATATCCATCTGATTGCAAGAAACTAAATCCTAATGTGTCACGAAGGAAGTAAAGCAAGCATGTCATACTATACTACAGGACAGCCAACCACCAACAAGAAATCATGATTTGCAGCAATGGGACCTTTCTCAAAAGAATAGGCAGAAACTAACTATACACAGAAGGGAATGGGATGGGAAGAACATCCATCGAATTATAAAGGACCAAATCTATCATTAAAAAGACCTAACTACCTATGGTGCTGATCAATGGGAAGAAATATTAGGTAGATATCAATTGAACATTCAGGAAACAGGATCCCCAGCATAAGCCCGTGCATCTCATGTGAATCTTGGACTGAGATGAAAGAAATATTTATATCTATTTATTTATAAAACACCAAAAGAAACGACCAGATTCCCAGCAGCATAAGCCCATGCATCTCATGGGAGTCTTAGATCGAGACGAAATAAATATTTACTACTCCATACTCATAAAACTTGACGTTTTGGACAAGGACACGGTCTTCAAAACCTAACTTTATCCATCATTCTTTATTAAAATATATAAGAAAAACTAAAAATAAAATTGCTTTTATAAAAGTAGGTTTCAAGATGAATCTATACATATAAGTTTCATCTTTTCAAACTAAATATTTTAAAAGTTATTGATAGTTTATATTCCCAAAGTTTGACCCAAATCTTGTCCAAAACGTCAGGTTTTATGAGTATGGAGGGAGTATATTTATTATTACAAAAGGCCAACAGAAATTACCATGGGAAACATACTAATAATTGGGGAACCATCTCAAAGAACCTCTTAAACCTTAGATTCAAATGAATATGTAGTTGGAATGCTAACCTTCTCAAATTGGATAGGTTTCATTTGGAATCCTGGAGGCAAGCCCTTGGCATATTCTTCCAACTTGGTCAAAAGATCATTAATAATAGCAACATCATCAACTGAGGCACTAGAAAGGTTAGTAGCCTTTTCATCCGTCACAATATTCACCCCTTTCTTTGGCTCAAATTTAGGAACTGCAACCTTATTGACCGCATCAGCCAGCTTACTTGTGTTCTTTGCCCAGTCAGGTATAGCAATCCCAAATGACTCTGCTCTCAGTATTGAAGCAGCCATGATGAAGTTGATGTGAGATGAATCACTGGCTGAAAATTGCAGAGGGCGGGGAAAGCGCTTTGGGGCAGACCAGAAGGGAGTGCCTGTGCTAGTAGCAGCATCTTCAGGAAAGGTGAATGTAAGCTGCTTCACGCGGTTTGAGAAATAATCCTCAAATCTGACATGAAACAAAATGAAAATCAGTTAATCTTGCACAAAAGCTGAAGGAACACAGGTGCATGTCCGAGAAAAAAGAAATTGAATTTGTCTGGCCAAAGTACAACACTTCTTAAATTTTAACTGTCCTCAGCTACAAGAGGAATCAATTGAACAGATGCTGGTTAAATTAGCAGTACAATGCCATAGAACTGATAATTCATTTATCATAAGGTCGTATGCAGAAGAATTGAAGAAATGTGACAATAGAAAGCATGAACATACCTCAATCGGCCCCAAGTTATACAGTCCTCAAATGTATTGCATCGCTCCTTGTCAAGACATTCAGAGACGCGTTCAAGTAATTCCCTTGCTTGGGCATCACCTGCCTTCCTCATGGCAGCAGCATATTGAGCAGGATTTGACAGAAAAGAATTTACTTCATTTGGTGTTTTCTCTAGCAAACCCTCAAACTCTGAACGGGCCCATGTCAAGCAATGATCAATATTGTGTGGAAAAGAATGGACCGTGCACATGGGTGCCTGCTTCTCAGGTGGGTCTCTTGAAGCTCCATAATTTTCAGTAAGGTGAGGAATGACCATTTGCGTATTGCACTTTGCGCCCAGTGTCCCTGACTCCAGTAGTGGCTTCTGGAAGTACAGGCACCTCATGTCCATATACATCCTAGCATTGACATTATCAAGGGCATTGATGACAACATCCAGTCCATCCCAGAACGTGTCATGGAACACATTTTCAGTATCAGGAGATGCACGGTTCTGAAGAGCGTCAATTTGGAGGCTGGGGTTGATAGCAATGGCGGCTGCAGCAGCTACAGTAGACTTTGCTTGCCCAATGTTCCAGTCACGGAACAGAAATTGGCGACTCAGATTGCTTTTCTCAATGACATCGTCATCTGTTATAGTTAGCTTTCCCTTGGAGTTGCAACATGCACCCATTAAGGCAAGGTTCTTCAAGAACTCACACCCAAGAGCGCCAGAACCCACAATGAAAATATTTGCATCTAGCATCTTCTTCTGAAGCTTGGAACCAAATACAGAAATCTGAGCATCATAGCGGCTATTTGAAGGCTTCAAATCTTGGGGATCCAACTGATATGTAGGGAGAGATTCAATAGAATCGAAGTAGAAGAACTGCATAAGGTGGAGTTTCATCAAACAAGGAAAAGGGATGCCAATATAAACAAAGAAGGTACATTATTCAAAACCCAAACCTGGTAAAGCGGATGGAATTTCCCTGAACATGCCTTCACAACTTCTTGACCAACAATACCACCAAACATTGCAGCCATTGGGTTCAAAACAGCTCGAGAACCACTTGCAAAATGACGGAGCAACTTTTCATCAATGTTTTCTGGCTTAGGACCAACAGATGCTTCATTAATATCAGCAGCAAACTTCAGGAAAGTTTGAGCATCCTGCTCACAGCCAGCGGTAGGATAGCGCCCATGTTCCTTCTTAAATTTATCCAGAGCTTGGAAGGCTAGATGAAGCACAGGTGATCGTTCAAACTTTGAAAAGTCGCTCAGAAGGAAATCACCAGGATCTCTCATTGCATCTCTTAGTGCCTTGAAACGTAGAACCTTTGGTTCCTTAACTTGTGTAACGATACCACCTTTTGCATAAACACCATAGCTACTTGTGTCCTCCTCAATGCTAAATGAAAACGGCCTAGCATTTTTTACCTTCCTTGGTTTTCCATCATTCAATTCTGCCATGCCTTGGACCTCAGAGAAAACAACAAGATCACCATCCTGAAACTCAAGCCTCTCATCATCAACACAGGATACCATTGCCGGACTGTCGTTGCTGATGGATGCAATTATACCAGTATGTGGATCTTCACCGTCAACATCAAGGACAGTAAACTCAGGTCCAAAATCACAGAAGACACTACCGAAAAGGCCACATACTTCAGCTTTGATAAAAGATATTGGAGGCTGGTGGCTGTGACAATAGTCGTCAAATTCATAAGCCTTCTCCAAACTTATATCAGTGAAAACAACAGCCTGCACAATCGAGCAACATGTGGGTTAAGCAATCGTAACAAAATAGACAGCAAATGTGTGAAATCAGAAATGTAATGCTTTAGCAGGCAACAAACAAACAAAGCTGTCAGCGACCATGACATGGATCATAGATTCACTGGATCAAGATAAAAATGGATACTGCAAGGGATGGCTCAAAGACTTCAAGCCTAGCACAACGACCTGTACTGACATTGTAGAAATCTGATGGCCTTATAAAAGCAGATGCAAAACTCCTTTCAAAAAAAAGGATACTGTAAGTTGAAAATAAGGAAAGATGACAGTGAGGAAGAGAGACGAACCTGGAACTTAGACAGGTGCTCTGTCGTCAATTCCTCTGTTAGAGCAGAGACCAGAACAGCGTTATTCAGCTCTTGCAGCTTTGACACACAAGCTAGAGCCCTGTTCTTTCCGACGTCTTCCTCTGATAAGAAGAAATTGCCAGACAAGTCCCACATTTCCACTAATTTGACATCATGTATGGTGACAGATTTGACCCCAGCAAGAGCAAGATTTTTTGCTGCAAAAGGCACAGCACAATTGCTTAGTTGCAGAAGGCACAGCACAATTGTTTAGTGTGACACACATAACACGTGAAAGAGGTTGATGTGTTATTAGAATCAGCCGGTATGCAATGCTTAATGTGTGTGCTAATCTATAAAAAATAAATAGCTATGGTAAGCACAGACATCACAATTGCTGAAATTCAACACAGGAACTTGGCGTCTAATCCATCTAGTATTCTATTCTATATGCGTCCCAGTAACGAGGATTCAGGCATTGTGTCATGAATGAATAGGAGGGGTGGGGGGTTCAGACGAACCAATCTCAGCGCCGAGGCCATTGAGACCAGAGACGAGGACATCGGAGGCGAAGAGGCGGCGCATTGTCTCCCTGCCGTATACGGCGAGCTGCCTGCTGTGCAGGTCCTCGTCGATCTCCGGCGCCGCCCCATTCCGGGAGGCCGTCCCCATGGCGAAGGCGGAGGCGGCGGTGGGTGTGGCGGATGGCGATTCCCCCAGCTTAGGCCTCTTGGGCTCGCCGCCGTCGGTGCCTGCGGACCTCTTGGACGGAAGCATAGCGAGGAAACCCCTGCGCAGAAACCGTAAGCACCTCATAGCGGAAGACGGCGCGGAAAAGAGAAGACATGTGCTAGTAGCATTTATTCGTAGCAATAGCAGTCGGGAGATGCGATGCTTACCTCGCCGGCAGGGGAAAGGAAGGGATCGGAGGCGACGGACGGTGCTTCTGCTTGGCGTGGCGTGGCGTGGCGGCTAGGTTTGGGACGGAGGGAGGGAGAGTGAGCTCTCGGAGGGGAGGGAGTACTCGTGTCGTGCCGAAGAATGGTAGGGGAGAGGTCAGAGGGAGGCGGCGCCGCCTGGGCCTGGGACTGGGATTTCCTTATTTATACGGCGCAAAGGGGCCAGGGCACAGGAGGGTTTTTCCTTTTTCCTTTTCTTTTTCTTTTGAAAAAATTTATTCTATGCTATACTACTCCTCCTTCCGTCCTAAATTATTTGTCGTTTTCGATTTTCGATTTTTCTTGATTTATAGAAAATATCATAATAAACTTTTGTTGAAAAACTATATTTAAAGATTTTTCCGATGATTTTATTTATAGAAAATATGTATAATATTTTTTATCTCTAAATAAATTTGTTGAAAAACTATATTCAAAGATTTTTTGCCTCTGTACATTTAGAGCCTGATGATACTAATTATAATACTAAAACACATGGTGATATTTATTATTTATAAAATATCCCTAAGTTAACTAGGCTATCATCCCTAATTGTATATGCTAAGAATAAAATATAGGTTTATTATTTTTCTATTTGACAAGAAATGAAAGAGATAGATATTTTAGGACGGAGGGAGTAGTTCCTTATCTTCCATTGAAAAATATAGAGAGAATTTGGGTTTAGGGTTTAATGCCATTACATGGTGATCAAGCCAGTGTGTGCACATGAATTAACCAAATCATATATGTATATATAGGAAGGATGTGAAATAGAGTCATTTGGTTCCCATGCTAGTCCCACATTTAGAGCCTGAATGGTTGCCAACCAAAATTTACCATACCAATGATTTGACAAGCAAAATCTTAGATCAAACTAACTATGCTAAACATATAATCAAAAAAATGACTATTGCAATTAAGAACATATAAAGATTAAGAATAATGTTTCCCAAATCAAATGTTGAATACAATAAGTTGACAAATTTTGGGATCCGAAGAACTAGAACTCTTCTACCAATCTAACTAGGCTAAAACTATGAACTAGAGAGGCTCGATGAACTAAGAAGGCTCATGGATGGCTTGATCTCCAAAATGACTTGATGCCTCCGGGGGGGGGGGCCCCTTTTTTATAGCCCGGTGGGATGAGCGTGCGCCGCAGATCAAACCGAAACCAATGGCAATGCATCTTTACATCGGTTTTTGTCTCCCCTCTCAAGGGCCCCGTTGCTTCTATCTTCTAGATGCTCCGAGCCCAATGACGGTGTTTTGCCTTCGTTTGTGATAATTATGTACTCTAATCCCTCTTTTATGCTTTTTAAGAATAGTCCCCGAAAATATAGAATATGTAAAACTTCGTGAAAATTGTCGGCCGTGTGTATTCGTGTATCCTTTTGTATCTAAAGTTCTACTGAAGGTTGACGTTATCCACCGTCAACAGTTGCCAACCAAAATTTGCCATACCAATGATTTGACAAGCAAAATCTTAGATAAAAAAAGTTGCCAAAGATTTGACAAGCCAAATGTGAGTAGTTGATAAATTTTGGTAGCCAACCAATTGCTAGCCAAAATCATGGCTTGCCAAATCTTTGGCGGGGCAAATTTTGGCAGCTGAACACATCAAGTTTTACAACATTGTTCTAACATCAACATTGTGCACTAATGTAGTACTAAGCTGTCGATGACATACCTGTGTTTCTTGAGGCGATTTTCATGTGCACACTGGGGTTTCAAATGTGCACACTGGGTTCCAAATTAGAAAACCACCCCAATGTGCACTTACAAACCTTTGTGCATAAAAAAAACACTAGCATCAGTGTGATAATCATGCGGCCACTTACAAATCTTTGGTCCCGAGTGGAATATGCATTAATTTCCTCAAGAAAAATTAGACAATGAATATGAGAAAATAATAATCTGGAAATCAAGACAGAGATAGCTGATGATCAAAGAAGTAGTAATGCAAAGACTAGTAGCAGGCAAGTACGTACATCCTTGTCAGGACTAATACAGTACAAAAGCATGAGAAGATCTCAAGATTTTTTTTTCAGTCTTAACGAAAGAGGAGGAGATCCCTAGATTTCTTTTCTCCCAGCTAAAACCACCAGATTACAGTTACAAAGGTGGTCTTTTCCATCCATAGCATAGCAGCACAAATGCAAAACATTAATGGGAGGGACGGATGGATATATAACATATAGGACACACACTAGTAACCATGTAGGATAGAGGAACGGATATTCTGAATCATATTCCATTTCTTTTTTTCAGTCCTGCTTCACTATCATATGGAAAGTATTGGTCTCATCTTCATCAGCAAGCTCCTTCAGAACCTCGTCATCGATTTCAGTCACACGGTTTTGCAATGGGTCATTGAAATAACGCCCAAAGAAGACCATTTTCGCGATCCAAGCTTTCCTCCTGTTACTGTTGTATTTATCTTCCTCCCATGTCCCAGACGCCACAAGAAGGTAGACAAATACCATTCTCTCCTGGCCAGGCCGGAACGCCCTTGCGATTGCCTGCCTTGTCTTCGAATGGTTCCACTCCGAATCCAGCATCACCAATCTCGATGCACCGGTCAAACTGATACCCTCGGCACAGGCTGTTGTTGAAGCAATCAGCACCTTCCGCTTCCCTTCTCTGTCACTGTTGAATTTATCCATGACATCTGACCGCACAGGCAGTTCTTGATCACCTTGCAGCACCAGGACTTCCTGCCCAATACGCCACCCAAAAACAATCTCTATCAGCTTGACAAGAAAGGTTATCGGGGCCACGTTGTGGCAAAATATCAGAACCCTCTCCCCTCTGAATGAGGACTTGTGCAGAAGATCAATCACAAACTTTGCCTTGCAACCAACAGCAAAGTTCCGCTTGTACTTCTCAACTCTAGCTACGTATGCTGGAGTGAAGTAAGTGCTAGCACACCTGGTTGTCTTTATAAGCCAAGGATGGATAGAAGCAATTGTGATGAGCAGCTCAATCTCGAGTAGGTAACGCGCATTGCCTGACAAGGGCATTGACAGCTTTGCCAGCACCTCTTCCTGGACGTCAGTCGGTTTCATGAAAATGGTATACACACGTATACCTGGAAGAATGTTCAGTTTTGTCCCTTCAAATGAATCGATGAATCCACGAGTAAGATCATTTAACAAGGAGATGCCATCCATTCTGTCATGTTTGCTGCTAGACTCGATCTTCTGCCCCACTCTTTCCACAAAAATACGCCTTGCCAGTGCTTCTTGATGTTTGCCAGCTCTGTTCCGTGTTTTCTTTTCTGATTCTGGAATTAGCGCGGTCATAACATCGTTGACAAAACGAGGTCTGGCCAAAGATAAGGTGTTGAAATACTCTTCAAAGTTGTTCTGAAACACTGTACCAGACAAGAGTATTCTGAATTCAGTCTTCACCTTCATCAGCGACTTTCTCAACTTTGATTTGTTGCTTCTTGGGTTGTGCCCCTCATCAAGAATCAATAGCCCAGGGTTGTTCATCAAAACTTTCGTTATGAACTCCTGATGATGCAGTTTTGAGTCTTCTTTCGTAAGGGATAAGAAAGAAGAATACGTCATGAGAAGAATGCTTGGTTCCTCGTGCCACTTGCATAATTTGTCCAGACAATCCATGATGCGCATTGTTTTCCACGAAGGTTGGTGAAAATTCTTTAAAACCATCTGCAGTTTCGAACTAAGACCCCCCATCATTTTGCTTGTTCTGTTAGAGTGGTGAAGCACATGCAAAGGAAGTAAAATGCCCCATTTCTGAAACTCTCTCCTCCATGTATGGATTGCAGCTTTTGGAGTAAGGACCAATGGTCGGCTTCTTGGGTGAACTTTCAAGTAACTGACAAGAAATGAAATCAGTAACAGAGTTTTACCCGCTCCTGGAGTATGCGCGACCACACAACCACCTCTACTTGTTGAATCATCCATTTCTTCAAGCTGTAATGATCCTGCCAAGTTTTTCCATATAAATTCGAAGGCTTTTTTTTGATGAGCAAGTAGCTTTGGTTCAAGATCAGTGATTGAAGCCCACACATTCCCAGATTCCTTAATTTTGGAGAATTCTGGAGCACAGACCTCAAAAAAGGGAAAGGTCAAGTACATGACCATCCTGATCAAAATGGCTCCGTTCAGGCCTCTCGTGGTCCTTACCAGTGAACTGCACAAAAATGAAATATGCATACAGTCAATAATGGGTCCCAAATAAAATAAAGGGAAGAATTGCTAATTTGATTTTTGTTTCAAGCTACCATTGGTGGAAATATATCCTTTGCCTCAGTGCATACAACATTGCACAGTCTGCAGGTCAGACCAAGCTGTTCATCCAGCATGCAGTCATGATGACAGTGTTCTCTTTTTCCTAAATCAGTATTGCTCTCATGAACGTCTTCTGAATCTTTCATCTGGAAGTCCAAACACTTTATTAACTACGACAGCAAAAATAAATATGTTTGTATCTTAAATAATGCTAGGTAGAACAAATATGTTCATAGGAAAAGAGGAAAGCAACTGTTTGCATGTTCCCAAACTTAAGCTCCCTCCACAGCAACTACGTACAAAAGAAGATCATGCTTCACTCACCTGTTTTTGCTCAAGAATTGCTACTGTGGCCAGTGCATAGTCCATTTCTTTCCACAATTCTTCAAGCTCATCCTTCTCCTCTTGACTATCAGCAGAAGACGGCCATGTAAAATCCTCTTCATGGTAAGCATGTCCACAGCCATTCCACATCTGGGCATCAAGCTTAAAGTCAGAATCTCTCTCCACTTCACACTGGATATTTCCAATGCATTGGTCTATCATTTGCTCGTACACTCTTTGGCACATGGATCTCTTTCTTTTCCTACCCCTCTTTTGGCAGAATGCTGGTTTGCTATTGCCATCTAGGCTTCGATGCGAAGCAAATGACTTTAGTCGAAACGTCGGGCGATTGCACTTCTCTATATTCTTTGCAGGCGTATGTGGCATGTAAGAATCTGAACACCCTTGGTCTGTTGTGTTCTTGTTTGTTTCCATGGAGGTTTGTTTTTCTTTTACAGGCAAAGAGAACTGATTTATTTTCACTGGGTACTTGTGCTGGCCTTCCATAGACCTTGGGTCTTCCTTGACTAAAAAAGACTCGGAAACTTTTTTGTTCACCCCAGGATTTCCTAAGATCTCTTCATCACTTGAATCTCTCTGCTCTGATGAATCCCAACTCAAGTTGCTCTCTGAATTTTCATTCTTAGTAGATGGTCCATCTGCTTCTTTCCTGTTGTAGGTCCGATTGAAATTAGGCGTATCATAACTAGTAAAGCGATCTGGTTGAGTTTTCATACGCTTTGAGCGTCTTATGTCCACATGCTCATACAAGACTTCAACATCGTGTGCACTGTCAGATTCACACTTCACAGCGATACACCCATATTCTGTGAGATTGTCTTCTTTAACCTGAGTGATTGGAACTGTTCTGATCATTGGGCGTAAAGCCTCATCACGTGGTTTGAATAATACTATGTCCATGTTCTTCCCAAAACCTGGAGGTATGCTCATGGAATCGATACTATACCGTGCTTGGTCTCCTTTGATGATCTGATAAATGATATTGCCATCGACCAGCTTGATGCTGAATTCCATTCCCCTCAGGCTAGATAAAACTATCAGGTATGCGACTTCTAGGGAGAATCTAGCACTCAGCAGCTTGCTTCTATTATGATGGAAGCAGTCCACTGCAGAATTCCATTGCACGCTTCCATCCTGGAGCTCCTCAGATTGGAGATTTTGCAAGATGCAAACATCATCTATCGTCACTACGTCAGCTATTGTACCAGATGTCACTTTTTCTTTGCTGCCCGGGCACTGGTCTTTGTAGAAAATAACCGCGAACAAGCAGAGGCACCGATCTGATTGATGATTTCTCTTGATTTTGAATGAGCCTTGCGTCACGACACAACGGTACCTGCACATTACATATAAGGGAACAAATTAAGTGGATGTGAGATGATACTATCAAATGACATGGACACACCAAAAAGAAAATGGTAGAGTCGTTCTCCATATTGATAGGAGGATAGCAAAGATTTGGAAGATGTAAGGAAGTGGACATGAAACAAAGACTAGTCAAGTGGCATACAGAATGTTTTGTTTCTCCTCCGTAAGTGGCTTGCCATACACAGACATCAGCGGCTGGCTTGAGAACATGTGAGCAATCAGAGGAAGTTGCCTTCCTAGAACGTATGCGCAGATAGGACCCATCAATATCATGATGGATTGCAGATCCAGAGGAGACAAATTTAACAAGCAAAGCACCATCCCGTATCCTTATAGAATTCACCCCATGCCATGATCCGTCATGAAACGCCTCAAACGCTGGAAACAAGGGATAGATTCTAAGTTTCTGTCCTGTAATAACAGTGCTGGCACAGGAAAATACAGGTACTGGAACTGTTACTTACGGACTGAACTGATGGGGTTGTTGCGGTGGCCTGTGGATCCCTTGACCATGTTGTCAGCAATATTACTTGAGGCACATGATCACAATCTCAAAAGTGCCTGCTAAACAGAACATAGACAAAAGTTGACTTGATGGTTCATTACCAAAGTGGAATGCTTAGGCAGTGGCGACTAGCGAAGCATCTCCCTCCCCAGACATGTGTTGCGTTGAAATTGAAACAGCTCCTTTCTTTTTGAGGGATGAAGATCAGGGTAGCTAGGTAAGACTGACACCGTGACACGCACTAACAGTCCGTAAGCAAATGTACTGTTAAGAGTTATAATATATGCGAGCGAGATGATAAAAACCATGAGCGTGGTTGGTTCAGTAGAAAACTGTGGCAAAAATGCGAATCGCACAAGGATTGTACTATCTGCTTACAGAACAGAATACATAATAATGTATGTATTCAATCTGTCGCAAGAAGTTTTTTTTTTTTCCGCAGCTGGTTAAATTGCTCTGTATAAACCAATGCTGTGCTAACTGAAGAGAAATGGAACAAAGATTCGGCTTTGATTGCCGCCGGTGACTCCCGGTCACGAGCGGCAACGATTAAGAAAACCCCAGCCACAGCCAGCTGTGACTTGTAACTTGTGAGAGAGATGAAGAAAAGCAGAGCTACCTGCTTACTACTGCTACCACTTACCAGCAGAAGGGAGTTTCGAAGGGATCATCAATCGATTGCAGTTGCAGGTATGGTGGATGGGCAGGGAGTGCGGCGGCCGGCGGCAGGTCGTTCCTGGCCTGGGTTGGGGGCGGAAGGAAAGAAGCGAGCAGTGCAGTGCAGTGAAGTGAAGTGAAGTGCAGGCCAGCCAACAAATGGCATCGCCTTAACTACAAATGGCCTTGTCGTCGTCTTTTCTTCTTGTCATTATCATCAT
The DNA here is from genome assembly GCA_015844335.1 of Chrysopogon serrulatus. Classification (NCBI taxonomy): domain Eukaryota; kingdom Viridiplantae; phylum Streptophyta; class Magnoliopsida; order Poales; family Poaceae; genus Chrysopogon; species Chrysopogon serrulatus. Next base: position 183,864 of record JADLZL010002719.1, on the reverse strand, counting down.
CGCGGACCCCAGCGAGCAGTGAAACCAACCCATTCGTTGTGCGTAGCGCGTAGCGGGCCGTATTTTGAGAGGAATAGGCACCACACCAGCGACAGCGAGCGCGCAGTCCAAACGCCCGCCCAATAGGAAAGGTGCCTGGAGCTTGGAGCTTGGTGGATGCTGTCTGCCACCATGCCATAAACTCAAGGCAGCAGCAGAAGAGCAAGGCAGGCATTCATGCCCAACAAAATTGGTGGAGTCCAACAAAATAGAAAATGACATGCTCCCTCCAAAGAAATTAGACGTCGTTTAGAACAGTGATATGGTCTCTAAAGTATAACTTTGATTTCATATTTTTATAAAAATATTCATCACAAAGTAATATATTATACTTTTATGAAAATATTTTTCAAGACAAATCTATTCATAGGATTTTCACATTTTCAAATTCAACAACTTAAAAGTTATTTATGGTTTATGTTCCCTATGTCTGACCAAAATCTTGTCCAAAACGACATCTAATTCCTATATGGAGGGAGTACCATATTATGGGAGTGTTTGGATTCCACCGGCAAAAGTTTTGCCCTGTCCCATCAAATCTTATCACACATGTATGGAGTATTAAATGTAGTCTAAAAAACTAATTGCATAGATTGAGATAACTTTGCGAGACAAATCTTTTAAGCCTAATTAATCTATAATTTGACAATGTGGTGCTACAGTAAATATTTGCTAATGACGGATTAATTATACTTAAGAAAATTGTCTCATGGTTTCCTGACAAGTTCTGTAATTTGTTTTTTTATTAGTATTCGAAACCTCCTTCTGACATCCCTCCGATATTCCGATGTGACACAGACAAAACTTTTTTCACACTATCCAAACACCCCCTATATATATCTACTAAGGTGGAGACCAACAACATTAGATTTTCTATATCATTTTTTATTTACTATGATTTTTTAAAAATTCAGTAGAAATAAATAAAAAGCAAAACCACCGTTAAAACTTAAAACCACTCTAGAAAGGTAGGTTTGAAAAGTTAGATTGTCCGTTTTTAGAGTTTAGAGAGAAAAAACAGATTTTACGAAAGCCAGGAAAGGAAAAAATAGACTTTTTCCTATATCGTATACTCTTCCCTCGAGGAAGTCCAGTCCAGTCCAGTGAAAGCGTATTCGTCGTCTTTGGCCAGGCATCCTGGCAAGGGCATCCAAAGGAGAGCCATAAAAGGCCAGACAAACATTCCAGTTCCAGTAGACGCGTCCGTTGGGCTGGGCTGGGCTGGGCACACAATTTTGTTTTGTGGCAGAACAGAAACAGGGTGCGACAAAGCAACCGGCATTACCTGAATGTCAGTCATACATGCTCATATCATAGTATATACAGATTTCCACCCTGTGTAAAAAACATGAGTCTACATTGCATAGACCATGGGTCTGCTCCCTGTCTGCTCCAGCCTCCAGGCCACAAGACTTATGGAGAAGTAATGCTACTGCCAGGGATCTGAACAATTATTTCGAGCTGCTTTCCCATATAAGGCACACAAACGCTGTTTCATCATTCGCTCGAGTCAATTTTACAAGCCCTCTGCACTTCATCAGGAAAACTAGGGTGGCCTTTATCTGAGAAAAACACTACTACTCACTAGTCATCAAGAAATTATTTTTTCCTAAACAATGTCAACGTATTTGTCAGTAAACTGGTGAACGCAACACATAGAGTAGCATGTCCAACTGATCATCATTCATTCCAGTTGTTTGCTCAAAAGTTCACTGATCATTTGAATCATGTGCCAATAAAATCACTGATCATTCATTCCAGTTGTTTGCACAACAGTGGCAATTTGAATCATGTGCCAATAAATTCACTGAACAATTCCAGTTGTTTGCTCAACAGGGGCAATTGCAAGGTGCAGTGATTTCTACTGGGAATGCAACTACCCCTAAGTACATTTCATTCCCTTCCCTTCACCTTACCCCTTTAATCCTTTTTAATCAACTACAGATCCTAAACAGCATAATATAAATAAAACAATTCAATTCCTCGACTGCCATGTTTACAAGGAAAAAATGAATACAGTGTGGAAATAAATTACTTAGTCAAAACCTTTTGTCACCTGTCTTTGAACTCTATCTGTGCTGCAATATTTCCAAACGTCTGTACCAGAGAGATTACCAATCAGGCCTTTACCACCACTGATGCACAAGAACACCGCTCTCCCGCAGCGAGCTGAAAAGGTCCAAGCACTCCTCGTAGGTGTTCTCATACTTGGGCGACCGCTCACCAGGGCAGCACTTCTGCCACCGATTGTAATGGCACTCTAGGAAAAGCTCGTCGACCAAGCAGATTGCGCCCGTATCGAACAGCCTTGGGATCAAATCGAACTCGGTCCCCTCCACATCCATCTTCATCACCACATAGTCCTGCTCCGTCACGGTCTGCTTCAACCACTCGGCAAAGTCAAACGCAGGGACACTCCTGACCTCACCGGACGTCTTCTTCCCGGTTGCGGGGCGGATACGCCCCATGCCACGGCCATTAGCCTTGGCCTCGTCCTCCTTTCCAGGATCACCATTGATCTCGAATCTGAGTGTCTCATTCTTGACCCAGGCTGCATAAGGAAGCAACGTGACACCCTTCTTTGCCGCATACTCAGAGTGGAACGCCGGGTCAGCTTCAATGGCGAAAACCTCGAAGGTGTGGTTCTGCTTCGGGTACTGCTTGCGGAACCAGCTGCCGATACTGGAGCCGTAGCTGCGCGCACCAACGTCGACATACACGTACCGGCGCTTGAAGCTGATGTCGGCCAGTGCCGGGAGGTACTTGATGTTCTTGATGTTTCTCTTGAGCGTGATCCACGGCTTGAGTGGCTCTTCCTGGATGAATGGCTCGGCGTGCGCGAGGAGCTGGCGCCTGTGATCCCCAACCGAGCAGTTGTGCACTGGTGAAGTAGCCGTGGGATGAGGACTCTTCTGGAAGACAAGTTCCCGGAGTGTGGAGGAGTCGGCGTCCTGGGCGTGGATCTCGCGAGATCGGACAAGGCGGAGCGACGGTAGGAGCGCCTGAATGGAGCGGAGGCTGTAGGCGTCGGCGGCGCTGGACGTGAGCACGACGAGATGGCCCTCGGGCTTGAGGATCCGCGCGGCCTCGGCGGCGAGGTGAGCCGGGCGCCTGGCGGCGTCGAGGGCGCGGCCCGCGAAGACGAAGTCGACGGAGGACGCGTCGAAGGGCAGGCGGCGGTGGTCCCCGCGACGACGAGCGGCGGCGCGCGCTTCCTGGCTACGGCGACGGCTTTGGCGACGCCGAGCTCCCCTGCATGGCGAGCGCCTCCTGCGCGCCGCCGAGGCAGACGGCGCGGGACGCCGGCGAGAGGGCCCCCGCGGCGAGGTGTGGCGCGATGACGGCGGCGTGGTACTCGACCGCCCTGCGCCAGCGGCGGGTTCGCCAGGCCTCCGGAGACGGGACGTCGGCCTGGACGACGTGGGTCCTCGTGGTGGTGGAGGCGGCGGGGCGGTAGAGCGGCCAGCCGGCAGGCCCGGTGGAGACGGCGAGGAAGGCGCCGTAGAGGAGGCGGAGCGCGAGGGCGGCGACGGCGAGGAGGAGCAGGCGGCGGAGGAGGGAGCACCGGCGTGGCTGGGAGGAGGGGTCCATGGTGGTCCCCTGGCCCCTGCCTGGCGAGGGAGAGTGGAGAAGGGGGCCGGTGGCGGTGCTAGTGGAGTGCTAGCGGGAGCAGAAGCGGGCGGAGGTGTGGTTAGCGCCGACGAGGGAGGCGAGGAGGGAGAGGGTGGAGCGGAGGAAGGTGGGCGGAGGAGGGGGGTAATCGGATGATCCTACTCCTTCCATGGGTCAGGTCGGGTGGTGTGGGGATGGATACGTTACTGGCGGTGGTGGATTGGCTCGTGCGGCGGCGGCGGCGGCATCGCCATGGAATGGGATGGGATGGGATGGGATCGGAGCCCCTTCTCTTGCCTTCCTTGGCTTGGGGGAATCGAATCGAAGGAAGCGGAGGAGGGAGATGGGGCCGGGGGGGCGGGGGGGGGGTGGGGGGGGACGCGCTTTCTGCGGCGGTTGGCGGCCTGGCCCTGGCCTGCCAGAAAAAGGTTTCTTGTTTGGGCAGGAATTGTGTGGAGTATTACGGTCGTGCCACTCCCTCGGGTGGAGCGCCCGCCCAGCCCCCAGCCGATCCGACCGTTGTTGGTCCACGTCCCAAAGGCAATGGCAGTTGCAGTAAATTGGGCCCTGAACCAAGGCAAGGCTTTGCCTTTGCGGGCCCAACATGGAAACAAGAAAGGAAACCCACGGAAGGATCCGGATCAGGATCGGGTGCTGGAGCTGGACTGCAGCAGCCGCAAGGTGGGTGGTGACTGGCACTGGCAGCTTGGCTTGTGGTGTCACGGGCTGGGCGGGCCAGGTTAAAAATAACGGACGCGCTTTTGGTTTCGGCCACCGGTTTCATTTCATGCCAGCCGCCAAACCAATCTGCCGTAAACCAGACCTTCAGCCTTTCTGGGGTCTTGTTCAGTTCACAAAAAAACTTCCGTTCGAACTCCTGTAGCACTTTTATTTGTATTTGATAAATATTATCGAATCATGCATTAACTAAACTTAAAAGATTCATCTCATGATTTACAACTAAACTATGTAATTAGTTATTTTTTACTTATATTTAGTGCTCCATACATGCGGTAGAAATTGATGTGATGGAGAGAGAGGAAAAACTTACAACTTTCATTCCAACTGAACAAGGCCTAGGCTTCAGAACCAGTCCGCGTGTTTGGCTTGCGGTTGCGGCGGCGAGTAATCCAGAATCATCACCTGCTAAAGGCTGTTCAGCTGATCTTATATGAGCCGACTAGAGAAAAATATTGTTCGAACGGCTGATAAGATAAGTGAACAGGCGAATAAGGCGTATTTAAAGCTAAAAATGTTGTTTGGTTAATGATGTAGAGCCGCACCGTCTATCGGGTCACCGGACTGTTGGTTTGTCTTATCAATCGGCTTATCAACCAGACACAATATTATTTTTGTCTCGAAACAAATAAACTAGAATCAGTCGATTTGTCTTATCAGTCGACTTTTAAGTCCAGCTAAACAATCCACATGTTTTCACTTAGCGTTTATTAATGATGGCAATCTGGTGGACGAGGCCATTCTGCAAAGAAGTTTCAAATGAGCATGCACGTTTTAGAACGGGTCATGTCAGACAAGAGTCTATTTGGATGTACCCAACTAAAGTTTAGCTAGCTAAAATTTTAAAGTATAACTTTAGCTAGCTAAAAATTTTCTAACTAAATTTTAGTTAGGAGTGTTTGGATGCTCCAGCTAATAAACTTAGCTAAATTTTAGCTGGCTTTAACTGGTTGGAAGTAGCTAAATCCAGCTAAAGTTTAACTACTCTTTTAACTAAGCTGTTTGGATGCCTAGCAGCTAAATTTATAGCCAACTAAAATTTAACTGGTGCATCAAATCAACCTCCAATCCTAACACACTAGAAAAGATTTCCGGTTAGAATGGTTCACTAATTCTATATATTCTCTGGATAAGCTGGAATGGTTCCTATGTTCAATCCAAGCCAACTGAACGGGACACATTTAGTCCCAAATCAATTAAACTAAACTTTTTTTCTCGAATACGCAAAAGATTTGCGCATCTTTGTCATTAAGAAGAAGAATGCAATGCAATACAATGAAACCGGGGTGGAAACAAGATAGGCAATAAGTTCTGCCACCTCCGGCAAGACCCAACAGCAAAAGAAAAGAAAAGAAAGGCCACCACCACAGTGACAACGCGGCAGGGGCACGACTAGACGTCGAAGGAGCGCCTGGGTGCGCCAACGGAGCCTTCAGGAAGGAGATGACGCCCTCGGGCGCCAACTCCGTTGTACCACGCACCCATGGGATCTTTCGTTCCCGGTTGTTGCTCCGGCGGTGGCGCCCGAGGAGCAAATGGCCCGACGACGCGCCTTCAAGAAGGTGATGACGATCTCGCCACCGTCGCCGGTCCTAACCCGCAGCCCTAAGGACATGGTTTTCACCAAAGCTGTCCCGGGATGCCGCCGCCACCATTGACGTAGCTTGATGTCTTCGTGGAGTCTCGCCAACAACGAAAAAGGTCGCCGAACAACGGTCAAGGTCACCGTGGTGGACGGCGGGCGCCCGAACCGTGGCGCGATGTCACCTCCCCGGGAGCGGCCCAGTGATCACCGTAGAGCACTCACCCCAAGTGGAAAAGATTTCCGGTTAGAATGGTTCACTAATTCTATATATTCTCTGGATAAGCTGGAATGGTTCCTATGTTCAATCCAAGCCAACTGAACGGGACACATTTAGTCCCAAATCAATTAAACTAAACTCGTTGAAAGCAGTGGAACCCGGTGTCCCAGTCACTGGTTTGTCCCGATAGGCCGCAGAAGAAATAAAAGGCAAAAGGGCCGATTAAGTACATCTGTTATTATTTATTATCGAAGCTAAAATTGACACGTGTATATACTATAACGCCGACGGCTGCTCTGATGCAACACGGCACGGAAGAACAAAAAGGGGGAGGACCCTCCCCTCTATACATTGGCATGAGTTGGCGGTTGCTTAGCACGCGACGCAACGCAAGCCGATGGATCGGATCGAGCTGCTAAATTTGAACCATTTCGATAATCAACGAAACAATAAGTATATAATTAAAAGAAAAGGTAGAATTAGTTAAAAAGGCGAATAAAGCAATCAAAGCATGCGCATCTATCAATCAACAAAAGCAAAACGCGATTATTCACTTGGACTACAGTACTTTAGAGACCCAGTACTGTCCCCGCGCGGCCACTATACTAGTAGCAAGCAAGCCATTAGCAATTGGGGGCCTGCCAGTGCCACCTGCCTTTGCCTACTCGATCCATCCATCCATCCATCCATCCATCACTACCTTTTCTCGTTGCATTAGCCGGCGGCGGCCCTCTCCTCTGTTGGTATTGGTATACGCATTTGCTTGCCCGCTAAGGCATAGGCATCGGCATAGGCATGGACATGGCGATAACCACCACACCCAAAAGCAGCCCCGGCGTGTACGTCGCCAAGCCACCCCCGCCGCCGCCGAGCTACGTCCTCCACAACAAGGCCGCGGCGTACGATTCATACAGCGGAGGCGCGGCAGCGCGGGCGCCGGCGGCCACGGCCACGGCCACCAGCAGGGTGCGCCACGAGTACGACGACCGCCGCCAGCAGCAGGCGGCGGCGGGAGCGCGGGCGCTGGACGGGTTCCTGCTGCTGCTGCGCGCGGCCGCGTCGGTCATGTCCTTCGTGGCCGTCGCGCTCGTCGCGTCCTGCCGCCACGGCGACTGGATGGAGTTCACGCGCTACCCGGAGTACAGGGTCCTCCTGGGGGCCACCGCGCTCGCCTGCCTCTACTCCGCCGCGCAGGCGCTTCGGGGCTTCCGACGGATGCGCGCCGCCGCGCCCGGCTACGGCGGGAGATCGGGAGGGGGCGGCCTCGCGGATTTCGCCGGCGATCAGGTGGTGGCGTATCTGCTCATCACGGCGTCGGCGGCGGCCCTCCCCATCACCCTCCGCATGAGATCCGCCGTACTCAACGTCTTCACGGACGCCATGACGGCCGCCATCAGCCTGGGTTTCATCGCCTTTGCTGCGCTCGCCTTGTCCGCCATGCTCTCCGGATTCACCCTCGTCGCCGCCGCCGCAGCAGCGCAACCATACTAGTACATTAGCATTAGCATGCATACCACCCAATATTTGCAGTACAGTAGGAGTCAGCTTAATTTCTACGGAGTGCCACGCGTAGCGTAGCGTGCTTATGATCAGTGGACGGATCGTTCCAGATGAGTGATGATAGTGTGCTATAGTACCTTTTGGTTGCTAATTGGTGTGATCCATCCATGCTTACACTCAACATATATATGATGCATCGTGAATTAATTTAATGACGATGGGGCCGACGATACAGCATTTCTCCAAACAAAATGCAGTAATGTTGTTCTTTTTTGCGGCCAAATGCAGTAATGGCTTTTCTGCCCCTTTTCCATGTGATAGCAACATAGAAATAATAAAAGACATTTGCCTGTTCTCGCATCTCCTTAAAGCCAAACTAAATACTAAGTAGTATCACAACAGTTGCGGTGTCAAATTATAACATAGTTTCACTAACGCTTTTGTTTTCAGTAAATATCTCTCTCTATCAACGCTCATAACACACGCGCGCATTCGCAAGGCGTGTCTACTGATACATGAAGCCCATACGGCAAGGCAATGTGCACACAAGGCCTGATCCAGTAGGCTGGCCTATGACGACGACGGGCCGCAAGAAACCTAGCCCCATCAACATCTCGGCCCATGCAGCCCAGACAGGGACCGCACCCCCTCGTCCCCTTCTTCATCTTGCTGGGGAAGTTGAAGTCGGAGGAAAAGGAGGCGGAGTCCCTCCCAAGTCCCAACCTCGCATCGCATTCATTCGCATCCAAGCGGCACACATCGCTCCCCAGGGAACCCAAACCCAAATCCAAAGCAAGCACTTCGTCGGCGACCATGGGGCAGGGCACTCCGGGAGGGATGGGCAAACAGGGCGGCGCCGGCGACCGCAAGCCCGGGGACGGCGGCGATAAGAAGGACAAGAAGTTCGAGCCGCCGGCCGCGCCCTCCCGCGTCGGCCGCAAGCAGCGCAAGCAGAAGGGTGCTGAGGCGGCGGCTCGCCTCCCCAACGTAGCGCCGCTCTCCAAGTGCCGACTCCGCCTCCTCAAGCTCGAGCGGGTCAAGGACTACCTCCTCATGGAGGAGGAGTTCGTCGCCGCGCAGGAGCGCCTCCGGCCCCAGGAGGACAAGGCCGAGGAGGACCGATCCAAGGTCGACGACCTCCGCGGCACCCCCATGAGCGTCGGATCCCTCGAGGAGATCATCGACGAGAGCCACGCCATCGTATCCTCCTCCGTCGGACCCGAATACTACGTCGGCATCCTTTCCTTCGTCGACAAGGACCAGCTGGAGCCGGGATGCTCCATCCTCATGCACAACAAGGTCTGTTTCCACTACTTTCTAGGAACCCGAGCTACTACGTTACTACCCTACCCTAATTGTCCGGAGCGGATCTAGCATCCTCGATCTAAAATATCTCCCTCCGATCTAGTGCTAGCTGGTCACTGGGACTCGTTGGATTTGTTGACCCTACTCTGTGCTTTGTTGTTAGGCTGGGGATTTGTTGAATTAATCATTATTAGGTTTTCATTCACAAACACTAGGCAAAACCACGAAAGTTATGCATACTATGGCTCTGCTTTGTATCGTCTTGTTCATTAATGTATTAGAGAAGTTTAGAACCTTGCTGTTTTATCATGTTTCCCAGTACTGTACCTCGCAAAGATGACCTATAGTTTTTTTACCCCTTCTATCAAATCAAAGGATTATGACCAGCTAAGGGTTAACTAGGATATTGTGGCTGTTCAGATTCATGTCTCAGTACACAATCTGTTGTGTTCCCTCTAGTTGTTTTATTGTGGTGGTTGTCCAGTTACTCGATGATTTTATCTTAGAATTGATATTGTGTGCGGCGTCTGACTGCTCTACAGAGGGCCATATTGTTTGTCATGTTCAACAACTATGCCTGTATTCATTCTAGTGTAGTGTCCTTGTAGGCATTTCCGATTAGACTCTTTCCCTGTGCTCAATAATCATTATCTGTGGATCATTTACAACTGGTAGGAGATAGCAAGTCAGTTGTTTTCTCACTCAGATGTTTACTTCAGGTTCTCTCCGTGGTTGGCATATTGCAAGATGAAGTTGATCCTATGGTATCTGTGATGAAAGTTGAGAAAGCTCCTCTGGAATCTTATGCTGACATTGGTGGACTAGATGCTCAGATTCAAGAAATTAAAGAGGCAGTAGAGCTTCCCTTGACTCATCCTGAGCTGTATGAAGACATTGGGATCAGGCCTCCCAAGGGAGTCATATTATATGGAGAACCTGGAACAGGAAAAACTCTGCTTGCCAAGGTCAGTGTTCTAACTTGCAAGTCTACAAGTTGTCAGTATATTGCTTTGTATTGCAGGGGCAGGCTTTGATCCTCAATATTATCTGCCTATGTCTATGTTTATCCAAATTATGCATTCTTTTTCTACTTTCCAGTTTTCAAATAGCATGTACTTGTGGTTAGTGATTACTTGGAAACTATCCCTGCAGGCTGTCGCTAACTCAACATCTGCAACTTTCTTGCGTGTTGTTGGTAGCGAACTCATTCAGAAGTACCTTGGGGATGGTCCCAAGCTAGTTAGAGAATTGTTTAGGGTGGCTGATGATCTTTCTCCCTCAATAGTCTTTATTGATGAGATTGACGCTGTTGGAACAAAGAGGTATGATGCTCATTCAGGAGGAGAGCGTGAGATTCAAAGAACTATGTTGGAGCTGCTGAATCAGCTAGATGGTTTTGACTCACGTGGAGATGTTAAAGTTATTCTGGCAACAAACCGCATTGAAAGTCTTGATCCTGCTTTGCTTCGGCCAGGCCGTATAGACCGCAAGATAGAATTTCCTCTCCCAGATATTAAAACTAGACGACGCATCTTCCAGGTACTGTAACATCAGTAGATGATAATATTTACACTATCAATGTTCTTAATACCTGTTGTCCTTATAAAGGTTGTAATCTGTGCAGATTCACACGTCAAAAATGACATTAGCTGATGATGTGAACTTGGAAGAGTTTGTTATGACCAAAGACGAGTTTTCGGGCGCTGATATTAAGGCGATCTGCACGGAGGCTGGATTGCTTGCCTTAAGAGAACGTAGAATGAAGGTGAACCTGAACTTTTATCCCTACTTCAAATGATATAAAAGTTTTCTGTGTGAATACAAGTATTCAAATAGCTCAACTTGCTATCGAATAGGAATTATATTTGGATGTACTTAACTTAAACCATTCTGTATGCTAACTGGTAGCAGATCTCTTGCTGTTGCCTTGCTGAAGATGATGTTATTTGTTGCATGTTGCACAACTTCATCATATTTTTTTTTGGACATACGTGAGTTTCAAAATCTAGCTGCATATAAGAAAGTTAAGGTTTCCAGTTTGAACAAGAAAAATCAAAGACTGGAGAAGAGCATTATAGACCAAAATAAAACTAACAACAACTGCAAGCAATTGATAGAGGCAAGGCCACAAAGCCCACAGAATCACTGCATGGGCTTGTATACCATTCATCACTTGTTTGTCCTTGCAATCAGCATATCCGTCAAGACTTTGTCTTGGCCCTACTATATAGGAGACATGATTTGTGCTACATTACAAAATAGATGTGATCCACCGATTCCAGCTGATCACCAGGAATATGATTCTCGTCTCATTAGCTTATTTCTCAAGTTGCTCAGTTGTGTGTATATTATTTTAAGAAGCCTATCAGATAAATGCACTCTTCATGATATCAACACATGCAAAGGGGATGATTGTAGGAAACCCCTGCTTGCAATTATCCATTCAATGGGACATTTCTTAGCTTCTGTAGAGCTTTCCAGAACTGTGTAGTGTGTACCCCTGTGAGGGTGAGCATAGGGTTGATGCTCCGTATCCTTTTGCACAGCAAAAATTGTCATCATGTTGTACTTTAAATATAACACTTTGATTTGCAAAAATTATCATCATGTGTACTTAAAATATAATACTTTGATCTGTTGTACGTGGAAATGCCAATACCTGAACAGGTTTTGGAAGCCTGAGAAACATTTGTTTCTTCTGTCTAAATAAACCATGTGATGACCAATTGGGAAAGAGTTGTTTTGTTGAATGGAAACTGCTGCATTGCTTTTTTCCTAGAGTACATGAATGTCATGATCTTCCACTGGGTCAAATTTTATTGTGTACCTCATGACAACCTTTTGCACATAGATTTATGCATGAGCATATACGGCTCTTTTCTCTTCCTGACAGTCTTTCACATGGTTTCTAATTGATATTTTTGTTATTATTATCACTTGCCAGTGGTAATATCTGCACACATATTCTGTGCAACTCTTTTAACTGATCAATTTTTTTCAAGTACTAGTTTGTCAATGCTGTTTGGCTTCTTTCACCTGGGATCTTAGTGTGTCTATTACCCAGTGTGCTTGTACATGTACTGTAACTATGAGCATATAGTACTTTCATGGTTCCATTTGACGTTGCTGATGTTTTGTTTTGGGTACCCAGGTGACCCATGCAGATTTCAAGAAGGCAAAGGAGAAGGTGATGTACAAGAAGAAGGAAGGTGTTCCGGATGGTCTCTACATGTAGCGATTGATGCCGCATGCCTTTCTAGCCCGAAGTTATCCCATTGTAGTAGTGCCTCTCTTCATCATGGGAGATGTGTTGGTTTGGTTGCCACAGTACTGTTGCACACTGAGCTAAGTGGTCGGAGAACGTGTATTGTCCTTTGACTGTTTCAAGTAAAATTTCCCTTTTGGAGAATGATGTAACGTTGCGCTAGAAATATGCATAGGCTACCGGTATCCTCACAAGAAAAAAACGCATGTGTTCTGTTCTGTTTCCGCGTGACGGGTTGGCTGCTTGATCGCACGAACTGAGCACGCCTGCATAGATGAAAATGCTGGTGATGCCCGTCAGCTTGATTTGAATTGATGGGATTTCACTGCAAAAGTAGCACCATGAATCATTTATCAGTGGTTAGTCAATCAGATGGTTGGTCATGCTGGTTTGCCAATTAGATGGTTGGTCAAGGTAGATGGTAGCTCGCGCGGTGAAAGTAGAGCTGAGTGCTGGTGACTGGTGTAACCTGGAAGATGAAGCCATACAAGGGCAATTTGGCATCTTTTATTTGGAAGAATTGAAATTTAAGACGATCTGTCTGGTTGCTAATTCTGCTGGTTCTAGTTGTTTATCTGAGTTGAACACCCGTGCACTTAAAGAGAATTGTTTGGTGCCGGATGACACTGCTCCACTCAATCCAAACGAAATGGTAGGTTTGGATGCCTCTGGAGTCAATCATCGCATGATGCAATCCAAACATATTGTTAATAAATTAGGTTACTTGGTTTAGAATTTGACATTTCACCACTTTCTAAAATTCACATATAAATCTATTTTAAATTCATACAGGAAGATTCTATGGATACCATACTATATTTTTACTTTGCATATTATAACATAACTCGCTCACCTACGGTAAAAATACAATACATAAATAACATAAATATTTCTCTCGTATTGCCAAGAATAATATAATATATAAATATGATGCATGTATTACTATATTAATTTGATTAAAATACGTCTAATTTATAATTATTAAAAGGAATTTAGTTCTAAGGATCCAAACAAGGTCTAAGATTAAAATACATCTAATTTATAATTATTAAAAGGAATTCAGTTCCAAGGATCCAAACATGGTCTAAATGAAATCTTAGATATTAGAGGAAATTGGGCATGTTTTCACATAGTAGAGAAAACCATTGGCAGTGTCCCATAGTAGAGAAGATAAATATAAAATCAAGAATAGTGTATAAAAAATAAAACAGAGAGAAGGAAAGAAAGAAATAAGAAAAATAATAAACTTGCATAGGAAAGCTTTGAAATAGAATGGCCCATGCGAAGGCCCGTGGGGTGGGTGTGCACTGCGGCTGGGCCGAACAACCCCCGGACTGGGCTACCGCTCCTGCATTCACCTTCACCCGCGTCCGCGTGTGCTGCCTCTCTCTGCGACGAGACGACTGGGTGGGCTACAGCCGCCGCCGCCGCCGACGCCGTCGCCGCCCTACGCCAGGTACCGAGGCCTTCGCCGGTCTCTTCGCCGGCGACGAGCACCCACCAGGTATTCCGATCCCTTCTCTTCCCCTCTTGCTGTGCAAAACCGAGCAACCGAACCCTAAGTTATTTGGCTATTTGATGCCTACTGACTTCCAAAAAATCTGTCGGGTCTACATGTTTCCGCCCATGCTAGGGATGGCGACCACAGCACTGCTCCGGGCTCTCCGGCGGCCCTCGTCCGAAGCCACGCTGCGATTGGTGAGTGGAGTATGTTCTCTTTTAGCAATTTGGTAATCGTACGAGTAGTAAGCTATATTTGGACTACAATGGGAATTTTCCCCCCTCCTGAACAATAGCATATGGGCATTTGCTCTCATATCATCTGAAATAGCTTATGAGCATCCTGTTGAGTAGTAGCCACCACCCACCAGTATGGGTTACTTTTAGGGAGGTAAACAATAAAGTAACTTTCATGGGAAAAATTATGTTCACTGTTGCAGTTTAAACATTGAAGGCTCCATTTGTCTGCTACACATATATTTTTTAATCGGATTTGAAGATTTGTGTGACATTGATCCATTTCATGGAATTTCTTGACTGCACAATCAAGGGACACAATGACAGTTTATAAACTTGCCCATACACCTTTGTTAAGCTATGATTTACTTGTTTGCAGTAGCACAAAATCTGTACGACTTCATAGGTTACTTAGACAGTTTATTGATTTCATTCTACTTAGAAAACAAAGTTCTCTGTGTCTTATTCTTTGTTCATATGTAACCAAAGCAATGCAGAAAGCCTGTGAAGATGTTTTTGCTGTATGCCTTATTTTCATCCTTTTTTTCATTTATTATGAGCTGCGTGGATTTTACTAATTGCCATCCATTGCTGGTATGTGGTGTAGGCTACAAGGGCAAATTTGCAAACAACTAATGGATATAGACATCTGAATAACAGGAACCTAAGTGTTTTCAATGAGTTTTCTAAGCAACTAAAGGGTGAGGCCAAGAGGTATGTGTTACATTTTTAGGTCTCCACCGCCATGAAAGCTTAAACAAACTGAAGTAATTATTACATGCTGTTGAATCACCTTTCATGAACAATTATGGCGATCAGCATTTGTTCACTTTATTTATTTTTCGTAATTTTTACTTTTATTGCAGTAATCCTGAATTCCAGAAATCCATGAAGGAGTTCGGCGAGAAACTTGGTGTGGTGAAGGAAGATCTCAAAGTAAGGTAAGTTGCAAAATTATTGCACTACTTTCAGTTTTGAATCTTCTACATATAGTAGTAAGTTATGATATTCTGCAACGATATATTTTTTGCAGAACTAAGAAAACGACTGAGACAATATACAAGAGTGTTGATGATGTTTGGAGTGAAGCTGAGGAGACATCTAAAAAGGTAAGCCAGTTACAGACTTACAGTGTTTGTCATGATTGTTTGACATTGATACCTGTACCCTATTGATTTGTTTGTTTTTATGCTCATAGATTTATGAGGGCATTCTTTTCCCACTTGTAGGTTACTGCAAATATCAAAGAAAAAATGTTTGCTGCTAAAGAAGAGGTAAGGCTAAATAAATATCACTTCGATTCAGTATGGACCGTGATTTTTCGTAAACATGTATTCTTTGCCTTGATGAATTGTTTACAGGTAAAGGAAAGTTTTGGAGTCGGAAAAGAAGAGAGTACAAGTTGCAGGGATGGTTCGCCTGAAGCTTCGAAACATGAGAAAGCTGAGGCATCCTCGCATTCAGATGGCACGTCTGAAGATGGCACAAACAGCCATACATTATTTACTAAATTGAAGTCAACAATCTCATCTGCTTCACCAGTGGTCTCCGGCGCATTTGCAAAGTTGAAGGACACAAAAGTCTCAACGTTAGCTAAGCAGGGATATGAAATCGTCAAGGATGAATTAAGCTCTAGCTCTAGCAGAAAGAAAAAACATCAAGCTAGGCATGCTTCTGCTAAAGTAGAAAAGAGTACAAGAACCGATTTAGTTCTTACGCCAACAAAAAAGTCAGTATTGGGTGAAAAATGGGAAGCTTTTAAGAATAAGGTAATCTTTAAGGAGATTTTTCAACTTTGCTCCTATCTTTCTCATATTGATTTCCTATCTGAAATCCTTTTTTTCTCTCTAAGATCCGAGGTCATCCGGTCTATAAAAGAGTGGATGAATACACCAAGCCTGTTGTAACCAAGGGACAAGAGGTATCATCACAATGCTGTACAGATGTATTTGGTCAAACCTAGTTTTCTCTTTCAGTGATATCCATGTTTTGTGTATGCAAATGCAGGTAGCTGAAGATGTCAGGGAAAGATGGGAGACAAGTGATAATCCAGTGGTTCAGAAAATTCAAGAGTACTATGTGCCTCATCATTTTTTGTTTTATCCCGTTATGGAATTTGGTTGATTCAATCTGAACTATGCTATTCTATTTATTTCTGTTGGTACGTTACATTTAGTAGGTCTTGAAAGCACCAAGTAATGCAACTGCCAGGTGCATTCATGGCTGCATATCCATCGGTGATTCCTCTTCATTAGTAACGCAAATAGGGATAAAAAATAATCAATGCAATAATCTCTTTCTTGAATCAATTGTATACCGCACCCCCCACCCCCTGGGTATTTCATTGTATAAAATATTCTTTTTTGTGCCCGACATGTCGTTTATTTTTTTTGTTTGTTCCTTGTAGCTTGAATGAATCTTTGCTTGAAGAAACCTCAGCTGCGGTGACATTCAGGGAAATTCGGCAACGAGACCCGTAAGGCGTGTGCTACTTAACTTTGAAACTCCGGACATAGTTGAATTATATATCATCTATTTTTTTTGCACAGGTCCTTTTCTCTTTCTGATTTTGTTGCTGACATCCAAGAAACGATCAAGCCAGTTCTAACCGCATATTCAAAGGTAACCCATGTCTTACTAACAAGAAGTTCTTTCCTTTTTTGAACTAGTGTGATTGTTGACTGTCCTAATGAGATGGGTTGGTTGTATATTAGTTCTTTATATTTTTTTTGGGTGAAAGATTAAAATTTTCATGATGATTATGACACTGGGGAGTTTCAGATGAGTTTATAATCTGAAGTTCATAGGGATTGATTGAGATTCTGTCTAATTTACACAAGTCTGCCCACTCATAGACACTTTGAGAATTTTGGTCATTTCACAGTTACATATTACGCTTTCAGGGTGATGTGGAGACTCTAAAAAAATATTGCACCAAGGAAGTGATCGAGCGCTGCAAAGGAGAGAGACAAGCTTATGCATCACAGGGAATATTTTTTGATCACAAAGTAGGTCATTGTTGAATGATGTCTTGGATAGTCCCTTTCCCATAGCTTATTTGAATATAGTATTGAAATATTTTCCCCTTTTTTCGTACTCAGTCACAATTGATTGCTATTCAAACTCAGTCATAATTGATTGCTATGCCTGTAGTCTTGTTCTTCATTATTGACTGTAGCTTTTTGCACTTAATGTGCGAAGAACATAAGATCCTGCTGTTGGCCAAGAAATTTTCTTATATTCCATTGCCTTTACAGATCCTGCACATTTCAGAAGCTGATGTATTGGAAACAAAAATGTTTGGATCTTCACCTATAATTATCTTACGCGTAAGTGATTGATGGTATGCTGATTTAAGTTTGCCCTTGTTTATTCATTCTACTTACAGTGTATGCTTGTTTCCAATATATATTTCAGTTCCAAACGCAGCAGATATACTGTGTTCGAGATCGAGAAGGACAAGTCACAGAAGGAGGACAGGTAGGCTTTATTTTTTTTGGGATATTATGTACACCAACTTTCCTATGTTTATGTTTGGCGTTTATGGTCGACTCATAACAAGATAGCTCAATCATGATCTCGATAACGGATTTTGTCTTGTAACATGATCTCTCTCTCATGCTGACATGATACTTGAGACAATGTGCCTAGGTGGATGAATTTATGTGTTGTTTTGCAACTTGTGTAAAACCAAGCAGTTTCACAAGCACTCCACTTGAATCTGGGCAAATAATGTACTAAGTAGAAATGTCAAGGCGAAATGTTTCCTTGCTGGTTTTGAAAAGGGAAGTTGTCTTTGAAGTTTGAACCTGAGTGGGGTGCTGCAGAATTTAGTCTTATGTTGGTAAAGTTTACTATATCATAGCTAATGCTGTTGTTAGATTTGAGGTTGGTTTATATGAATAGCACAAGCTGATGTTCATGATACTCTCTCCGTTCTAAATTATAAGTCCCTTTGACTTCTTTGGTTCATCCATTTTGCTATGTATCTAGATATAATAATGTGTCTAGATACATAGCAAAATGGATGTACCAAAAAAGTCAAAGCGAGTTATAATTTGGAACGGAGGAAGTATATATTAGTGTGAAAAGTGTGCCAGACTTCATGCACCTCATAAATTGTTGGGTTTATAGAGTGTTGAGGAATGGTGGCATGCTCGTATTGTCGTGTCTCACTTAGTTGGCCAGTAGACTTGTCGTCGGCATTTGATGTAAGTAACAGTTCTGTTTTTGTGTGATTGGAATGTGCCAGGATACCATCCAAACCGTCTTCTATTCGTGGGCTATGCAACTCATGGACAGTGACGAGGTGCCAGAAGAAGAATCCTATTACCCAGTCTGGCGGCTGCGTGAGATGCAACAAGCTGGCATCAAAGCTCTCATATAGAGCAGTTCATCATTTTGTTCTTACTCTTCTTTCACTGAATCTGCTGCTCAATGAGCAATGTGCAAGAACGTTGCCTTCGGTGCAAGAAATTTTCCACAGATTGATTGTTTTTTTATATATATGTCCTGATGGTAGCAGTTCTTCCTATTCTTTTTTGCTGATGTATCTAACGCATGTCACTCGCAGAGTTAGCTGCTATTATCTATGTTGGCTGAGAAAGTCCTGTAAGCAGCATGTATACTTTGTTTTTGCCCCTAGTGGGAATGAAACACACACGCCGGTGTCTTATCACAGCTGCGGGCACTGGGAAAGGCATGGCCGAAAATATGTGACTGAATGTCCAAGAGGGACGTTCTGAGCTCAGCCATGTGCTTGAAAACGCTTCACAATTTGCTTTCGCAGGTCTGAAATGATTTTTTTTTTTTTTATCTATTTTTATCAAGAGCTGAGTCAATTTGTAAGCCGAAATCAGCTTCGTCATCTCGTCTCGCCTGGTTTGAACCGTCACCTCCTGGTTTGAACATTAACCCCAATACCCTTTCGAGAAGGCAAGGCGTACAAAATTTGTAGCCTCACTCAAACACGTCTTAAATAAGACATAATTGAAAGGTAATGGGACCATTTAACTCCGTGCACGAAAAAGATACGAGTGAATATTGGAACGTACTCGACAAGACGACAAGAGTCACTTTTTGCTTCAAAGAGTACAGAATGAACGAAACCGGCTAAAATAAATGTCAGTGACAAGTGATATTTTTTCTCGAACACAACTTCACGTGTCATTTTCATTAAAAAAAAGGAGGCCGAAAGTACGGCAAATACAATATAACACAAAATAAAAATCACAGAGACAGTGGCTAAAATAGACACGACGAACAGAAAATAAAGAAAGGAAGAGCCCTCCACCACGCTCAACAATGGAACCTTGTGAGGTAAGGTGCAACGTCATAACGACTCCAGCTCAGGAGATGTAACCGCGGTGACTTGAAGAACGATACGGTCGCCGGAGCCCACGCATCTTCCAGAGGGGCATCACACACTCGTCGGCGACTGCCAGAGGTGGAGCCAAATAGGACGTCAGTGACCGAAGGTGGCCAAACAACGACGACGGCAACGATGGTGCCAACACCATCAACCAAGTTGGATGGACGAAAGCGACGACAGAGCAGAAGCTCGCACAACACTGGCACAATAAAACAAGCAGGGGTAGGGGCAGGCATGACGTCGTAGGGGGAGCATTGGTGGTGCATCAATAGAGCCTTCAGAAAGGAGATGACGCCCACGGACGCCAACTTCGTTGAGACACGCACCCCAGGGAGCTTGCGTTCCCGATGCTTCTCCGGCAGCAGCAGTCGACACACTGAGGTTGCGACGACGCCTTTAGGAAAGGGATGACGCTGGCGCGCCACCGTGTCGGTCCCAAGCGCAAAGGCTGGAAAGGGGTTTTCACCCGTATTGTCGTGGACCGCTACTAGAGACAAGGTAGACCGGCAACCTCCACGCCGGGGAGGAGCCGACCCGGCGGCTTCCACACCCAGCGAACGCGACGGACGCGGCCGGCCTGGCGACACCGCCGAACCCGAATCTTCGTGTTGGTCGCCACCAGAGTCTACGATGTGCCAGATCCGGGAGGGGGAGGGCGGATCCAGCCAAGAAGGCCCGGATCGCCCGCCGACCCCAAGGATCACCGGAGCGGCGCGATGGTGGAGGAGGGGCGCCGGCAAGGGGCCCCCACCGCCGCGGCCATGGCTTGCCACCCGACGCCGCCGAGGTCACAGGCTAGCCGAGGAGGGCCGCTTCGGCCGTCCCCGATGCCTACCCCCGTGAGAGGGGGAGCCGAGGCGGCGGCCCGCCGCCGGCCGGGCCCGCAGGCCCGCGCGCCTCGTGACTAGTAGCTGCAGCGGCCTACAGGGCCGCCAGTAGGCTGGTGCCATCCGCTCCTGGCCGGGGGCGCTCGCACAGGAGGTCGGCGCCACTGCTGCTGCACCCGCCCCGAGGGGCCGCCCAGCGCGCCTTGCAGCGCCAAGCCGCGCTGAGTGCGTGCGTGGCCGGCGGGGCTAGGCCGTGGGCTTGCACGGCGGAGGCCGAGGACGAGGGCGCCCACGAGCCCTATATGACTTATAAGGGAACGTCCATACTTGTGCGGTCTAAATGCATTTAATCCTCAACAATTTTATACAAACAATATAACAAGAGTAGCTTAAAACAAGCCTCAGTAATTTTATACATCTACAAACAATACAAGAACAAGGGTACAGTAAGACAGGAAAAAAGACAATACAAGAACAAGAGTAGCTTAAATTATGATTCATGAAGAAAGATTTGATCCTGTGCTTGAAGTCTATAACTATAAGCCTCAACAGGAAGAACAAAAACAGGGGGGAAGTCGGAAAGTGTTGAGAGTGGGATTTGAACCCACGCCCTTTCGGACCAGAACCTTAATCTGGCGCCTTAGACCAACTCGGCCATCTCAACTTTTGTACTGGTATGAGATCTTAACCTTTGATAAACGAAAAATATGGTCCTGCAGGTGCTGTCCACCTCCATCAGCCAAGGTTACTAACTTAATATGCATCGCCGAGGAAAACGCTGAATCATTCATTCACGTCATCGCTTCAGCTTTCCTCACTGTCAACCTCATTGTTGTTGTTTGCGTGAGCCTGCTTCATTTACAAGTGCCAGTCATATTAGACTAAAGCCATGCTCAGTTCACCAGCTGATCACAAGATCGTCTTATTATTCTTCAAAAAGGGGAAAAATCGATCGTCTTGTTTGAATCAACCAGGGCACATTGTTGAAATAATCATTATTTAGTTACCTGACGAATGTCATCTGCTCTCTGCAGAATGGTGGCCACCTTAGAGTTGGTAGGACTCCCAGTCACAGGAGAACTCGCTCCACAAACTGGTTTCAGTTGGAAAGACTGCAGCCACCAGCCAGTATATATAATTACAACTTTGTCAGGACAACCAAAACCATGTGACAAATGAATTTCATGCAGGAAATGGGAATGTAGTACGTGACACTGACAGGATTGCCGGCCACTGCAATGTCTTTTATCTGCTCTATCAGTACGGTCCTGCTGTCCAAAATGTTTCTTGAAGGGTGCGTCAGGCTTGGACCATTTCGTAGCTGCAATGCAAATGACAGGAATCTTTGTTTGTTATGAGCTTCATGTAGTACGCATCAACTTTCGTTAATTCATCAGCAACATACCGTGATCCTGCCGTGAGATCCAGCATGAAGCAGTGAATATTTGGGCCTTGGCACTGAAGGAGGAGGGGACATCTTCGCTAGCTCTTGTATCGCAGAGAAGAACACACTCTCGTTCTGCAGATTGCTGCTGCTATCTGAAGCTTCGTCCTTTTGGCTTGGCTTCTCTGTTAAACCGTGATCAGAATGTCCACTGCCAGATTGTAGTATGCTTTCTTGTTGGAAACATGTGTCTGCTTGTGCCTGCTTCCGTAGGTCTATCTCAGACTCAGACCAGGCCTCGCCTGAAAATATTGCAGGCACAGGGAAGTCTCCATCCTTCAAAACATTGCCTTGTGAAGCCTGCACAGCATCTTCTCGGAATGGCTGTGGATGATGGCTCGTTTCTTCAGTTTCAGAACATTTCGTTTCATCTCTACGAGAGGCATTGGCATTAGCATTCTCATTAGAAACTGATGTTGCTTGGCTTCTTGCCAGAATGGTTTCAGAAACCAGCTGCGTTCTGACTGAGTGCAAAGCGTCGTTGCTCCCATCTCTATCTGCACGGTCCAACTCGAGTGATTTCTTCCAAAGCGCTCTGTGTTTAGGAGATGCAGCTGTATGGACTTTCTCTGACAGCCACTGCACCGGTGGAATAGGTGGAAGTGGCGGTGTTGTATCAACTTCGGTTTCCTCAGAAGAAGAATTCTCAGGCGCCAGAGCACCAGCTCGCTTCAGAACAAGAGTTCCTGGCAACAACAGGTTCTTGGAGTCTGCAGGTAGTGCACATGCAGGATCTGGATCTCCACAGATTTCAGGAGTGCTGCTGCTGTTATTACTGCATTCATCTGGTGAGGAAGGGTGATCTTCCTCTTCCTGTTGGTGATGTCTCTTCTCTGCATCTACTGATACTACATTACAAGATGTACTTTCATGGTGCTGCAAGTAGGAGTAGGAGTAGCACTTTTCATCATTTTCTGGCAGAAGGCTATGTATACTCGAATGTACTGGATTAGAATGAAGCAGTACAGGCAGAAAAGCCTCTGTCGCTCTTGGGACGGCTTCAACTTGAGGGCTGCAATCCCCAATGCCGGCTGTCGCTTGGCTACTACTACCAGTACCTGCTGCACGATCAGAGCGGGAGCAGTCGTTGTGAAGCTTGATGTTCATGAAGAGCTTCCTCGGCAAGCTGCTGACTCTTGAGGCGATGGCGATCATCTCAACGCTGCCTGCTTTGCACCTCGACCGGCTCCTATCACTCGCACCTTTGACTTTGTTTGCCTTGAGCATGGTGCTGCTGCTCAGAGTCAGAGCAGCACCAGCATCAGCATCAGCATCAGCATTTGATGTAGTAACAACGTGACTGACGGATCCACTACTACAGCCTGTAGTACCATCATCAGGTGGTTCCTGTGTGATTTCTTCGTGCTCGCCACGATGAGGAGTAGTAGTAGTAGGGAGTAGTCAAGCGGCGAGCATCTTGAGGGAGCCATGCCTCGAAAGAGCTCGTCCTCTCGAGCTCACTGGGACTGGGGCTGGGCTGCGCTGTGCCGCTGCTGCCTTGCAGCTTCTTTTCCATGTCGAGTTGAGGCCAAGACTGGACCCTGTCAACTGCTGTTTGCTGCATTCGGAAGAGGCACTCGGCATCTGTTGCCTGCCGTTGCTGCTTCAAGTGTCGGAGCATGTTGAGGAAGCCAGGCGACGGCGCTTCGGATGCATCTGTTTCTGATCTGAGAAGTCGAGCCAAATCAGCAACAGTGCAGGGCAGCGGTTAACAAGAACAAAACACTACTTGACAGAGAGAGAGAGACAGAAATGTTACCTGCAGTCATTGATAGTGTGGCCTGACTCCGATGGTTCAGAGTTAATTGACTTGGGTCTGCAGCTGGTTTCCTGCCAGGGAAAAAAGAAACTCTTGCAATGTTAAATCGAACTCAAAGTGAAAAGGTTGAGTGAGAAGAAGGAAGGATTTGATTTGAGATTTTGAGTACCATGGACATGGATTTCAGCAGATATGTTGTGCGATTTGGTCTGACACTGAGCGTGCCTTGCTCAAGCTTGGCAGAAGAATGAGCCCTGAAGAAGAAGGAGGGATCGGTGTACCTCTTGAGGCACGCTCCTTCGCCAGCAGCATCAAACCTGCAATGCAATGCAACAGCAAGATATATACTCAAGAAACAGCATGCAGGTGGCAGGCAGCACCAGCACCAGCGACCAATGCATGCATACATACTTATCAAGGAGTGACAGCCTGGGAGGCCCGCGGCAGCGCCTGATGCGTTGGAGTTGGACGACGAGACGCGGCGGTGACCAATCGCCGCTCGGTGTCGTCGTCGAAACTTGTGCGTGAAACTGAAATGTGCGCGTACTAGTACTAGTACTAGTGGAGGTGGTGATGGTGAGAGCAGCGGCAGCGGCAGCGGCAGCGGCAGCAGAGTTGTGGTCGAGGTCGAGGTCGGCCTCCAGCAGCCGCTTGGCTCTCACGGCGAGTCGTCGCCCTCGCGCGGACGCGGCCATCACTTGGTCCTGCAAGTCGTCGAACACCTCCGCGGCAAGCCTGCAGAATGCACATCATTCTCAGTAATCTAATGTAACTACTAGCTAGCTAGGGACTCCGATCCGATCCAACACAAGCTAAGCCACGTACTCTGCGAGGTCTCCGAGCTGGCGGAGGATGGCGACGAGGCCGGCCATGGCGAGGCCCTCCAGGACAGCGTCGGGGTCATCCTTGTTGTTGCGGTTGCGGACGACGTCGCCGTGGGTGGTCGTGGTCGTGGTGCCACTGCCGCCGCATTCACACCGGCATCGTCCGCACCTTGCCGACGACAGACCCACCATTGCCTTGCCGCTCTCTCGCTCGCTGCTGCTCTCGATCTGGATAGATGGAGCTGAGCCTCCATCTGCTTCTGCTCGGAAGACGAAGAGGTGGTGGCCGGCAGATAGAGTCACGTACGTACATGCAATTCATGTGCCTTGTGTGTACGTATTGCGTATGCTTCTGGCAACTTACTATGTACGGTACGGACATGTATATGTGCGCACGTACAACCCAATTGTTTGTCCCCGTACCCTTCACTACTTTCTTTCTTCTGCCTAATTAATTAACTTTGCTTAATTTCTTCCTTGCCCTTTCACTACTGCTTAGATCAGCATACTCAGCAATATTATTTTTTTTTCACCTTTTCTATTGTCTCAGGTGCTTGCTTTTTTTATTATTCAGACAACATATGTAAATTTGTTATTGCTTGAGTGTTATAGAAAAAATAACCCTTTTTTCCAACTGTACTAGCCGATTGCATAAAAATGTTGGCTGCAACTTTCAAAAACCATACCTGAAATATAGCAACTCATTTTTTTTTAATCTACAAGTAGAAGCCTAGAATTTTACGTTTAATTTGGCGTGGGGTCAGAAATTAATCAAAACAACAAATCTGGCAATGCATAATTGTTAGTAAATTGGATCCTTTCCTCTTGTTTTTATGTTCAATGGAAGAAAGAAATCATTACATGATGACAAAACATATACAGCATATGCATGTCTCACTCACTAATAGATCGATCACATGACTGTACCTACAGCTACACACGTACAAATATTGCTCGATATACGTGTGAATTGCCAGCCTGCCTCTGCGTACCAACCACCACGTACGTACGTACGTACGTACGGGCAGATCGAAACACAGAATAGGCCAAACAAAACATGCATGCACGTCTACTACGCGCTCGATCTCCATCCGAATCTACCATCTGTATAGATTCTTCAAAGCAACGCGATTACATAGTTGTTAGCTCAACTGCTATTGCAGTACTATATCGTATACTAAACAATAAGCTAGTACCTTCTCGATCCAAATGTTCACTTATCATGCAATGCATGTTCATAATTTATTTGCAACCACATTTTCACATACCATGTGACCAAAAATTTACAGAGACCTGCCGGTATATATTTTACTGCATGCCTATATACCATGTTGACATATATCCAAACTTTGACACTTAGCGTGCAATGGAATTTGGATTGCGTGAGTTAAATCATCTCTGTCATTTAGCTAGTGTAATGGAAAGGGGTATTATGCATGTTGTCTTGCTGATTGACACATTAACTGTCTATTGATTCTCCTAATCTTTTTTTTTTAAAAAGCCAACACCAAGAGCATGACAGGCATATATTGATAGAGAACTGATTCTCCTAATCGAACCCCAACAAGGTGTTTCTATTCACCTTGTCGATTTCGAAGTTTGTTGGTCTAGAGAGATGAGCTACGTGCATGTAGGGCCATCTTGCAGTCAAATTCTCGCATTTCAAGCAACGTCGGAGGATGGTTTTGTAAGGATCATGTGTCTATGTACATGATTGTATGTACTTGGATGATTTAGATGGAACCACCCAATTGATTTGGACTAACATGCAAATAAAAATGTTTTAGACATTCATATAGGTCTAAGGGATACGTGAAACAAATCTTATCAAGATCTGAGTTGAAATGGAGAAGAAATGACAAAGATTCCTCATTAAATCACTCGATTAGGCCTAGAGATCACATGGTGTAGAACACTGAAGAAGAAAGAGAAGATGGAGGTCACTGGATGATATGCTAGGTGTGAAGGGAGCCACCAAATCATAAAAGTGATGAATAGTAGGGTGAAAGTAGAGTTGGCCTCAGTGAACAAGGTCACTGGATGTAACACCCCGGCCCAGGGCTTAATAGGATTAATATGATACTCATACCAATAAGTTGCAACTTCTTTTCCTAAGCTCATCTTGAAAGAACTCCGGGGTTAAGCGTGCTTGGCTTGGAGCAATTTCGGATGGGTGACCGACCGAAGTCGTTCCCTACGCATGAGTGAAGACAAAGTGCGCAGAAAAGACCGGGTATTGGTCCTGGCGTGAGGCGTGTGGTCCTATTAAAAGCCGTCGATATAGCGGGCCCGGCCTCGAGGAGGCGGGGCGTTACAAATGGTATCAGAACCGACTCTCGCGGTTTCACGGGCGCGTGTGTCGTAAGTTCTTGCGGCATGGTGCGCATGGTCGGGTGTGGATCCGTCGTGGTCACACGGCATGGCACATCTTGCGCACTGGCACAGGCACTGGACGTGGCCAAGAGAGGAGGTTCCTGGCCTGGGGTTGATCGACGAGGACGTCGATCTCTTAAGGGGGTGAGGATGTAACACTCCGGCCCATGGCTTAATAAGATTAATATGATACTCATACCAATAAGTTGCAACTTCTTTTCCGGAAGCTCATCTTGAAAGAACTCGGGGGTTAAGCGTGTTTGGCTTGGAGCAATTTCGGGATGGGTGACCGGCAGAAGTCGTTCCCTGGTGCGCATGAGTGAGGACAAAGTCTTGCGAAAAAAGACTGGTATTGGTCTGTGAGGGCAGTATTGGTCCTATTAAAGCTGTCAGATGTAAGCGGGCCCGGCCTCGAGGAGGCGGGACGTTACACTGGATAATATACTGGTCATGTTGAAGGCAGTGGTGGATCATTCGGTGCACATCATTAAGGGTGCCATCAAGATGAGAGTGTCCACCAGACGACATGGTGGTGACCTGAGAGCAACCAATGAATCATCTAGTGATGCGAGCCCTAGTGTTAGTGAGGGAGTCATCGCGGTCGATTAAAGGGTTGATCCAATGGAAGGTTTTAGGGGCCACCGCATCATCCATTGTTCACTACAAATGCAGAAATCAAGCCTGGTGGTTAGGAGCTTTTGGGAGGGTATATGTATGCAATTTGTTATCAATTTCATGGTTGTTAGAGATTGTGAAGCTATTGCAAGAATGAGACAACTCTATCCACCACCCAATCACATATCGATCACATCCAAGCCGTAGGATAGAGAGCTTAGTGTTCATCCTTGTGCAGTGTAGTCCTTGTAGAGATCTTGAGAGATTGAGCTTGTGTGCCCTTTTATCTTAGCAAGACAAATCAATTGATGCCTTGATGGCTTTCTAGCGACATCAATCCTCCGAGCTTGGTAAGGAGTGGTGGTTTTTGTATGACCTCATATGTAACACACGCAGCGGGAGGGTGGATCTGGGCTAGTGGATTGAGAGGAGAGGGAGGAGGAGGGGGCGCTAGGGGTGGCAGCGCCCTAGAGCTAGCTGCCCTAGGGAGGGGCGGCGGCTTGCATGTGGTGGCGTGGGAGGAGGGAGGGGAGGCAGGTGGCGCGGGAGATTAGAATAATGGGACTTGCCCGATTACTTCTTGATCCAACTGATTACAATCCCCTATTATTTATAGTCCCGAGTGAATTCTAACGGGAAAGTCCTTATCGAACACGGATTTTCTAGTTTTCCTAATCTGAATTCTTTAAATAATTAATAATAAAGGTAGCTCGGGGATTGGAGAAGAGGCGGCCGCGGTGGGGCCCGCACAGCCCCTTCCATCTGCTTGCCAGGGGCGGCGCCCGCCCGCGTGCCCTTGGCGGCGGCGGCGCTTGCCGCCTCTAGAGTGGGTCGTGGGGGCCCCGTCTGTTACTTGTCGTCTCCTTCTGCCCCGCTGTAGGCCCATTGGGCTCGCCAATTGTCACCGTATTCATCTGATGTGTGACATTATACGAGTTCACCAATTTTTTTTCTTAAATATGATTTCACTCAGCTTGCAATTTATCCACTTAGGATATAAAATGCGTCTCCATTCACTAACCATCACTACAAGAAATTTCCTTATACGTGACGGTTTACTTTCCTCATAGATAAGAAAAAATGCGTCACGGTTAACTCATTATGACAATCGCGAAAAACATCATGTATCCCGCGTCATACATTTGTTGTACCAAAATGGACCATCACAGATCGGTTTATTCTTTCGTCACGGATGAAATGATCAACAACAATAGCCTAGGGCAATAGTGACGAAATGAACCATCACAATTCTATTACACGTCATCTAGTGCCATGTCATTTGATGATGTTGGATTTGACGTGGCTGGCAGTTGCCATATCATCAGTATCATATTTATGCCCCATTATTCATGAGGCCCACGTGTTTGTTCTATTTCAGCCCATATTGTAGCAAAAATTATTAGGCTGGCCCAATTACACAAAAGAATTGGCCCATTGTGGCTGTCACTGAACAGCATGCAATCGAAATTAAATAGCACCAAATTTAAATTTAAATTGACACTAAGTTCAAATTTAAACTAACAGCAATTTGAAATTTAAAATAACACCATTCAGATCATCACAGATTCAAACAAATATAAGTCAATCCATACAAATATATAGAGATGTCATCATCATAGTTCACAGCCACACAGCCACATCTAAATACCCAATACAGTAGCTATCAGTTACATAAGTTTGGTACACCATGCATCAGACCTTACAACAGTTTACAAATACATGTATCAAGTTCACAGAACATGTATCAAGTTTACAGAACATGCATCAAGTTCACAGAACATGCATCAATCACCAAAAGAAACCTCCACCTGTTCATAGACCAAGATAACTTGCCAAAATGCATCCATCAGAAAAGAAACATCCACCAGCTGTCGACGATATCTGGTCGGCAGCCTACCAAGGGGTTACCCAAGGTAGTAGATGAGATGATGGTGGTGGGGTGCGCGAGATCAAGAACGAGATGGTAACCCAAACACAAGCACAGAGACACAAGATTTATACAGGTTTCGGCCGTCAGTGTGACGTAATACCGTACATCCTGTGTTCTATGATGTATTCGCGTTGATTATGGGGGCACCCCTGTCCCTCCTTATATAGTTCGGAGGGGCAGGGTTACAAGTAAAGTATCCAAGTTGGTACTAATTTAGATTACAATGACTGTCATAACTCATGGGCCGGTCCGCTGATGGCGTGGCCCATGTACCATCTTGAGGGTACCGGGGTTATACCCCCACAGCTAGTCCCCGAGCCTTTGTATCCTTCGAGCAACGCCGTCTTGAATCGATCCGAAGTTGCTAAACCAGAAGATGAACAGTTGGAGCGAAGGATCCGACCCGGTTTGACTGATCGGCAATGGAGTCCCGGGCGCGCTGGTCGGGCGATGAAGTCATATGCACTGGCCGGCGATGAAGCTCGAGCAAGCCGGTCGGCGACGAGTCCAAGCGTGAACCGGTCGGCCGACCTCGGGCTTATTCAGATAAGGCTTGCAAAGAAGGATGCAAGGGGCTCAAAATTAAATTTGAGATTTCTTCATGTCGAGAGACGTGTACACCCGTCAAGTCACCGAGAGGTGACGTGTACACCCGTAGTCCCCGAGCCTGCTGGAAGATAGCAAAGCATCTTGTAGCAGGGTCAAAGAATAGAAGATTTCCAATATCCAGCGAATAGACAGGTCCCCATTTAGGTTCATGTGTATATCAAGACCCCCCAAGCGCGCCTGTGATCAGCACCCCGAACCGAACAAAGATGGAGAAACTTGATAGTACACTAGCGTAGCCGGTGACACTTGCACGAAGAGTCCGAACGCCGAACAATGGCGAGTGACGACGAATGATGGGCGGTGAGTGGCGGCGAACGCCAAGCACGATGCATTTAATGGCGAGCGGCGAGTAGCGCAGAGCAGAGGCAAGCGGCGAGCGGTGGTCGGCAAGCACCGAGCGGAGACGAGCGGTGAGCGGCGAGTGGCGATGAGCACCGAGCGTAGACAAACGGCGAAAGCGGCGCCGGCGGCGAGCACCGAAAGCGTACAAGCGGCGAGTAGCGCGCCGGGCGATGAGCACCGAGCGACGGCGAATGGCGAAGCGGTGATCGGGCGATGAGCGCCGAGCGGAGATAAACGCGAGTGGCGATCGGCGATGAGCGTCGAAAGCGTAGACAAACGGCGAGTAGCGCCGGGCGATGAGCACCGAAAGCGAGACAAGCGGCGAGTAGTAGTCGGCGATGAGCACCGAAAGCGGCAACGAATGGCGAGCGGTGATCGGGCGATGAGCGCCGAGCGGAGATAAACGTTGAGTGGCGACGGCGATGGCGTCGAAAGCGTAGACGGACGGCGAAGCGGTGATCGGGCGATGAGCGCCAAGTGGAGATGAACGGCGAGTGGCGATCGGCGTTGAGCGCCGAGCGGAGATGAACGGCGAGTGGCGATCGGCGATCGGCGTTGAGCGCCGAGTGGAGATGAACGACGAGTGGCCTAGCAGCTAGTCGGCGATGAAACCTGAGCGCCAGGTGGTGCAACCATCTGGTTGGTGATAACCCTCGTGATTCAGTCCCCGAGCGTAGAGAATAAGCTCGGTGATTGAACTGGGCCCCTGCAATACAAATGTGGAGAATCGGTAGTACATGATGTAAAAATAAATATAAAATATGGTGTAAACCAGAATTGATAATATCGGCGATATTATATTCGTTTTCGGCGAAAAATTATTGATGAGTGGAGTACAACCAGTTGGTTCTTTATCGCATTATTGCCAGCTCCGACTAGCCCGTAGCCCATAGCGCTTAGCGTGGAAGCTGTATGCACGCCAGGGATACAGGGCCGCCGAAGAGCCGCCACGTCGACCGACCCTCAACGCAGAGCGCGGAGCTGCATGCACGCCTTTGGGATTGAGTCGGGAACATGGCCGCCTCTCGACAACGCAAATCAGAACGTGGCCGGCCGGTAATCCGAATGGTGAAAATATAAGTGGTGCCCCGCAGGCGTAGCTTTGTATCTTGTTACCCAGCCCCAACTATCTCATACCCCATAGCGGGAGGAGCTCATGCCTCGTGGTAATGCGTAGGAGCACAAGAGTCGCCGAGGAACCGGCCGGCTGACCGACCAGAACGTAGAGCGCGGAGCTGCATGCACGTGTAGGTCGAGATCGAGGACAGTGGTCGTTTCTAGATGACTCGAATAAAAGCGTAGGCGGGCGGCTGGTCGGCGGATAAAAATCATTGTAAAAATTAATTGATATGGCGATAAAACAGTTGGAGAAATATGTGGAGATATATAAAGATTGGAGAATATTCAGAAATATATTAAAATTATGACTTAGCTTGTCGGTGGAGACGGGTCGCCGTTGTGGTCGAGTAGAGTAGTCGACACTCCGAGCGGAGCGCTTGGTGCGCCAAGCGAGGAAGTCGATGGCCGAAAGCAGAGGCAAGACGAACACGCCGAGTGGAGAGGTCAACAAATGAGCGTAAAAATTGGTGCGTCGTGCGGTGAAGTCGGTGTCGAGCAATTGGCGAATCGATCGGAGAAATTGGTGACCGGTTGGAGAAATCGGGGCGAAAGCGATGAGGTCGACTTGTCGAGTGGAGAAATTTGCGGCCGAGCCGAGAAGTCAACGCCCGAACGGAGTAATCGGGCGATCGATCGGAGTAGTAGATGCATCGATGGAGTGGTCGGCGACACAATGGAGGAGTCCGTGCGTCGATCGGACGGATCGGCGTGTTATGTGGAGCAATCGATTGGCGACCGAACAGAGAAATTGGCGGAAAGCATGATCTACCGATCACAACGCTGCAGCCCAAGCCTGCGGAGGGATGACGACGGCCGGCGGCGAGTACCATGGCGGGATGGATGCTAAGATAGCCTGTACCGAGCCCGGTTTGCTTGCTAGCTCAACGACCACACGTAGATTATTAATCCAATATAATCATAGCCGGGATGCTCCTCCATGCAAGTGCAGATCAACAACACCGAATGCATTACAGATGCGTAAGTCCACACGAACACACAAGTATCTTGATTATTTTAATCAGATTGCATGGCGGTTGGTAATTAGCTTGTATTGCATGGACATGTAGATCGCGTGGACGCCGACGCCCAGGTACGTGATGCGGCCGACGCCGTGACGCTGCATACCCAGATGGGATCGGTTGGGGAGCCGGAGAGCTTCGACGCTGTATAGCTATCGGCGGTGATTGGAGGTGGCGATCTCCTGCTTGATCATGCCGGCTCCTGCTGCTCTTCGGTGAGTAGCAGCCCGATGGCGGCCCAAATTCTAGGGATCACCGATGATGAGTAGGCGATGGGATCCACGGCGGGAGATGGGGCTGCCGTAGTAGATTGATAATGAGCTGTTGGTACGCCGACCTCGCGTTGGAGTTGGAGTCGATCTTTGTATGATGAGATCCGATCGGCGTGGCGTATGTGTCCGGATTGGACGTTGTGATGAGATCTGATCGGCAAGCCGCCGCCAAAGAAGTTGTGCACGCGATGAGCTGCAGCGATTGCCGACGAAGCCGACGAGAGCCACGGGCGAATCGTCGACGAGGGTCGACGAGAGCTGCGGTGAAAAACATGATCCCGAAATCTCGCCAAGAGACTCCAAGATTGGACTTGCCATCTCGCTCAACGACGGATCGGAGCACACCCCCTACTGGCGCCCGGTATCCGACGATATCGGTCGGGCACCTACCAAGGGGTTACCCAAGGTAGTAGATGAGATGATGGTGGTGGGGTGCGCGAGATCAAGAACCAGATGTGTCGGGGACCAAAATAAAGGCCCCCTAAGGAAGGCCCAACAAACGCAAATCTTAGCCCAAAGAAGCCACCCACTTCAAGCCTGGCTACGGCAGACTGGCGCACCGGGACCAGCGTCTTGTCTACAGCCCGCACGAGCACAATCCACAAGGGGCTCGGATGAGCGCCAACTCTCCGTCCCGCCCGAGCCTGGCGGGCGGGCCCTCGACGGGGGGCCAACTCTCGCCCCGCCCGAGCCCCGGCGACGTGCCTCGGACGGGGCGAATCTCCGTCCCGAAGAGCCCCGGGCGACAGGGCCTCGGACGGGAGCCGATCCACCGCCACACCGGCCCCTCATCGGCCAGGCCTCGGGCGGGCGCCGCACTCCCCGGTCAAACTAGGGCTCTGATGTGACATATATCCACCGCCCGCCTTCCCACAAAGGATCGCGGGATGACGCCAGCCCCCTCGGCGGGATGGGAGGCGCCCTGCCGCCACTCTGCGCCCACGCCACGATTACACAAACCCTACAAAAAATGGCGCCATGCCTCGCCATCGTAGGGCGACATGATGACTAACCTCTCAGAACAGTCCCATCACGGGAAGTCCAAATACGGAGCATGCCGCATCCCGGGCGAGAGCGCGCGCCACCCCAAAGACGGCGGCCGTGTCTTCCTGTGCCCGACCACGCGGCACCTGGCTTCCGAGCCGTGGCAGACGAAGATGGCCCCGTGCGCTGTATCTCTACGTCGGCCATGCCGTATACGACAACGATGCCGCGGCCCTCAGGAGCCCGGACCGGGGGTGAGTCAAAGCTACAGCAGGACACGGTACCTGGGCACGCTCATCATGGCGCCCACGCAGACCCCTGCAGAGGCAAACGTCCCCTCCTTCACCAAGAACGAGGAGCCGACTCCACGAGACGGCGCCCGCCATCGACAGTGGGCGCCGTACAAGACGAAACCACTGCCCTCACCCGGGGCCTCGGCACAAGGAGAGGGGGAGCCCCTAGGCCTCGGCAGGATGAGGCGGTGCCCACCGCCGTCTTTCCCATTCAAATATCAGATCTTTGTAAAAGCCCGTCCCTCCCTTCCGCTATAAAAGGGAGGGGGACGGGGGGCCCTTCCAGGACAAGTGAATCCGAGAAAGCAAGTCAAGCGATCTCCTTGACAAACAACACACACACACATACTCATCTCACACGAGACTTGGGATAGTTCCCTCTCTCCACTTGCTTGTACACCCTACCTACAGGCACCTTGGTGCAAGATAATACAAAAACCTTCTTGTGTCCTTCTTGTACACCATCCGAGTTGGGAGCACGCACGCAAATTCACTCGTTGGTACTAGAACCACTAGTTTTAGCACCGGCGGTTGGCGCGCCGTAGGGGATTGTGCGTGCTTTTCGCTTTCCTTCCCACCAAAACTGCGGAATGGCCGATGCGACATTTCGGGCGGATTTCCAGCCCTAACTCCACTCCGCTCCGGCCGGCTGGAGCCAGGGACCCCGATCCGGTTTGGTGAGCTCGAGTTCGTGTCAATCGGAGTCCAAGCGACATGGAACTTCTCCCAAATAGGAATCCAAGGACCTCCCCGACTGTCCCGGTGGACCTACTTGCCCGGCCCGTCGCGAGGCGCCAGAAGCTGCGTTCCGCCGAAGTGCGACGGACGCACCACGACGCCCCGCGATGCCTCGAGGAGGACTTTGCGGCGTTATGGCTAGGCGGCACGCGCCCGCGCCATCGCCACCACGCCCGCCCATTTGGCCTGGTCAACGCCGCCGCCACGTGCGCAACGTCACGTATCCACCGCCATGGG
This sequence comes from Chrysopogon serrulatus, assembly GCA_015844335.1. NCBI lineage: Eukaryota > Viridiplantae > Streptophyta > Magnoliopsida > Poales > Poaceae > Chrysopogon > Chrysopogon serrulatus. The sequence goes on along the minus strand of JADLZL010002719.1, from coordinate 149,110 downwards.
AGCCCGCGAGCAGCGCCCACGCTGTCGGGCGCTCCACGGAGCGCCTCGACGTGGACATCCCCGATGGATCCATTCACGCCTACGAGGAGTACCGGGTTAGGCAGGGGAGGCAGCGGCGCCGCTCCGGCGGCGCTACATCCATCCGATCCGGCGCTACCTCGAGGCACGGAGCCCAGGGGGTTCCTCCCGAGCATGCCTTCGCTTTCGGCTACCCCGGCTCCGACTCCTCGATCGACATATGCGATCCAACTCGTGAATGCTTTCACGTGGATATCGGCGAAGCTCGGGCGTGGGCGGCAACGCCAACGACGGCGGCGACCAAGGTCGTGAGCCCGCCCGCCCGCAGAGCGACTCCCCGCGGCGCCGCCGAGGACCCTAACACATCCCAGCCTCCGGGCCGAGGGGCCTAAACTCCGCATGCGGGGCCCTCCCTGGCCGGGGCGAGCCACCGGCTACCCTCAGGAAGGCCACCGTCCCCGCTATCGAACGGATTCGGGGCTTCGGGGGCCGTGCTCGGCCCGGCCGTCGCCACCGTTCGACAGAGATAGAAGCGTCTGAGAGCATGCCCACCGTGCGCACGCAATCCTAGCCCCGCTGCTCAACACGCCGCGACGCCAATGTAAGAATCGCCAACGACGAGGGTGGAGAGCGCCCCCCCATCTTCCCACGCCAAGAAGTCATAACGCCGCGGGGGCTGCCCTCCTCGTCCGTCGATGCCAGAACCATCGACCCCTCGAGGACGACGGATTCGAGATGATCCGGGCGATTATCTCGAGACCGCTGTCCCCAGAAGCTGAAAGCTCGGCTTCCCGATCGGACACCGAGGGATGAGGAGGACGAAGAACGCCCACGACGCTGAGCCGGAAGCTTCGGCCCATCATGACCCATCGCCGAGGCCGATCCGCGAGCGCCTTCGGGACGACATGCAGCATCGACGATGGTGACGCACGCAACGCCATCAACAACGCCGAAAGGAAGCCGGAGCCCGGCCGATGCGACCGCCACCGCCAAGGGCGGAAGGCGCGATAGCGACGAGGACCGCGACGATGCCGATCCTCCGGGGCCGCCGCCAGCCGGAGATCCGCAGCGCACGATTCCCCTTCCGTTTCCGGCGGCCCGGCCAATCTTGCCAAATACTCGGGAGAAACGAACCCCGAGGTTTGGCTCAACGACTACCGCCTAGCATGCCCGCTTGGCGGCGCGGGGCGATGACCGGCTTATCATCCGCAACCTTCCGCTGCATTTAGGTGATTCGGGCCGCTTGGCCGGAGCATCTTCCCCGCCCGCACGATCCACGGCCGGGTCCGAGCTAGTCGGGGTTTTTGTGGGAAATTTCCGGGGCACATACGTGCGCCCGGGAATTCATGGGATCTCCGCAGCCGCCGCCGAGGCCCGACGAGACGTTGCGCGACTTCATCAGGCGCTTCTCGAAGAAGTGCACGAGCTGCCCGGCGTGGGCCGCACCGCTATCATCGGTGCATTCCTTGACGGCACGACCTGCAAGGAGCTCGTCCACGAGTTGGGACGAAGATGCCGACCACCGCCAACGAGCTGTTCGAGGTGGCGACGAACTCCCTCCGGCGAGGAGGCGGTGGGAGCGATTTTCCGCGGGCGTCGGCGGCAAAGGGAAGCGGAAGGAGGACAATGCCGAGGGGGAGGCAGCCCGCGGCCTCAAAAAAAAACAAGAAGAACAAGCACAAAGGGAAAAAGGGCAAGAAAGAGGTGGACTCGAGGACGATATCGTTGCCGCTGGCCGACCGCAAGACCCCCCGAGGTCCCCCTGGGCCCGGGCCTTCGACGACATGCTCAAAAAGCCCTGCCCTTTCCACAAATTCCCCGTCAAGCACACTATGGGGAGTGCGACTTGGCTTGTCGCTTCTATCGAAACTTCCCCCACCAAGGCAAGAAGAAGAAGGAGGGGGAAAACAAAGGCGAGGAGTTCCCCGAGGTCCATGACGTTTTCATGGTCATCGGGGACTGCCGGCGAATCTCACCCCGCGCCGCATCAAGCGCGAAGTCCGAGAGATATTCTCGGTACATCCCGCCACTCCGCAGCATTCCTGCCGTGGTCCGCCCGACGCCATCACCTTCAGCATCGACGACCACCCGCTCTACGTGCCAAAAGCCGGGCGGTACCCGCCGTGGTCGACCCCATTGTCGGCAACGTGCGGCTCACCAAGGTGCCGATGGATGGCGGAAGCGCCCTTAACATCCTCTACTCCGAAACCCTCACTGTTGGGGATAGAGCGCCACGGCTTCGGCCCAAGAGCTCTCCCTTTCAGGCGTAGTGCCGGGTAGACGCGCCTGGCCCCTCGGATGATCGACCTCCGGCCTGCTTTGGGGACGCCATCAAACTTTCGCAAGGAGGTCGCCACCTTCGACGTGGTTGACTTTCGAGGAACCTATCACGGCATCCTCGGACGACCCGCGTATGCGGTTCATGGCCGTCCCCCAACTACACTTACCTTCTCCTCAAGATGCCGGGCCCCAACGGCGCCATCACCGTTGGCTCCTTCCTATGAGCACGCTGCTCAACTGCGACGCCGAAGCGGCCGAGCACGCCGAGGCCGTGGCGATCTCCGAGGCCCTCGACACCAAGCGTCACGCCGGCGCATTCGAGCCATCCGACGGAGTAAAGGAGGTCCCGCTTGGACCCCGCCTCCCATCCGGCAAGGCGGTGAAGATCTGCGACTCCCTCGACCCTAAATAGGAAGCGATTTCCGACTTTCTCTCCGCGCAAACATCGACATTTTTGCGTGGAGTCCCTCGACATGCCGGGCATTCCGAGGGATGTCGCCGAGCACTCCCTTGATATTCGGGCCGGGTCCGCACCGGTGAAGCGGCGTTTGCGCCGATTCGACGAGGAAAAGCGCAGAGCCATCGGCGAGGAGGTGAACAAGCTTTTAGCGGCCGGATTCATCAAGGAGGTGTTCCACCCGAGTGGTTATCTAATCCTCGTAATGGTTAAGAAAAAGAGCGGAAAATGGAGGATGTGTGTAGACTACACTAGTTTAAATAAAGCATGTCCAAAAGTTCCCTTTCCTTTACCACGCATTGATCGATAATCGACTCCACCTCAGTTTGTGAGCTCTTGTCCTTCCTCGATGCTTACTGCGGCTACCACCAAATAAAGATGAAGGAGTCCGACCAGCTCGCAACGCCCTTCATCACCCCCTTTGGCATGTACCGCTACGTAACGATGCCTTTCGGACTCGAACGCTGGGGCAACATATCGGCGGTGCATGCGTGGCGTTTTCGGTGACCACGTCGGAGAGACCGTGGAGGCCTACGTCGACGACATCGTAGTCAAGACGAAAAAGGCTGACGACCTCGTCTCTGACCTTACGATCGCTTTTCGGTGTCTTGCAGCCAACAACAAATACCAAGCTCAACCCCGAGAAGTGCGTCTTCGGGTCCCCCGAGGCATGCTCCTTGGGTTCATCGTCTCCAAACGCGGCATCGAGCCTAACCCGGAGAAGGTGAACGCGGTGACGAGCATGGGCCCGATCAAGAACCCGAAGGGCGTCATGGTCATGGGATGCCCGGGCGGCCCTCACCGTTTCATCTCACGCCTCGGCGAGAAGGGGCTTGCCCCTCAGACGCCTCTTGAGAAAGACCGAGCGCTTCTCCGACCTCCGAGGCTCGGGGAGGCCCTCGACAAGCTCAAAGCCGCCCTCACCCGGCGCCCGATCCTCGTCCCTCTGCCCGAAGGAGAACCCCTCCTCCATGCGCGTCTGCGACCACCCGTGTGGTCGGTGCGGCCATCGTCGTTGAAAGACAGGGGAGGAGGGCCACGCTGCCGCCGATCCAAATGGGCCGGTCTACTTCATCGGCGAGGTGTTGTCCGAGACCAAGATCCGCTACCCGCAGATCCGGAAGCCGCTCTACGCGGTGGTCCCGACGCGCGGCGCAAGCTCCGGCACTACTTCGACGCCCACCCCGTGATTTGTGGTCTCTTCCTTCCGTTGGGAGAGATCCTCCGAACCGGAGGTCTCGGGCGGGGTCGCCAAGTGGTCCGTTGAGCTCATGGGAGGCCCTCTCAAACGCGCCAAGAAAGGCCATCAAGTCCCAAGTCTTGGCCGATTTCCTCGCGGAGTGGACGGACACCAGTACTGCCGCCGCCCCAACTTCCGACGAGAATCTTTGGGCGATGTACTTCGACGGGTCCCCTCGATGAAGACCGGCCGGCGCCGGCCTCCTCTTCGTCTCCCCTCATAGGGTGCACATGCGGTACGTAATCCGCCTTCGCTTCCCAGCGTCAAATAATATGGCAGAGTACGAGGCCCTGCTCAACGGATTGAAGATCGCCGTCGAACTTGGCGTCAAGCGCCTCGACGTTCGAGGCGACTCACAGCTCGTCATCGACCAAGTCATGAAGGACTCAGGCTGCCACGACCCAAAGATGGGCCAGCGTCTTGCAAGGCGGTGCGCGCCCTGAGGACAAGTTCGACGGCCTCGAGCTCAACCACGTCGTCCGGAGGTACAACGAAGCCGCCCGACGAACTTGCCAAGATCGCCGCCGGAAGAGCCCCCTTCCTCCCGGCGTCTTCACTAAAGACCTCGCCGCTCCCTCCGTCGAGTTCGGAGGGCGAGAAGAGGCCGAGGAGAAACACACCGTCCCCCCCTCGGGGGCTGGAGAATCGTCCGACGCCCCCCCCGCGTCCGAGGTCCCCTCGGTTTCCGTTACGCACTCGGCACTAAGCGCTGAGATCATGGAGGTCGACGGAGGAAACCCCGGGGCCGACCCCAGGTCGGACTGGAGAAAGCCGTACCTCGACTGGATCGTCCGAGGCGCTCTCCCTGAGGACTTCAACCATGCCAGGCGCATCACGAGGAGAGCAAAGTCTTTTCGCCGTCATCGAGGGGGGAGAGCTCTACCGACGGTTCCTCGGGGGTCTTGCGGCGGTGTATCACAGTCGAGGAAGGCCTCACCCTCGTCCGCAAGATCCACGCCCGGTGTGTGCGGCCACCACGCCGCTCCCGCTCCCTCGTCGGCCGCTTTCCGACAAGGGTTCTATCAAGCCGACCGCGATGCGCCGACGCAATCGAGGTAGTACGCACTGCGAGGGGTGCCACTACTCGTCAAACGCACTGCCCGGCTCAAGCGCTCAGACCATCCCAATCACATGGCCCTTCGCCGTATGGGGCCCTGGACTGTAGGACCCCTAAAAGAAAGCACCCGGGGGGCTACACCCGCCGGGTGTTCCCCGCCCCCCCGCGGCGCTCCCCGCATCCGTCGGCCGCCTGAAAAGCGCCCCGGGGCAGGGGGTGAAACGGTGGTTTTCCTTCTTCGTGAAGGAGCCCGGTGACGGCCCATTTACGGTCCCGGGAACGGAGGCCGGCCCATCTCGGGTTCGACGGCCGCCTCGGACAACAGAAAGTCGGGGGCAGCTCGGACGGCCTCATACGGCCTGGCCCCGCGCAAGCGGGCCGTCCTAAATAGCCGCATCCGAGGCCAGCATGGCAGCCGCGGGGGGGATCCCGCGTGGGAGAGCATCGAGCCCTCGGAACCCGGCGGACGGGATCCGAGCCCCGCCTCGAGCATACCGCTGCTCTTATGAACCGCGCCTCCGGGCCCAGCCAACCCCTAGCGAACGGGCACGGGCGGTTCACTTGGATCCACCCGTTAACGGCTCACCGGACCTAGTCGTGTTCGACACTGGTCGACGATGGCACGATGAAGTCAACCCTCCTCCCTGCGGAAGGGACGCCGAGGTGCGTAAAAGACTAACGACCGAGTACCAACCGGCTCCCCCTCAACGCCACGAGGGCCGGGGACTTACCTCAACGCGCGAGCCGGCTCGGGAAAGCGTCCCCGACACTCGACCGAACCCCTGACGAGCCGGCGGGCACGGGGGCTCGGCGGCGCAAATCGTTTTTCCACCAAAACACGAACGAGCCCCTCGGACGGGTGCACACACACCCTCCGAGGCCTCGGGGGCTACACCCGGCGGGTGCGCTCGCCCCCACCGGAAATTACGGTTCCCGAAGACAACCATAGGCTGCACCATGTAAACTAACAACAAGCCCTCGGAGGAGTCCTCCATGCTCCTCCGAGGCCTCGAGGCTACACCCTGTGAAGATTGCTGCGCACCCCGCGGAGGAAACGCCTTCAACCAAGGTAACACCGCACCAGCCTCGTAACCAGTGCATTCACTCCTTCAGAGGCTCGGGGGGGTCCGTCTGGGACCAAAATAAAGGCCCCCTAAGGAAGGCCCAACAAACGCAAATCTTAGCCCAAAGAAGCCACCCACTGTTCAAGCCTGGGCTACACGGCATCGGGCGCACCAGGACCAGGCGTCTTGTCTCTCGGCCCGCACGAGCACACTCCACAAGGGGCTCGGATGAGCGCCAACTCCTCCGCCCCGCCCCCCGAGCCCCGGCGGACAGCCTCGACGGGGGGGCCAACTCTTCCCCGCCCGAGCCCCTCAAGGATGCCTCTGGACGGGGGCCGAATCTCCGTCCCGCCCGAGCCCCCCGGCGGACGGCCTCGACGGAGCCGATCCACCGCCTCACCCGGGCCCCCGTCAGCCAGTGCCTCGGGCGGGGCGCGCCACACTCCCTGGTCAAACTAGGGCTCGATGTGACATATATCCACCGCCCGCCTTCCCACAATGATGGGATCGCCGATGACGCCTAGCCCCGGCGGGATGGGAGGCGCCCTGCCGCCACTCGCGCCCACGCCACGACGACACAAACCCTACAAGTAGCGGCCATGCCCGCCACTTTGTAGGGCGACATGATGACTAACCTCGTAATGTGTCCCATCACGGGAAGTCCAAATACGGAGCATGCCGCATCCCGGCGAGAGCGCCACGCCACCCCAAAGACGGCGGCCGTGTCTTCCGGTGCCCTCGACCACCGTGCACCCAAAGCTTCCAGAGCCGGGGCAGGCGAAGATGGCCCCGCGGCGCCGATCTCTACGCCGGCCATGCCGTATACGACAACGATGCCGCTGCCCTCGTGAGCCCGACCGGGGTGAGTCAAAGCTACAAGAGGACACGGTACACGGCACGCTCATCATGGCGCCCACGCACCCCCCTCGCAGAGGCAAACGCCCCTCCTTCACCAAGAACGAGGAGCCGACTCCACGAGACGGCGCCCGCCATCGACAAGGGGCGCCGCATAAGACGAAACCACCGCCCTCACCCGGGGCCTCGGCACAAGGAGAGGGGGGAGCCCCTAGGCCTCGGCAGGATGAGGCGGTGCCCACCGCCTTTCCCATTCAAATATCAGATTTGTAAAGCCCGTCCCTCCCCTTCCGGCTATAAAAGGGAGGGGACGGGGGCCCTTCCAGGGACAAGTGAATCCGAGAAAGCAAGTCAAGCGATCTCCTTGACAAACAACACACACACACATACTCATCTCACACGAGACTTGGGATAGTTCCCTCTCTCCACTTGCTTGTACACCCTACCTACAGGCACCTTGGTGCAAGATAATACAAAACCTTCTTGTGTCCTTCTTGTACACCATCCAGAGTTGGGAGCACGCACGCAAATTCACTCGTTGGTACTAGAACCACTAGTTTTAGCACCGACAAGATGGTAACCCAAACACAAGCACAGAGACACAAGATTTATACAGGTTCCGGCCGTCAGTGTGACGTAATACCGTACATCCTGTGTTCTATGATGTATTCGCGTTGATTATGGGGGCACCCCCGTCCCCTCCTTATATAGTTCTGGAGGGGCAGGGTTACAAGTAAAGTATCCAAGTTGGTACTAATTTAGATTACAATGATCGTCATAACTCATGGGCCGGGTCCGTCCGATGGCGTGGCCCATGTACCATCTTGAGGGTACCGGGGGGTTATACCCCCACACCAGCATAGGTGTGCCACTTGATAACTGAAGACATTACTGTGTCACTGGAATTCCTTGAACCATGGCCATAAAACTCTTAATCAGTTTATCAGTGTCAGCTTGCCTTTTCTTCGACTCCTCTTCTTGCTTAGCCCTTGCTGCTTCAGATTCCTGGATTTTCTTCATCATCTCTTCTATTTGCTGCTGTTGAGTCTTGATAACCTCCCTAAGATCGCTTGATGTTTGTTTCTCAGCCACCAGTTCTTCTTGTACATCTTGCTCATCAATGACCGACTTGCTAGCTAAGCTTTTGACCCCCACATTTACAAGAAACTTGTTCTTCTTTGTTTTCTGACCAAGGGCCTTAGAGACGACATCAGTGACATCCATTGGTTCAGCATCATCATCTACAGGTTCATTTAGCTTCTCCTCCATTTCAACCTAGCAGAGAAGACATAGATAGCTCAATGATCATGACATATGAGCCTAATGTATCATCTGCTTGTGAACTATGATTTTACTTACAATAAGAGATTGAACTGCAGGAGCAAACCCTTTCTTTTTGCTGTAGTGTGTCATTTTAAATAGTTCCAATGCATTTGGTGGTTTATTTTTGTACTTGTCTGCCTAAAAGATATAGAAAAGGATACTTTTAAAAAGCAAAGCTGATTCTATATATTTCTAACACATAAAAGACAATAAACAAACTAAATTTATAGCATGGTCTAGTGAAAGTGGCATAGCAAGACAGACTGACAATCAACTTTAAGCCATTGACAAATATATTACAAGAATACTTGCCTGAGAAAGAAGAAAAAAATACTTAATAGAAATTGCATTCATATCAGTGCACACAAGGCTAAAAATTGCCACAGGCCCTAGATTCATATTTGACACATAACCTAAAATTCCTCTGTAACTTCTACTTTTTTGTTTATTTTTGTATTTATTACATCCAGCTGTGGCGTAGTCTTCTATTTAGGACAGACATAATCATAACTTTAAAAAAGGTTTATCAATAACATAGAGAACTGGTTATAAGAACATGGCCAATTTCAGTTTGTTTAAAAGTGTGTATACTGAGCAGTCAGTTCCAGTTTGATATTCAACTCATAGTTCATATACAATATCTTGCAATTTAAGCTCAAATAGCATGTTTTTTTTGTGAAAAGTGCCACTGAGTTGTACTCACCAAATCTACAATCTGCATTTCATAGCTGCGGAAACCAGTGGTCTGATGGAACTGCACTTTGCTTCTGTTCTCTCTGTTCTTCTCACAAGTCACCTACAGCAACACAGTTCTTTTGTTAAGCATATATGACATCAACATAACGATATGTGGCACAGTTTGATGTAATTACCATTTTTTTCTCATTTTTCCAGTGTTCCACAAGTTTATCCCACTGCTCATCAGTCATCGAGGCCACAGGAGATGTTTTAGGCACCTGATGTAGTGGCAAAGCATCAAAATACCTCTTTTTGAGCTTGTAGCACTGCTGTCGAATACCTTTCTTCATCATAGCCACACATGCTTTCTTGAACCTGTGTAGCTTGAGTTGCCAAAATAAAAGTGTCTTTCTTGTACCACAAGCTACCAATATTGATGCTTTTACAAAATCCATCATCCCTTACTGCAGTATGCTTACCATCCAATTTGTACCAGTCACATCTAAAAACAACAACCGTTCTTTTTATACCATCATCGTTGGCGTGGTACTCTAACTCAGTAATTTCTTTCAATGTACCATAAAAATCAATCATCTCACTTCCGTATGAGCTTGCACAGGCCACCCCGGAGTTTTGTGTCTTCTTGTTTTTGTCACGCTCAACGGTGCAAAGCACCGCACACCATTGACAACACATGTGGAGTATGATCTCACTCTAAGGTCAGGGCCACAAGCTAGAGCAAATATATCATCATCCACCTCTTCTGATGCATTCAACCTCCACATCTGCAAAAAGGAATGTCTCAGCACCAAAATACTTATCTATAAGATAACTAATAATTTAAGATAAAAATAAGATACTAACATAATTCCCGACCAACTCGCAAATCCATGCTCTGTTCTTCTTTCAAGGTCCGCAAAGATGCACCCCTGATGCTCTTAGTTCATCTTCAAACATTCTGTAACTCAAAAATAAATAAATCAGTAAGTTTCTAATCTGTACATAATTAACAAACAGATGTAATATATAAAATAGAGATTATTTAAGAAACATAGAGATTATTTAAGAAACATACTTTATGTACTTATCGGCCTGATCACAATTGTGGAGAACATACCAAGCCAACTTATCAAGTTCCTCAGAGTACGAAAGATCACCTGCACTAATAAGATTAACTCCATGCCCAAAAACATCAACGGTATAGGCTGACTGATCTGAAAATCCAACATTCCTTGGGAGTCGATTAAACCTTGTCTCTACATCATCCATATATCTCGAGCAAAATGTGAGGGCTTCATCTGCCACATAAGCCTCTGCAATTGAGCCTTCTGGGCGTGCCTTGTTCCTAACTGATCTTTTCAATGTATACAAGCTTCGTTCAATTGGGTACATCCACCCAAACTATACAGGTCCACGGAGGGTGACCTCATCAGGCAAGTGGACAGCAAGGTGAACCATGACATCAAAAAAGGCAGGGGGAAGATTTTCTCAAGCTTGCACAATATGACTGGTATTTCAGTCTTCATTCGAGCCAAGACATCTTTGTTCAATTTTTGGCTGCATAATTCCCTAAAAAATTTGCCAAACTCAGCAAGTGTTTGATATATGTCATCATCCAACAGCCCTCTCAGCCCAGCTGGTATAATCCTTTGCAACAGAATGTGGCAGTCATGAGTTTTCAGGCCTTGCCACTTGATTGAGTCAGCATTTAAGCATCTTTGTATATTTGAAGCATATCCGTCTGGAAACTTGGCCTCTTGCAAGAATTTACAAAATTGAGTCTTCTTTGACTTGGACAAAGTATAGCGAGCTTGGGGCATGTCATATAAATCTCCACTATCCTGTAATTGCAACTCATTTCTAATTTCCAAATCAGCCAGATCGAGCCGTGCATTAACTGTGTCCTTTGATTTCCCTTTTATGTCCAAAATGGTACCAAGGAGGCTTTCACACACATTTTTTTCAATATGCATGACATCTAGATTGTGTCTAAGCTTGAGAGATGACCAATATGGTAGGTCCCACAAACAATTCCTTCTGCCCCAAATTGGCACACGATTGCTTGAATGCTTTCTTTTCTGTCCTACTCTAACATCTCTAACCTTTTCTAATTCTTCTAGCAGCTCTTCTGTGGTGAAACTAGTTGGCCTCGCACTACTTTCATGGAGGGATGCAAATTCATTGTCCCTGCACAAACGATGACCTCTCAAAAGGAAACGGCAGTGCCCAATATAACATAGCTTACTCCTTATGGCATATGACAAAGGATTTTTGTCACAATGGAGACAAGCAAAGTAACCACTCGTGGTACGACCGGATAGGGTACTTAGTCCTGGATAATCATGAATGCACCACAACACTGCAGCACGAAGCTTAAAATCTTTACCAGTGATAGCATCAAGAGTATCCACACCAGACCATAGCTCAAGTAGTTCCTCTACAAGAGGCTGCAAGAAAACATCAAATGCCTTCCCCGGTGAACGAGGACCAGGAATCAACAAAGCCATCATGAAATTAGATTCATCCATGCATGCCCAAGGTGGTAAGTTGTATGGTGCTATAAGAAGAATTCATGTTGCTAAAAGGATTGAAACCATCTGTTGCAAGGCCAAGTCTTATGTTTCGTGCATTTGCAGCAAAATCAGGCCAAAGGTTGTCAAAATCTTCCCATGCCTTTCCATCTGCAGGATGGGTCATTTCCTTCTCATTGTATTTCCTCTTCAACTTATGCCACTGTGCTTCCTCCGATCTTTTCTTGGAAACAAACAACCTTTGCAGCCTAGGGACCAGTGGAAAATGCCGCAATACTTTTGCTGGAACTTTCTTCCTCTGAGCATCTTTCCATCTTGATGCATGACAAACTGGACAACTATCCATTTTTGCATATTCCTTTCTAAATAGCACACAATTGTTGGGGCGCACATGAATTGATTCATAACCAAGTCCTAATTCACGAAGCATTTTCTTTGCTTCGTCATATGATTTTGGAATAGTATTGAACTGTGGGAAAGCTTCTGACAAGATCTTCAAAATTGCAGAAAAGGCTGAGTTAGTGATCCTATAGTATGACTTCACATGGAGCATCTTGATTACAAATGTGAACCTTGAAAAATTCATACAACCAGGATACAGCTCACGCTTAGCATCTTCAATCAGCTGTTTCAAATGAGATGCAACACCCACATTTCCATCTTCAAGTCCAGCCTCATTTCTAGTTGTTCAGACCTGACGAGTTCCCCTAACATCCCTTCAAGTCCACAATCATTAGTGTGCTCAGGTATAAAAGAATCAACATTTGCATCCTCAACTACTGCTACTTCCTCCAAAACATGAATATTGCTGTCCTCTCCATGATCTATCCACCTGGTATATGTGCCGGACATGCCATTGAGCAGTAGGTGCCTCTCCACTTTATTTTGCTCCAGAGATTGATGGTTCATACAACGTTGACATGGGCACAAAATCTTCTCAGCCTCAGTAAACCTCTGTTTGACAAAGTTCATGAAAAACCGAACACCACAAATATACTGAGGTGTAAACAGAGCACCATGAATCCAACGTCTATCCATCTACATAAAGAATGCAGAAAATAAATCAATATAACCTGAATTACAGCCACTGCATCACCAATGAAGAAACACTAAATTAAACTACATAGCCAAATCCATACTAATCCTATATAAAAAATGCAAAAACAAATCAAACTAATCTCAATTACAGCCACAGTATCACTAACGAAGAACAACACTAGATTAAATTGCGTATCCAAATCCATACCAGTCGAAATCACCTGAGGCAAGATCTGCAGCTGGGCGGCGATGGATCCCGTGCAGGGGGCCTTGACGAAGCTGCTGCCGCGACTGCTCCTCGGTATCCCCTTCACCGCTGCCACCACGCCACCACTGCCAGCGACTACACCGGCGGCGCTCCCGTCTCTGCCCCCTTCGCCGCCAAATTAAGCTCCTGTCGTTGCCCCCACGCCACCACCAGCAGCTCCTATACCGCCGCTAGCAAGTCCTAGGACATTGCCTATGCTGCTGTCGCCACCTACGCCGCCAACGCCGTAGGTCAAACGGCCGCCGCGGACAGGGACGACCGACGCGGGCAGGGTGGCCGCCGCGGACTGGGTCACGGACAGAGTCGTGGTCTGTGCTCAAAAGAAAAAACGAATCGGTATATCCATAAATTAATTTATTTGATTCGAAACGGAATAAATTTAAAAACACATCTCCAATCTGCAAAACTGAATCATAGTCCAAGTGGTTAGGTCCCTGCGTTTGTGACCGATAGGTCCACGTTTCAAATCCTAGCATCGGCAACTTTTTTTTTGCACATTTACCTTCTCCCACCTTCCCAGCATGACATGTAGGAACCAACGTGGATGCTCACACCAGCATGACACGCTGGATGTTGGATCTGTGACCTTCTAGTGAGGCCGTCATGGACCACGGAGATGCCAAAATGATCTGTGACGTCCAGTTATGACGATAATTTCATCAGCCGTCATATATATATCATCTTGGATTAGAACCGTGACGATTTGTTAGAAGGTCACGATTAAACCGTCATGTATAATGAAATTTCTTCTTGTAGTGCATACAAACCCAAAAGTTTGAGCGATAGAATTTTTCTTTTCTAGACTCTGTCTCAATAGCATTCACATTTATTATATGTATATATATTGGTTGATGGTATATATGCAATCTGTGAGGCGTCCCGTCATCTCAATTCGAGACGACGTAGGTTGTAGCTACTAGCTAGAAGCTATCACTGTACAGTGTAGCATATGCCACATGATAATTGAAGAATCCGCTTGATGTGTACTTCTCAGATATTGTGACGGATACGAATCATATAGGTGCTCTCCTAACGATATTCATTCCCCAACCCAAGACCTAAATCAAAAACAGGTTAAGCTCCTTTCTATTTCAACTTTTAAGACGTTTCTTTATATAATTTATATCTAGATACTCTCTTTTGCCCCTAAATAAATTAATTTCTTAAATCCATGTAAATCATACTATTTAAAATTTGAATAATTTTATAAAAAAATAAGAACATATATAAAATAAAATAAGAATATTATAAAAATATAATCTATGATACTAATTTAATGTTATAAATCTTGATAAGTTTTAGAAATTCAGTCAAAATTTTAAAAGTTTGACTTAAAATTATTTAGGTCACCGAGGAAATATGTAATAGAAGTTATGCACGAGAGAGAGTTGGAACAGCACTGCCTTTTAGTAGGAGCAGAGTTAGTGGGTATGACATTGCTTTTTAGGGTCTATATGTATGCAGCTTTGAATTTTGGTTTTCATCCAAAATTTTTTAGGCTGTATGAAGATATAACCAGCTTTAGTAGAATATTATTTTTAGATACTCTCTCAGTTCCATAAAAATATGTAATTATGGAAAGCGTGCCTGTCAAACAATGTCAACTTTGACCAAATTTATAGCAAAAAGTATTAACATTTATGTTTTGAAATAAATTTATTATAAAAATATATTTCATAAACAATCTAATGATACTTGTTTTGTCTCATAAGTTTAAGTATTTTTTTATATAATTTTAGTCAAAGTTCGCAATGTTTGACTCTTTAGGATGTGAGAACTACATGTTTTTTTAGAACGGAGGGAGTATTTTTTAGAAGTGGTTAGTTGGCTCCTAAGATACTGGAAAGAACAAGGAAGATTCGTGATCTGTCACAAACATGAATAGTTCCCTATAATTAAGGACGTCGTCGTCGGTCAGTGCAAGACAGCGCTAACTGTACATATCGATGGATGTGCGACGTTGGAGCTGCACAAACCTGCTACAGATACAGAGACGATGGTGCATGATTGATCTCAACGATCTCTATATAGCATATACAATCTCCAACTACTGATGGTCCAAATCTGCCTACTGATGATATGCAACCTTGTTTTTTTCTACATCTGATATATACTTGTTGGTGCCAATGCAATAAATATATATAATAACAACACAATACTCCTTTATTAGATTAGATCGTACGTTAATTGTGTCCTACAGAAAGGCGGCTGGCAGCAGCAAATTAAGCCAAAGATCTGCTGGTGTTGCAGATCTCACGTACGTACATAGTGTCGTCGTGAACGATCGGGCCACAAGCTGCTGATCGATGCGTCTGCATCAAACAGTATGCGTGTATGATCTGGTGAAGACGACCTCCCTACGCGCGCCGCTTCCATTTCTTTATGGAGCATGCAGATTGTACACAACACAAGATCGTATCATTACCAATGCAAGGTTATTAGGTGACAAATAATGCGATCCAGCTCCGCTAGCTGTTGTGTAGTGCTTCTTAACGTACGTGTGGTACTACTAGCGCAGCTGCTCCTCCATCTGCTCCTATTTAACTATCGTTCTCATTTCCGAGAAATTAGCCATACTCAAATTTGATTAAATATATAGACAATTAGTATCCTTATTACAACATCATATCAACATTTTTCTTATATCTAAATAGGTCTCTTAAGAACATATATATGATTCATTGTTATCTAATGATACTTATTATGCATTGTAAATATTAGTAATATTTTTTTATATTGAGACCGATTGATTCCTTGCGAAGTGACAATGATATTTAATTAGTTATTTACTTATTATGTGTTGAGTTTGGGTACCTCAAATTGATTAGCCATATGAATACAATTATCTTAAAATGCATGTAGTTTCATAATAAAGACATACTTTCTCGCTATATTTTGTAACAAAAGGCACCTAAACCAAACAATTAATGTTTTGGAGATGGCGGTGTCCATGTCCAAATCGATGTGGAGTACAAAATGCCAACATAAGGATGCATTGTATTTGTATATCCTAATTTTGGGCGATTTTTCTTGCAATAAGTTTATTAATTTTAATTTGGGTGCAGTGAACATGCATATATCTTTATAAATTGATCACGCACGTGGGGCACCTATTTCTTCTTGACTCCTGAACAGGAAACAGAGTTCTACTAGTAGCTAGGCATAAAGGGAGCAACAGTACAAGTTGTCACATAAGTGCGTATGTACTAGGATTATATATGGTACGTGAGAATTCCCAACGTGCCCAAACACAGAAACGCAAGCCTTTACAGAAAAGCTGCAGCCATATATGATACAGATTAGCCTTTTATATTTGTCTCCGGGGAAATATGTAGGTCAAATTTTCTCGATTTTGACTAGATTTGTATAAAATATTAGCAATATTTGTATTTCAAAAAAAATTATTATAAAAAAATATATGCAATAATATATCTGATGATATTAATTATATATCATAAATACTATTTTTTTTACATATATTTGGTCAAAATTAAGTACGTTTGGCCTCTTAGGAAATAAGAACGACAGATAAAAAGGACGGAGGGAGAGCATATGATCCAAATATGGTCACTGTCAATAGATTATTTTAAAAAGATGGGCTAAGCTATCTCTATAAATAGAATGAAGTACATATTTATAAATAGCATGTACATACGTGTGCCACTGACATCTCTAGAGGTTCACATCTATTGATGACTTCTTAAAAATTTAAAATAGCAAAACATTTTTTTCCAAAAAAATCAGATACTACGGCCGCATGTCACAAGTCACTTGTTTCTTACTTCTTAACTATAAGGTACATGATTTTGTCGAACCCTGCAATTTTAATATGAAGTTCGTCTTCATGTAATTTATATTACTATTAGAGAACAAGTTTTTGGTTCAGCACATTAGTCCTAACTAGAGTTGGGCCTGGCACTATGTGAGAACTAGTCCTGAGTCCAAGTTTTACGAGCGTTAGAAGACCTTTTAGTCGATTGGTAACACTCATCCGAACTAAAAAGGTTTACATAATAGTTTGGATTAGTGTTACCAACTTGGACTAAAGACCCTTAAGGCATTAGTCTTGATTGATGTTACTATCTGGGACTAAAAGGGTCTTCCACGCATTAGATCAAACAAAAAACATCGCATCTAAATTCACATGTGTTGCATAGGTGCATTGAAAAGTCATAGCTTCTGATGAGGCAATGCATAATAGCATGAATCACAAGGGTGAGAGGCTTATGCCAACTATTTTTTTAGCCTCGCAAAACCTTTATTTCTGATTCAGACAACCATTGGGACTAAAGGGTGTGGACAAAATCCCTTTTAAGCCAATCTTTCTACTAATGTATATAAAATTTATGATTTTTTAAGGAATAACTACTTATTGTGGTGGCCTTCTTAAAAGATCAGTTCTAAAAATGTATTTATAGAGCTTGTTCTTTTTTTAGACTGTCTTTATAGACCATCACTGCAATTTACCGTAGGCATTTTTCTGAGACAGACACTTGTTTGTTTATCTTTTTTTTTCTTACATGTGAATCAATAGGGACTGCCTTTTGTTGTTTTTTAGTAGACAATCGATCTCACTGATATAACGTACACCTGCTATAGTTAATAATCAGCCCAACTGGTGCTGAAGGAACTTTCTGGGAGAAGTAATATAATATATGGATCCAAAAAGGTAGCAGAACTATGGCTAGTATTTTGCTGCGTAGCTTAGCTATCTCGGAATACAGAGGAAGCTAGCCAACAATGCAGCGCGTGATCATGCATGTTGCATTGGTGGTGCGGCGTGACGAAGCAGCGCAGCAATGCATGCATGCATGGTTGATCCTAGCTATTAGCTAGCTAATTGCTTTGGACGGAGCGCCGATATGATCGTTTGTCTTGAGATACGGCCGGCCGGGTAAATGAGCATGAACGATAATATTTTATATTAGTGTTTTTTTCTAAAAGTTTGGTTAAAGTTTAAATAGTTTGATTTAAGACAACTTTAAAAATTAGAGTATTCAGAGATAGAGAGAGATAGAGGGAGTATACAATAAGCTTATTGCATTGGTAGGTAGCTAGTTGCTGATGGATAGTTAGATGAGCATTATTAGTGTTGTGACGTACGTCGGACGCTTATAGGTTAGCTTAGCTATACGTCTTGTTCTTGATCTTGTGTATATGAGTGGTGCAGACGGCATGCAGAGATGAGAGACATGCACACGCGGCGAGGCCAAGAGAGACTGACGTACGCCCCAGCTAGCATCTCCATTGTTCCATCTCCATGGATGATCTCATCTAGCTAGCTAGCTATCCTAGCTAGTGGACGTAGTATATATGTTGCTTGATCTTCTCTCTCTGTCAGTCTGTCTATACATAGGAGGATAGGAATCCCTTTACGAGGGATGGATATATGAGCCACGCGCGTGATCCTCCTCTTCTCCTCCTCACATGCATCGAGCATGCATGCAGAGATGAGATGAGATGATGCAGGGCACAGCTCTGCTAGCTAGCTAGTGTAGTTGCATTGCGTGCAGCGTGGATCGGATTGATCGGACATCGATCGGATCCATCCCCATCACTAGCTTTTTTATTTTCGGTTCTTATAGAAGACAAGTAATCTTCTCCATCGACGACATCTGATATATGTAGTATGGGAACAATGCACGGTGGCGCTGCAGTCGTCGTTGCCTCCGCCGCCCCGCCCTCATCTGCTGACAAGACGAAGATGACCGACCACCAGCAGCAGCAGGCGCCGCCGGCTTCCTCCTCCTCCTCCGACGACGACGACAGCAGCAACAGCAACAGCAACAGCAACACAAGCCGCAACAGCAGGCGCCGGCTGGAGGGTAAGGTGGCCATCGTCACTGGCGGCGCGCGCGGGATCGGTGAGGCGATCGCGCGTCTGTTCGTGGCGCACGGCGCGCGCGTGGTGATCGCGGACGTGGTGGACGAGGCGGCGGGGCAGGCGGTGGCGTCGTCGCTGGGGCCGCCGGAGCGGTGCAGCTACGAGCGGTGCGACGTGTCGGTGGAGGCGGACGTGGAGCGGGCGGTGCGGCGCGCGGTGGCGCTGCACGGGCGGCTGGACGTGCTGTGCAACAACGCCGGGGTGCTGGGGCGGCAGGCGCGCGGGAGCATCCTGTCGCTGGACGCGGCGGAGTTCGAGCGGGTGGTGCGCGTCAACGCGCTGGGCGCCGCGCTGGGGATGAAGCACGCGGCGGGGGCCATGCTCAAGGCCGCCGGCGGCGGCGGCGGGGAAGCATCGTGTCGGTGGCCAGCGTGGCGGGCGTGATGGGCGGCATGGGACCCCACGCGTACACGGCGTCCAAGCACGCGCTGGTGGGGCTCACCAAGAACGCCGCCTGCGAGCTGGGACGCCACGGCATCCGCGTCAACTGCATCTCGCCGTTCGGGGTGGCCACGCCCATGCTGCTCCAAGCATGGCGCCACAATAACCCAGCAACCGCGGCGGCAGAGGACGACGACGACGACGACGACGCGGTGGAGCGGATGGAGGAGGTGGTCCGCGGGCTGGCCACCCTCAAGCTCAACCAGGGCGCCACGCTGAGGCGGGCCAGCGACATCGCGGAGGCGGCGCTGTTCCTGGCCAGTGACGACTCCAGGTACGTGTCCGGCCACAACCTCGTCGTCGACGGCGGCGTCACCACCGCCAGGAACCTCATCGGACTGTAATTAATTAATGTGTAATAATGTATCTAGTAGTAGAGTTCATCATGCATTTTATTTCATTCTTCCTGTTGGATTATATTGGTTGGTCGGAAGAAATTGCATGGATCGATTCCGAAGAATGGTATATGTGGCATATATATTATATCGATCTACTATCTATGACGGAATGCATAATCGAACCATGGATGGATTGAGATTGACCTATCGATCGAACCATGGATCGATTGAGATTGACCTATCTTCACTTTGATTTTTTTGGTACATCCATTTTACTATATATCTTGATATAAAAATATATCTAGATACATAACAAAATAGATGAAAAAAATAAAACGATTTATAATTTAGAACGGAGGGAGTAGTGATTAGTGATTGATTACTATATATGCCGTATTTTTCTTATCTTATTTCCTGCTTGTAGTTAATGATTGCATTTGGCTGACTTGTTTGGATTCAGAATCATCATAGAAACAACAGACAATCATTCGAACTTCGGAGTATATATACGCAACATAGGAGTATTAATTATATATATGCACGCAATAACATATGTCGCTGTCGTCTCGTCAAGCAGAGAGAGCAATGGCAGGAGGATCGGACAGCTGCTCGCCATTAGCTTAGCTAGCTAAGCTAGGGTCGGTTTGTTTGTTTGTTTTGTTTTGATCGGTCTGCAGATGGAAGGAAACCGACAATTTGTCCTCCGATCCGATGATCCTGATGGAGTGATGGTGGTGGTGATGATAATGATTAGAAGAGGCTGCCTCGAATTTGTCCTCCGATCCGATGATCCCGATCCGATATTGTGCATGGTCAGCTCAGCTCAAGACGCGTACGAAGCAAACAGTTGAGTCACTGTCGATCAGTAGTAGCCACGCAACATATATATGATGAAAAGATACACATGATGCGTGAGACACACATGGGCCTTGCTCACGGACTCCGTTTACCCATAAGTAGGTAATATCTCATAATCGATTCCGAACATTGATTTTTCACAATTAAATTAATTACTAAATAAATTAATAAATATAAGAAAAACAAAAAATAAAACACCCGCATCCCCTAATCACGGGAGGAAATCCTGCATGCCTTCGAACTCCTTCTGCGCTGAACTTCGCATGCAGCGCTACCGCTCCGCGAAATCGCCCAGCTCCCCAATCTCGGCGCCCGTCCTCGCGCCGCCCCGGTTCCCAAAATCCCAGCGCGGCTTCCCCAATCTCGCGCCCATCCGAGCCGCGCGGCCAGGTGTGCTCGCACCTCTTCTTCCTCATGTCAATCTAATTTCTCCCTGGAACCTCAGCCTTGAACATTGGGCGCCCGGCGAAGGCGGGCGCCGCTGGATGTGGCACCGCCGGACCGCGGCGGCGTCGGTTTGGTGTGACACTGCTGGACGCGCCACCGTCGGGCTCCGGGCTGCAACAGGGCGCTGCGCGCCCACCGGGCGCTCCCTTACGCGCTTCCGCCTCCCGGCAGTACCCTAGCGGGCGGCAGGGTTCTTGGAGTACACTGCAATTTCAGGTACGAGGTGTATCCTTTCTTCACGGGCAGACCGGCGCTACGGCTTCCCGCGCCATCGTCGCTGTCTCTGTCACCGGCGCCACCTCCTGTGCCAGTTAACATGACGCCGACAGCAACACCGCCAGGTGAGATGTCAAACATAAATTCGCTAAATTCTGTAGTTTTCGCTTGGTTCTAGGCTTTGCAACACTAGATATCTCCTCCAGCCCTCCAAATCAGATTTAGAATAGGGATGTGCGTCTCAAGAACACAAAAGGAATTCAGATTCTAGTCTATAGTTTCATACAACTGTTGAATTTTCCACTGTTGGGACGAAACGGAACCATGTTCCCGGGACGTAGAATGTGACACTGTACCACATTGCAACTTGTGTTCACTGCACCAGGAACGTACGTCCGTTCAGTTGGCAGTGTATGCATCCCCTGAAACTGTGAACAACGGGTATGTGGCTGTGCTCATGTCACCCACACTCATCTAACATAATTGTGCTTACCAAGGAATTATTAGTTAGCGGATATATTTTTCCCTGTCTTCCCTATTAAAGAGGTATTCGGGTGCATTCTATACAAGAGACAAACAGTGATCAATAGGCTAGCACAGCGAGGCATTGGTCTTAAGGTCGCAGGTTCAATGCCTAGCGGGCACATTTTTTTTTGCATGGAATACTGGATTTTTGCATGTTCAAATATTCAGGGCACCCCAAAAATCGCATCTTGCATGCTGTGATAACCTAAATCCATAAGATTTCCGCATGCATCAACCAAATCTTTAAAAAGATTTTTAATATTTCAAACCTTCCTTATTTACCCTATTTTTATAAAATAAAAATTCAATAAATACTATTACCTCCTAGGAGGTAACAGATGATCGTGACCGTTGGATCGGAATAAATGGACCGTCCACAGTTATTTCGGAGTACCGCAGCAAAAGCCCACACACAATACGTACTAGAGAGTAGCAGACACGGCAGAGTGCTTTGGATACATATATATTACATCGAATCAAAGGGAGATATATATACATCATTAATGAAGTAGGAGTATTATTTAGTATGTTTTATACTAGCTAGCTATGTGTGTGTGTGTGTGTGTGTATATATATATATATATATATATATATATATATATATATATATATATATATATATATATATATATATATACGGCATTATTCTACACCCTATGTGTAGAATATTATTCTACACCTAGTAGCTATCTTGACCGATACTGAGTAATAAAGACGATAAAAAAATACTGAACAATATTTAACGATCTTGAACCACATTCGGTATTAGTCGATGGTTGGCGTTCAAAGTAGTGTTCGGTATTTCTGAATTTTCTTCAGTATTATTCAGTATTAGCTATTGGGTGTAGAATATTATTCTACATTTAGGGTGTAGAATAGCATATATATATATATATATATATATATATATATATATATATATATATATATATATATATATATATACACGCATACGCATACGCATCAGCTAGCTAGCTAGCTAGGCTGCACATCACACTGTAACTGATGGATCGGCCAAGACATGAGGTGATCCACATGGATTGAGATCCGAGCTTCCGATCCATCATCCATGCATGCACTAGCTAGCTAGCGCAAGTGGCCATGATCGATGCAGCGATACATCGATCGATCTGATGCATGCAATGCAATGCAAACTAGATAATGATAGAGGCGGCTAGCAGAGCAAGGCTGCCTCCAGGCAGGTGCTGTTGGCCTGGGGTGGCTAGCAGCTCTAGCTGCTCGATCGGGCCTGCCCTCCAAAAGGAAAGGAAAAGAAAGAAAGACCCTCTCTCCGGATAGGCAATAGTATATATAGGTAGGTGCACGTCGTTGCATTGCATCCTTAGACTATCTGCACTGGGCGGTACCACCGTCCGGAACGAGCGCATGGTGGACCGATTCGCCGCAGCGCTGTCCGGGAAGATGCCACATCGTCCGGAATCGCTTGCTCCGTCCGGGAAGAATGGGGAATAGCGGCCGTGCGCTATGGCCCATGCCGGCCCCACCTCGCCACAACCGAGGGAGAGAGAGACCGCGCCCGGGTGCAGGTGGGGCGCTTCGCCCGGCCGCCGCGCTGCGCCCGGCCCAGCGCGCCGAGCTCCGCCCAGCAGCTTACACCGAGCGCCCCCCCAACGGCGCCTCAGCAGCGCCTCTGCGTGCAGAGCTCAGCCAAGCGGACCACGCCCGCCCGCCAGCAGCCAGCCTCGCCCGACTAGCGCGGAGGAGCTTGCCCGCCGCCGCGGGGAGCTCCCCCCGCCGCGCATGAGCCCCACCCGCCCCGTAGCGCCGAGCTTCGCTGCCGGGGAGGAGAAGGAGGGAGAGGCGGGGAGAGGGAGAGGGAGATGGGCCCAGCTGCGGAGGGCGGCTCGTCGAGGTCGCCCTGCGTCGAAAGCCGCGCCCAGCGGGCTCGCCGCGCCGTCGCGTACCCCTCCGCCCGTGCACACGGGCTTGCCTCCGTGCACGCTGAGTGCCGTCGCCGAGCGCGGCGGCTGCAGGAGAGGAGCCTCAGCGCGCTCGCCAGGCTGAGCCCGCAGAAACCGCCGCGAGAAACCACGCGGAAAGGAAAAAAGCGCGAAAATTGCAGCCCAACTGCGCCGCGGCGCGCCGCCCGCGGGCCAGCGATTTACTGCGCCCGAGCCCGCGAGGCGAAACCCGCCGGACTGCGCTACGCCCGGAGGAGGAGAAGGCCTTGCCGCTCTACCCGCCCAGCGTGCGCTTGTAGCGCCCTTCCTTCGCGCCGCCGCTCCACTGCGCGTTCGCGGCGCTAGAGACCACCGGCGTTCGCTCGGCGCCCGCCAGGACCACCGGCGTTCGCTTCGGCCGCCCGCCCGAGCGGCAGCGTCGCCGCTTCGCCCGGCCGCCGGCTGGCCGCCAGCGCCGCCGTCGCCGGATCTCCCGCCCGCTTCGCGGCAAGAATGGGGAGGAAGAAACGTCGGTGGGGAGAGAGTGAGGGAAGGAGGCGGTGGCAGGTGGGCGGTGCTTTTTTAAAAAAAAGGCTGACAAGTGGGCCCGTGATGGATGGAGGATCTTTATAGAGTATGGACGGATGCGGAAGAAAGTAGTATAGGGGAGAGAATCTTGATGACCAGGCCCAGAATATTCTCTTTTAGAGGATGAGTATAGAGGATGACGAGTGCGGATAGCCTTAGGGAATCTGTGGCATGTATGGGAGGGAGCATATATATCTCAGTACGTGTACGTAGCTTCTTTTAGTGCAAAGTTCTCTTAATGAAAAACGTGCTTAAACATGGTCCCAAAAAAGTCTTCAGGATGCATGACGGAAGAGCTTCAGCTCTAAAAAAAAAAAAAAAATCAGATTTGGAGCATCAGATTTACTAGGTCTACCATAAAGCAGCTATGTCGTGGATCCGAGCTCCCCCAAATATGTTTGGCAGCGTTTTACTGCTCATATGTATATAGAATCTAAATATGTCAAAAAAAATGCTGACTTACAACATCTATGGGCACAAAGGCCATTATCTCTCAAAAACCTCCAATACCCGAGCTAGAGAAGACCTACAACCAAACAGATATATCTACTTCATGGTAGAAGTTGGTGGAGCTGCTCTACAGCAGAGTCGGTGGAGCAGAGCTGGTTTTTATGGGGTGGAGCAGTCATGATACATTGCTCGGTTAACTGTGAGATGTGTACATTAATGAGTGCAATCAGTTGGTATTAGGCCAGCGGCCAGGCTGGAGAGGCCGTGGCGTGGCCCAACCAAGGCCCACGGCAAAGGACGAGTGACGATCGGCCTGCTGAAACCGCAACAGGCTAATAAAAAAAAAAAAAAGGAAAAGAAAGGTGCCAGGCCTACTCGCTCCTTGCGCGCTCCGCTGCTGCTGCTTTTTTTTTTTTGAAACTCGCTCTGCTGCTGCTGCTGCCTCGCTGCATTGGATCCATGTCACATCGTTTGGCTCGTTTTTCCTCGGCTTCCGCCCCCAAGAAAAGAACAGCCAAGAATTGATGTGCGTGGTCGTTGATATATGACTAGGACTCCATTCAGAACCACGCAAGGGAAAGGAAAAGGAAGAAGAAGCTGTTTTCATATTAAATGGTCGTGGACGAAAAATCCCAATGCAAGCACCTCTCACTCAATTTCATTTCGCTAGCTAGCTAGCAAGCTGTTTCTTGTTTTTCTCATGTTTTGACTTGGATTGTGAGAATGGCCGCAACCGCAAACGGCGACTCGCTTTCCGCATACATACAATACATCAATCAATTCGATCAGTCCTCATTCAGCCAGATCTCTCACAGTATCAGATATTCAGAGGTTCTATACAACTATCTATCTGCATTAGCAACCCAATTACCCACCAGTAGTAAATCTCAGTTGAAAACAGCAACCAACCTGCAGCATGCATATCTAGCTTTACTGCTCAGGATTCAGATGCTTGTCGTGATCAAAGGGTTACCGAAATTCAGTGTCCCGGTTGTCACCTACTCCTTTCATCCCTCGGTTCTATAGACTTTATCGTTAAAATACTGTGCCTCCCTCACAGACACGGATAGGACGGGGGGAGTAGAATAAGGTAAGGCCTTATCCAGTTCGTAAAAAACTTGCATTCCCTGCACTGTAGCATTTCGTTTGTATTTGACAAATATTATCCAATCGTGGCCCAACTAGGCTCAAAAGATTCGTCTCGTGATTTACAACTAAACTGTATAATTAGTTATTTTTTTACTTACATTTAATGTTTTATATATATGGGTAAAAATTGATGTGATGGAGAGAGATTGTAAAAAACAAGGCGTAAAGAAAGCTACTCCAAGTTCAAAGATGAATCTCAGTTGATCAATATGCTGCTTACGAGCGACGAATCGAGTCGCTAACAGAGCTCTCCTCCTCTCCTCTCAGATTCGATCATTACCTCAGAATAATCCATTCATTCATCCTTCAAATGGCTGGCTCTGGCTGTAGCTACATCCCATCCTGCAGTCACTGTTAATAAAAGCAAAAGCAGTCTGTATCGTTGCTTCTTCAGTTGAACAGTTCAGTCAAAGACAAGGACAGTGTGGGACCCCCCTTGTGGTAAGGCATGCATGGTAGCTACATGTAATGAACCGACCAATTTATAAAAGCATAAGTGAAAAATCACTTTCGCTAAGCAAGCAATTGTCACACTTAAGCCGTTATAAACCCGGTAGTCCGGAAATCTCAAAGGATTTCAAACCAAACATCATCAACCAAGATCGTATAGGTTTAGCGTCACCATTCACATGTTACAACATTTCACAAATAGTTCAACAACATCAGAGTGCGGAAATAAAGTTATTACAAACCAAGTTCTTCAAATCCAAGTAGCGGAAATAAGATAGTTTTAAAAGCTCAACCCACACACACAAACTTAGGTTTAATACGGTGGCGGCTCGATAGCCAATCCACAAAAAGCAAGTGGGGAGAATATTAAGAACGACCATGCCCTTGGTACTTTAATCCACTTGGATAAAAGGTCTCTCACAATACCCGTGGTAGGTATGGCCATCTGCACAAACAACAAGCGGGAAAAACCCTGAGTACGAGAAGGTACTCAGCTAGACTTACCCGACTGACTCAAAATAAAAGACTCCAAGGAGGATGACAGGCTTTATCGGGGGAATAGCTTGACTCTTTTGCATAAAAGCGGTAGTAACATTTAAAGTGATAGCTCGGCTTAACCATTCCTATTTATGCTAATTGAGGACCTATACTAGGCATCATTATAGTATATTAGTCATGATTAATCAAGCAAGTAGTAACCATAATCATAAACATTAGCTTAACCCATCATCATCATTAACCACATTCTATAATCATTACTACGATGGTGCAGCTCAAGTCAAGTGTTCACTTTGTCCCAGAACGATGGCGATTCGAATCGATTACTCTTGAGCTCGGGGGTATTCCTCATACAAACCACACTCACGCCGAAGTGAGCTACGCATCACCGTGGCACGTATCCGGGAAAAACAAGTGCGCGGACTCGCATAGAACCACCGTACCCGGGGGACCGCCCGACGCCTTTAGCCAACCATGCTTTGGACCTCGAACTTACTCTTGGCGCCCTGTGGTACCCCATCCATCTCCAATACGGTGCGAGCGGGATCGAGAACCGGCCGGATAGTGTTAGGCTTCGCGCGGTCGGAAGTGCTTATCCAGCCCGGCTAAGTATGAGGCATGCGTTCAACATGACTTGGGGTACATCAACGGTACGGTCCTTAATCGACACAGACGGAATCACTATGGTCCAACAACCCCACAAGACTCCGTCCGGTCTCCAATTATCTCGACCATAACCATCAACCAGATGATATCAACATAAGCTTTCCATCAATCATAAGTAACCACCTATACTATGCGGATGATAGGAAATCACCCGACTTCTACCGTCTAAGCAAGTTAAGCATAATACTCGCCCTAGACTAGCAGGGTGTATCAAGGTAGGATAATCAATGGTAAAGCAAGAATATAATGCAGCAACGGTGTCACACAACTCCTATACTTAATGCAACAATCATAAATCATAATTAGACTGTTAGAAAGCATAGGTAAGAAAATGCTCCGGTGCTTGTCTCG
Source organism: Chrysopogon serrulatus (assembly GCA_015844335.1). Taxonomy (NCBI): domain Eukaryota; kingdom Viridiplantae; phylum Streptophyta; class Magnoliopsida; order Poales; family Poaceae; genus Chrysopogon; species Chrysopogon serrulatus. The sequence continues at coordinate 121,539 of JADLZL010002719.1, read as the reverse complement.
AACGAAGTCACTAGCCCTGTGATTGGGACACTCCGGTAGATCCTCTGCTTCGACCTCCTCTCCTTCTTGTGGAACCTCCTGCTTTGGGGCTCCTCCCGGTGATCCTGCTTTCGATCTCCCAAAAACTGGAGGTCCTCCTGCGAACTTTGTATGATGCGGTGCAAATGTATAAGTACAGTGAATGCATACACGTATGATGCTCATGAATGAAGATGATTAACAGATCATTTGACAGAGTAGGTGCATATCTCTTCTCCACTAACAACTTAACTCATTTACTGAGTATGTACATACCTCTTCTCTAAACACTTAGAGAAGTGCATAAAGAAGAGTGGTGTGTAGTCACACACACACATACACACATCACATGAATAAAGAGAAGTACTACTATTCATAGCCAACCATCACATTTCAGTTATGGTGCGGTATTACATGACCAGCAAGCATAACATAATTAAAAGTGCACAAGAAGTAATATAGAACATGCTAAAACCATTAATTCAAAGCTTTATCATTTCATGTGAATAAATAGGCTTGAACTGTGACCTCTGTCTAAACAGTCCAGAAAAATCTACAAAAATTACAGGAGCTACACTATGCTATAACAGAGAGATGATAAAATTTTTACCATAATTCATCGAGTACAACAGCCTACACAAAAAGATTAAACAGCAGGACAGAATTGCACATGTAATAGCTTTGTACTGTGAAAAGTATCAAACAACAGATTTAATATTTTTCTCTAAAACTATTTAGCACAAGAACAGTCACCAAAAATTACCAGGGCATAATTCCTTATAATTAATTTATTAAAAATCATACAAGAATCAGCCCAGAATTGAAATTAAATCATATTCCAATATTTTTGTACAGTAATGGCATGATACATATTTTTCCCAAAAACTACATCACAAATAGAGTTTAACAAAACAAGAATCACATTTTTCAGAGCAATCTACAATTTATTATGCATTTACTCAGATTCCAGCCATTTAAGCATTTAAATAAATCTACATAGTAAAGTACCACAAAAATTGCATTACATATTTTTACTGGATAGATCTACTCAGTAGAAGCCTAACAAAACAAGTTTCACCAGATTTGGATTCCATTTGCACCAGCAACAAATTCAAACTCATTTTAAACAAATTTAAAATCATTTTATCTTTTAAACCGAAACCCTAACCCTACATGGACCTGGTCCAGTGGACCACGTCTCACTGGCGGCCGGGACCCGCCGGTCCACGGGTCCACCGGTCAGCACCGAGGCGGGGCGGTGCTCGGCGGCGTTCTCGCCGACGACGCGAGGTCTCCGGCGGCGCCCGGGGGCACCGACGTGTTCCTCGCGTCAAGGCGCACCCGTGAGGGTGTTAGTTTCGATGGTGACGAGCTCTAGCTCTAGCGGCGGCTAGGCGAGGCGGCGGACAGCGGCGCCGGGCGGGCGGCGCCCTCACCGCCTCCGGCCACGACACAAGGCACGGGCGAGGCAAGAGCAAGCTCCGGGGAGCCACAATGAAACCCTAGCAACACAACTACGCTGAAAAGGTCTCGGATTTGAACATGAACGGGCGGCGGAGCGCGTGCATGTCACGGCGGCGACGAGCACGGGCGCGGTTTCCGTGTCGCTCCGCGAACCCGAGCCCTAAGCGGCTCAACCGATTCGACCTACACCATGAGCGACCTTTTTTACGGGCACGTGAAACGCATCGACGGCGCTTGGAGGGAGAAAAGGAAGAGGGGCGGCGGCCGCGCTGAAGCTTCTTACTCCGGCGAGCTCGGCCGCCACGGGCGGGGAAAGGAGGCGGCCCAAAATTGGCCCCCTACCACGGCGTCTGCCGGGCGGCTAGCGGCGCAAGGAAGTGGAGCAGAGTGAGGCGGTTCGATTACGCCGGCAGGCGCCGGGCGGTGGTGGCTTAACGGGTGGGACACGCCGGCGACGGCGAAAGTCGCGGGGGCGGCGCGCCGGCCGGCCGCCGCGAGACAGTAACGAGAGAGAGCGAGCGGAAGTGCGAGGCAGAGAGTGAGCGAGTGTGGAGCGGGTGCGTTTCCCATTTCGGTGAAGACCGCCTGCGGGTCCCACTCGCCGCGCCGGCCGCCACGCCACGGCGGGCGTGTTGCGGCGCGGCGAAGCGCGTCAGCCAAGTGCTGCGTCCGGTCGGCCACGCTTCGGCCGGCTCGGCGCGTTCGCGCGAGGGGGGAGGCGGAGCCAGCCACCGGGCGTCTTTGGGCGGAAAAACGGCCTGGCCGGTTGCGGTGGCCTTTTTTTTTTTTTTTTGAAATTGAAAACTGAATCAAAAAGGCACCCTTTTGGCAAATTTAAATTCGTTTTCAAGAAATGTGCCCAAAACAAAAGTTGTAGAGAATTTCAAACTGAACAACTTTCATTTAAGGCTCAGGTCAAAATTCCAAATAAATTTTGAACTACAAATCCCTTTTGAATTTAGGGCATAAAAAGGGATTTTTCTAATTATTTTCTTTTGCTCCAAAATGCACTAAATCTTTTTGCAATAATTTTGTTAAATCATTTTAAAATGCTGGGCACATGGATCCAAACTTGATTAAGCATTTGCAATAAAGATTAAATGCACTAATTAACAATCACGCAAGTAATTAATTAACAACAATTGCAACACATGAAATGACAATGCATTTAGGGTTAAATGCTTGATGATGCTCATGTCATGCTAATGAATGATTAGGGTTAATTAATCAAAGGCTAATGCAATGCTTAACACTGAGGCGTTACACTACAGAGGGTGGCTAATTACTTCGAATTGAAATATTTTTTTTCGAATACGCAAAAAGCTTGCGCATCATTGTATTTAAGTAAGAGAGAGTTTTTTACAGCGTTTGGATGTTCGGGGGCATTAAAGGTTTACAGGACACGCGACCCCCAAAACACGTACTCTAGGTCGACTACTCGCGGATTAAACAACCTAGCTTGGCCGTCTCGGCTTGGATCCACTGATCCGCGGTGGCCTTGATGATCTCGAGGACCTGTGCTACGCTGGAGTTGGTGCCGCGGAAGCATCGCGCGTTCCGTTCCTTCCATAGTTCCCATGCTGCTAGCGCGAAGAGAGAGTCTGCACCGCTCCTCTTTTCCCCTGTCCAGCGGCTACGCCAGGAGTCCCATCATTGTGAAATCGTGTCGGCGCCTACATCGTGCGTTGGCCTCCCCAAAACTGCTAGCAGGTGAACCACACCTGCTTGGAAAATGAGCATGATGCGATGATGTGGTCGATCGACTCGTCCTCTTGGTCGCACAGGTAGCAGTGGTCCGCAGCATCAAGTCCATGTCGGTGGCGCCGGACCGCCGTCCAAAGCCTTCTCCGCAGTGCTAGCCAAAGGAATATCCTGACGCGTAACGGTGCCCAAGTGGCCCAGATCCGGTCGAAGTCGGCAGCCGAGTATGCTGGTAGGAACAGGGCCCGGTATGCTAATCGTGAGGAGTAGGATCCGTCCGGTGACCACCTCCAGAAATATTTATTTATGTGTAGTTCTAGCCTATAGCATTGCATTCGAGAAAGACGGTCAAGATGCTACGATGGATCGCATATAGCATAGATGCCGGTGCCTATCCCTATGCGATCGGCAGCATATAGCATAGCATAGATGTAGATGCCGATGCCTACTCAGTAGTATATATACTCGCTCGATCTTGTAGTCTTGTTATCGCATATCAGAGATGTGCACTATGTTATACATCTCGGTACGTTGGTCGCCTAGGCGAGACGAATAAAAGAGGTTGCTTGCTTAGCTTAGCTTAGCTTTTGACAAGGATGTATAGAAATGGAATGGACGGATATGCTATGCGCCACCAACACCATACTGCGCTGGACTCGATCTAACTCACTATTGCAAAATTGATTTTTAGAAATGGTAGATTTTTTAGAGGCGGATCAATTTCCAGCCGCCCCTAGCGTAGCCTCTACACTGAGTCATTTTTAGGCTGTTGTTCCAAGCCATCTCTACATATGTCTCTGTTTTCATAGACTTCTCTATTTCTAGCAATCTTTAGAAATCAGTTTCAGTTGCTGATAAATAAACATTCCTATTCGGCAGCATAAACGTGATATATAGCATACACAGATGCCGATGCCTACTCATTCACTACTCACTCTTGTTAATTAGTACCAGAGATGTGCACTATGTTATCTCGGTTGCTCTGGTAGGCGACTGAATAAAAGAGGTAGCTAATACCTTAATTAGCAGCTTTTGACAAGGATATGATGGCAATGGAAATGGAATAATAATGGATACCTGGATTATGCTATGCGCCACCAAACGTAACACCATATATATATATATATATATATATATATATATATATATATATATATATATATATATATATATATATATATATATATATATATATATATATATATATATATATATATATATATGGTGAGGCTATTCAGTAGCCGGCTACAGTAATAACTCATTTCTAAGTGGTTTACTATAATCATTATGGTAAATAGTCTATATATTGTAATAATCCTTACTAAGTAGTTTACTTGTAATCGTTATGGTAAATAGTCTCATGTATTATAGTAACTCAACTATCGTAACGATTATAGTAATTGAGTTACTATAATTCTCGTAAATTAGTATAGTAATTATCGTAACTCAAAGTGGTGGCTACTGAAATAAGTTATTCTATAGCCGGCTACTTGAATAGCCTCACCCTATATATATATATATATATATATATATATATATATATATATCGTGCAGGACTCTAATTAATGTAACCTGCTGCTGATCTCTCCAAGTAATAATCTCTGTTAATCGTGTAGGTATGGGTACAGTGATAGAATGAAGAACAGTCTGTTGGGAATCACTGAATTCCTATCAAGAAAAGGTAGAATAAGGGCCTTCGCCCACGAGATTGAGGCCCCTTAAGGAGATCAAGTCATAGCGAATAGTTAAGGTTTCAATGCCTCATTTACTCATTTCACCCACCTCCGAACATGAGCTTTAGCGCCCCCTTTTATAGTCCACCATGTAAGACGGATACATTCATAGGACATTCCATCCTCTACTCTTATCTCAAGGGTTATGATGGATCTTCTCATTCGCTAGCAGAGCTTCTTGCCATGGTCCGTTAGCAGCCCATCAACCTTCCGTCCCATGTTGTCTTCTCACCGGTGGAGGCTCCGCCCTCTGGTCAGTCTTCGTTGTCGCCGTGGCAGACACCTCTTGTTGGCGTCTCTTGGGAGTCTCCACCACACCAGACTACTGCGAGGTTTCCGCTCCAGACCTCCACCAGGGCTTTTGGTCTTCATCGAGTCCTGGACCTTCGCCACTATTGAAGTTTGTGAAGGTCTCGTGCTCCTGCAAAACATGACACCTTTGGTCCGACCTTCGGAACCCTTAGTCCTGCAACTGTTGGAATGAGAAAATATATAAGGACGAGAAAAAGGATAAAAGGGGAGCCTTCGTTGCTAGGATGATAACTTGTCCCAACACATTAAAAAAAGGAGCTTTCGTTGTAACGGTCTGCCCAAGGCCAAGTAGTGCGTGCACACTAGCAGAAGAAAAGAAAAACACAGTAGAACAAGAGCAGAACTTCTTCCTGGAGATCAATAAGAGGGCCAACCAACTAAGCTATGTTTAGATTGCAGACCGGTTGAGTATTTTTATTCAGTGGGGTAAATTAAATACCTATCAAGGTGTATATTGCTTTTCTATTCACACTTGGAGGTGTAGTAGATGAAGTTGTATGACGATATATGGCAGGACAGACCGCAGAAGGGAAGCTAAGAGGAAGAAAAAGAAATAAAAATAAGGGATCCTGATTGTAGAATTCAGATGCTAGTTGGACAATTAAGGAAACATTTTGTGGCTTGTGAGTGATGAAATGGATTGAAAAGGCTGGTGGACAAGCCGTTGCTGCTGGCTGTTTCCAGAGTGATTTTTGTGATGAGAGCCCAAAGCAGCTAGGTGCAAGAGAGTCGGTCACCCGTCTTAGATGTCTGTGTATCCACTACTCTATCTGTCTAGTATTTGGATGATAATGGACCGTGATATGTTGAGTGGACGTTGTTTGATGTTGTTACTCTATTTGTTGGTGAATATAAATTAATTTTTAAAATCATTTAAGATAATATTTTAATTTTAGCTAGATTTGAAGAAAGTTAAGATTTATGAAATAAAATTATATTATTAAATACATCGTTAAACATATATTCTTATAATATGTTTTTGTCATAATATTTATATTTTTTTATAAATCCAATCAAACATTTTTTTAAAAAGTGTGGGATATGGATGATGGATGGCGGATAAGATCCTCATTTAGCCCTGCTAATGGTTTGGGTTGAAATGGGTTTTATGGGTTGGGTTCTCATATGGGTACACTTCTAATGGATTTGAATGGATTGATTTACTTAATGGATTGGGTTAGGTTGGGTTTAACGAAAACTTGGGTTGGATGGATTGAGATTTTGATTCTTTTTTTAAGGTGTGAACGCGAACTTTTATTTTTAGGGTCCGGCTTCGATGTGGGATCCACGTGCAAATCTTGATGTGCTAACTGACACGGATTATCTTCATGACATTTTGAAACATATTTAAAAATTTCAGTCAATTTCGATAAAATTTTAAGGTGTGAACGCGAGCTTTTTTATTTCTAGGGTCCGACTTCGATGTGGGGCCCATATACAAATCTTGATGTGCTAATCGGCACAGATTATCTTCATGATATTTTTAAAACATATTTAAAAATTTCAGCTAATTTCGATAAAATTTTTAAGGTGTGAACGCGAGCTTTTATTTCTAGGGTCCGGCTTCGATGTGGGGTCCACGTGCAAATCTTGATGTGCTAAGCCGCACGATAATCTTCATGACATTTTGAGGCGTATTTAAAAATTTCAGCCAATTTCGATAAATTTTTAAAGTGTGAACGCGAGCTCTTATTTCTAAGGTTCGGCTTCGATGTGAGGTCCACGTGCAAATCTTGATATGCTAGCTGGTGCAGATTATCTTCATGATATTTTGAGACGTATTTAAAAATTTCAGTCCATTTCGATAAATTTTAAGGTGTGAACGCGAGCTTTTTTAGTTCTAGAGTCCGGCTTCGATGTAGGATCTATAGGTTTTTAACAAACCCACGGGTTTAGTTAGTTTATGGATTGGAGTGAGTTGGGTTGAAACTATAAGAATTTGGAGTGGTGTGGATTGAAAAAAAAAGATAATTTTTTATAGATTGGATTGGATAAGGGGTGGATTCTAGCCCATTAGCAGGGTGATCCTCATTAGGCCTGCTAGCGCGCCGTCAACTTTTCTCGCCCTTTTAATTTATTTATTTACTTTAGAGATTAGTATTACTCCTACCTTTCGTTTGAAAATTATAATGGTGGCGGCGTGACCTTTGGCTAGAGGCTATAGCTTGTTTTCCGCCGAGTAATATGGATCGCCATTGGCCAAGTTGTCGGTTGATTAGTAAAAGGAGAGCAGTAGACATTAGCATGAGGCAACGAACTAAAGGATTTTTTTTGGATGAGTAGTGTGTGACCTTTTTCTTTCCGCTTTCTTTAGAATCGCAAATCCAGGTCAGGCAGGCATATACCTTGCTTGCACGTCAAGATAATATACTCCTAACTAACTATATGTACTAGTTGTTGAATGACTTTATTATTATTATATGTTGTTTAACTAGAGCACGTATGAGATGAGAGGATGCATGTATGTAACTCATATTTTACTACATCGATCTGTCAGAATTGAGATAGGTCAAGGATTATACATGGAGATACATATAGTGACACGTATCATCATCGACCATGTGAGAGTGATCCGATTTAGAATGTCTATGCAACTTTTGCATCCAAAAGGACTCTAATGTCATCATCTATCTGGTAATATTAAATCTCGATTTGTAGTCTGATATGAATATGAATGATCCTCTACTCAGAGCGCATTCGTGTTATATACTTCATCTATATAGGAATTAGACGTCGTTTAGGGACAGCGACACGGTCTTCAAAGTATAACTTTAACTTTATATTTTCATAAAAATACATGCCACAAAGTAATATATTTATACTTTTATGAGAGTGTATTTTTCAAGACAAATCTATTCATATGGTTTTTATATTTTCAAACTCAACAACTTAAAAGTTATTTATGATTTATGTTCTCAATGTTTGACCTAAATCTTATCAAAACAACATCTAATTTCTATATATATTTGGTGTCGATGCAAAGACCGAATCCACATGCTGACATCCCGGATTACTTAGGTCCAATCAAAGAAAAGAAATTTATGGGTTTGGTACAACACAGGAGATATATCTAGTTAATAATTATTATTAAAATTAAATTAATATACTTTAACAGTAGACAAATAGTATTGACTAACAGATTATAATAGTAATATTATGTGATAATAGGTACGTAATAAAAATAAACGGATATTTGAAGACGATTAATTATAATAAGCAGGCAAGGTACGGAAGACAATAATGATAGTAGTGTTTTATTGGAGTGCAACAATAGTAGTAGGTTGCAGTAGTAGTACAATCGGAGAGCAGAAGCTGCAGGACACGACGTCGCCATGGATGAGCACAAGCGGCTCGGCAGGCGACGAAGCTTCAAGCTTGGTAGGTAGGTGCTGGCCCTGGCCTGCTTTGTGGGGCGGGTGGTCCCACGTACAATACGCGTATAGAAAGTAGTAGTATACGATACGGGATACACACGACACGACTAGTAGTACTCAATGACGACGACGACGACGATAGCGAAATTAAGACGCAAACAATACAATCCAATCCAATATACCACGACGACGGCTTCTGAAGTTGGGGTGATGGATGGATGTGATCCTGATCCTGATCCTGATCCAATTTCAGATCAGAGTGCGAGGAGGAGTCCCGGCAGGGAGTTGGTGGCGCTGTCTGGGCGGGTGCTCTGCCAGAGGCACTTGGCGGAGGATGCTGCTGCGACGGCGGCGAGGCGTGTGACGGTGAGGTCGGTGTTGAAGTACTCGCGGAGCTGGGTGATCACCCCATCGGCGGCGACGGTCCAGGCGTGCACCCAGTAGCACCCTTTCTCCTGGCCCTCGGCGATGACGGTGGTGGTGGTGCTGGTGGAGGAGCCGCCGAGCGCGTCGACGGAGCGCGGGACGAAGCGGAAGGCGCTGCTGCTGGAGCCGGTGAGGAGGCGCATCATGTGCTGGTGGTTTGGCGGGCCATGGAACCACCACTCGAGGTCGGGCGCGAGCAGCGACTGGACGGCGGCGTGGTCCCGGGCGTTGAGCGCCTCGTAGAGGCGGAGGACGAGGAACTTGTTGCGCTGGTCGAGGGTCTCCCCCGGCACCGGCGGCGGCGGGTCGATGCCTATCTCTCCGGCGTCGGCGCCGTGCAGTAGTGGTCCAGCTTTCTCCAGCTTATTAGAAGTAGACGCCGCCAGCTCCGGGAGTTCTTGGGGTTGGAGTTGCCTCCGATCGACTAGTAGAGTAGCTAGCTAATCCGATCGAATCGAATCGAATCGATCTGCCTCCCCTGCTCTGCTCTCGGATCGATCGGAGGAGCGGGTGCGTGGGAGGAGGCCAACCCAAGGCGGGTGTCGCCTGCGCTTTATAGACCCTCGCTCCGCCTCCCCGCCCCGCCTGCCTGAGTCATTATTACTGCTTGCTGACACAAGCAAACGCACGCAAACGGACGCGGACACACACACACACGCACGCACGCACCGGAAAGACGGACACGGACACGGACACGCTGCGTTCCGCGTGACTCCAGCCCAGCCGGAAATTTAAAGGAGCCTCCCCGGATAGGATAGCAGTCCGGAACCCGCAAGCCGTTCCTTCCTTCCTTCCGCTCCCGCACGTCGTAGGCGTAGGGACCGGACGGACACTGCAGCTAGCGCCTCCTTGGAACAAGGGGGGTGGGTAGGTGATAGCATGCACGGGTAATTAAGGGTGGAGCCCAGGTGGACGGACACCGGCACACCGCGTGAAGAAGCCAAGCGATACAAGGTTGTGCGGTGGAGAGTGAAGAAAAAAAAAAGAAGAAGAAGGTTTACTTTTACCCTAAGATAAGAAAAGTTGCTTTATCAAATATCTCTCCATTTAGATAAATGGGAGGTAAAAGTAGTAAATTTCTTTATTGGAGTAGTGGGCGTTGGTGGGCTGGGAAGGCGGGCATCCATGGTCCAAATCATGTCATGAAAATATACATACCATACTCCACGTAGGCGGCTAGGCGCCACGTGCTCCGTGAAAAAACAAAAAAAAGAAAGGCAAAGGCAAGCAGGACGGAATGAAGGAGGTGGATGAGGGCCCGTGGATGCATGGTACTAGCTGCTGTCTGCCTGCTGGTACTAGTAGTATGTAGTAGTGATGCCCCTCTCACCGCCACCACAAAGCAACGAGAAAAGAGACGGCCGGGAAGCTCGCTCACCCGGGGGAGTGCCATCTGATCCGGCCGGGGCCCTTCCTTCCTCCCGGTGGATTGGATTTGGGTCGACCGTCGACGTCGACCTGTCCTCTCCTAGCTCCTAGCTCTCCATCTGTCGTTTTCTTTCAATTCATGCTATATATTAGCCTGCGTCGTCCGCAATATAATGGAAATAGACAGCCACTAACTAGCTATTTCCAATCTGACTCACTTGGTAGCTCCATCTGTCTGTCCTGTCCTCTAGTTGCTATACGAGTTGGACAGGCGATCCATCATATATATATATATATATATATATATATATATATATATATATATATATATATATATATATATATATATATATATATATATATCGGTCGAAAATCGTAGTAATGTTTGTATATCTGAGGCGCGCGAGAGGAGAGGAGCTAGGCAGGCGAGCGGGCAATGCAATCAGATAAGGCAGATCGAGAGAGCCATGCATGCATGGCAATGCCGGCGGGCGGCCCCGATGCCGATGGCTCATGGCATGGCATGGTGTTTACTTTGTTGATGCATCAGACATAAGTATCATTAGAGTACTGTACTCTCCCTGCAGGCGCCCAGACGAGACGAGACGAGAGTTGGGATCGGAGGAAGCTCCCCCGAAGCTGCCCCATGTGCTATCTATCCCCACCGCTAGTAGCAGCAGCACAGCGACGATGCGATGCTTGCTACGACGACGGCTCACACGGCTGTGCTGTTGCAATAGCGACGCGACGCGACGACGCCTCCGATCCTACAGTGTAGCTACCTAATCATGCATTGCATTCTCATCATTCAGCTAGCCGCACAAGCAGCCGTATGGATGGATGCATGCCATCCAGACCACCATGCGTCCCAGCTGGCCCTGCCTCTGCGTAGAACCCATTTCCATATACTCCCTCCGTTAAAAAAAAACATATAATTATAAAAATCATGCCAGTCAAACTATATCAGCTTTTGATCAAGTTTATAGAAAAATATTAACATTTATGTCTCGAAATAATTTTTTTATAAAAATATATTTTATAACCAATCTAATGATACTTATTTTGTCTCATAAATTTAAGTATTTTTTCATATAATTTTAGTCAAAGTTTGTAAAATTTGACTCCTTGGAATGTGAGAATTACATGTTTTTTTGGAATGGAAAGAGTAAAGTACTCTTCTTACTCTTTCTGATTCTGGGTCTTGTTTAGATTGTAAATTTTTGCAATCTGAGCAATTGTAGCATTTTCGTTTGTATTTATCAATTATTATCTAATCATGGACTAACTAGATTCAAAAGATTTATTTCGTGATTTATAATTAAATTGTATAATTAGTTTTTTTATTTATATTTAATGCTTCATGCATATAAGTAAAAATTAATATGATGGAAAAAGAGTGAAAAAATTTGAAATTTGGAGGAAATCTAAACAAGGTCCTGATTCCTCATACTCAGGCCTCCTCTCCATCTGTCGGTCCACTCGCCAGCCCAACTCCATCGTAATAATACATACATAGTAGTATATGATACGTAGTACTGCATGCATTATATATATGTAGTACATACGTACAAAAACAAAAGTGTTGAAATTTCCAACGTGTGTGAATACGTACATAGGTTCCACCATATTCACACACGCACAAAACAAAGTTAGCCGCCGGTACATAATATAGCTAAGTACGTATGATTTGACCAGAGTTTATGGATTTCTTTCCTTTTCTTGCTTGGATCGTCAAGACTAGTAGTACTGTACTCCTACTTGCATTGCATTGTGGGCCAGATCCCAATGCGTTACGCCCGTGAAATATATACAACGCAATGCATCCCTATTAATTGGATCACTGCATATATCATGTCACATCTGCATATATACTATACTATGATGCATGCATCAGTCTTCTTGACTTCTTATGTATCAACCGTCATCTCATATCTCATATACGATACGACGATCCAGTAAATAAGTACGTTCGCGTAACAATCTGTGCACGTACACATGCGACCGTACGAGCATATCCGATAAGTTGTACTCCACATCAGGTGATTTGTATGCCGTCATTATATCTCCCGATACGACGATCCAGTAAAAAAGTACGTTCGTAACAATCTGTTTGTACACATGCGACCGTACGAGCATATCCGAAAGTTGTACTCCACATGTTTCAAGTATGTTTCTGTCATCATTTTCGTTAATGGTTCCTGCCATTTAATTAAAAGATCAGTTGGTAACATAGTGACCACTCGTTTTGTCCTAACCTGGAGTATTTCCCTCCGTAGTAGGTCGGTCTCAGCAGGAGTTCCATCTGAGTTCCATTATATTTAATAAGCTACCACAGCGTGACAGCATTAAAAAACAAAAAAATTTAAGTTTTAGAGGACAAAACTTTTTTACTCTATTTAAATCATGAAATTAAATGTCTATGAAGCCAACAAAGAATAAAACTTGTCACTGGATTGAGTGTTTCATCCATGTTCATTTCATACTATATATGACATGCATTGCACAGTCTCGAAAACAACGCCATGAAACTCTCCATTGAGACTGGGTTAATACTTCTACTAATGTTGCTTGCTGCTACGCCTGCCTTACTAGGTTCATCCCCGTTTGAAGCACGATTTCTATTACATATATGCCAAACCTGCAAAAAGAAGACATTTGACACATTTTTGTAGCTAGTAGCTAGAGCAAGCGGTGGGGTTTTTCTAGCCAGCCTGCTTGCATATGCTTTAATTTCTTATATATTTCAGTTTCAAATAAAGCTTGATTTGATGACTAAATATATTTTCCAAATTTCACCATCAATACCATCTCGAATTTGTCTTTGATCCAAGGTTACGGTAGCTTCATTTAATTTCGTAACATCATCAGCAGCTAGTGCACTTTCTTATATAGCTATAGTCTGTGTGAGTGCGTGTGTGTGTGTGTGTGTGTGTGTGTGTGTGTATTTTACATTATGAGTCAGTGACCAAAGCAGTGTACACTTTGGTGACTAGTCTAGCTAGCGAGAACCTACAATAAGTCAATAACGATGCCCACAACAACACTCTAGCTATGCCTCTCCTCCGTCCAAATTAAAAAACCTCCTTTCCTTTTTACAAGACGCACTCATATAATAAAGATTTAAATTTAAAAATCTTTGATCAATAATTTAGCTAATAATTTTTAATCCATACATAATATAAACTTATTATGGTTAGAATTGTAAGCCCATCCAATAATTATATATTATATCATAAAGATGAATGGTCATAGGATAGTTGAGGGAGAGACCGTGTGGTGTTTCAAATTGTGCTCTATAAAATGGAACCAAGAGAGTACAATTCTTCTTACTTATGGAGGAGTCAAAGAATTTTAAGTTTGATCAAATTTATAAAAGTTACTAATATTTCAATAAGTATTGTTAAATTAATTACAAAATATATTTATTTTATAAAAATCTGATTAGAGACATAAAAATTGATATTTTTTCTATAAATTTGATTGAACCTATAAAAGTTTGATTGTCTAAAACCTAGAATTGTGTTTTTAGGAGGAGTATATATATATATATATATATATATATATATATATATATATATATATATATATATATATATATATATATATATATATATATATATTTGCTGGGAGGGAAAGTAACGTTTTGCATGACGTCCGGACAGCAACTGGAACGATGGATTGATACGCCGTCTCACCTCCATGTCATCACTCCAATCCCTTCCTGTAATTACATACTAACTGTATCATGCACGATACTCTACATGTCTGCTTATATATAAGGAGTATGTCGACCGATTACCAAGAAGACAAGCTACTACCCGATTTTATTATAACACGAGTCTGATACGACGTACGACAGAGAAGAGCTCGATGGATCGATCGATAAATACAGGCGCCAATTGCATTTGCATGCGTGTACTGTGTTTGTGTTTAGAGAGAGAGAGAGACTCACACGCACAAGAAAGAGAACGATCGATCATCCACTGTCATGCATGGTCCGAAATGCCTCCCAGCTTATCTCGTCGATAAGATAAGACAAGAAGGAGGACCCAGACCCAGCAGCATTTGTTTTACTTTGATTGAATTTAACATTAGTAGAATTGTTTATTACTCTCAAAAAAAGAGTTGTTTATTTAGTTTTTTCATCATATCTTATATTGGGAATTTAGATGTAGATATGAGAGATATTTTAGTTTATATATTATACAAACAGTTGTGGATATATAATTTAGATGCAATTTAAAGGGGTTTGTATATATATTATGTTTCATAATAATAGGGCTGTTTATGTTATGGTAATGTTATTTTCATAATGGCTAACAAAAAGTGATCGCCTTGATTAATGGCTAAATTGGTGCCCGCCTCGGAGGGAGTTTTGGAAATGTCGCAGAAAATATTTTATGTAGTAGCGATTATTCCAAGGGATTGAATGCTTTTGTTATTGGGTCGTACTTAGGTTTGCTCGGTTTGGTTGCAATTATATTTTGAAAAGATTAAAGTCTGTTTTTTTGTTATGGGTCATGCCTAGTAGGCTTGCTAGCTTCAGTTGGTTGCAATTGTTTTATTATAATGTGCCCACCATGACTCTACCTCGAGACCTCTAGTTTGGGTAGGACATCGAATTACTTGCATCGACATGTCAATCCAAAAGTTAGTGGACAACTCACCTATATATATTATACTATATATCACAAATTTATTTCTCTACTCTTTTTTTTACAAACGCAAAGCGGTAGAACCTTTGCCGGCACTTTTGGGGAAAAAAGATACCATGATATCTATAACAAGACGTCACAACAGCAATTCCTAAGGCTAAATGTGTGTATAAAAATTTATATGAAAAAAAACAAAGTTATTTTTCTTTTTGTGCGAACAAAAAGTTGTTCTTTTTTCAGTGTTATAAGGAAGAATCTAATATTATTTGACATCTACACAGAAAGGACCGACCCTAGATGGATTCGTCACTAGCTAGATCGCCTGGAAGCGAAAGCGATCGACCACTAAGGCGATCGAGCTAGTGTGGTGGGTAAGTGGGTTGGAAAGTGCAAGCTAAGCAACTTTGTCTTGGTGTAGCTAAGCTAGGCTAACTTAACATTTTCATATGGATGCTCGCTACCATATCTTAGTATATTCTTCAATTCGTTTGACTCTAGCTCTACTTTAATTTGGATAGTGGGAGAAATTATAACATAACATAACATACTGGCACTCACGGTCAGATCGAGTGATGCTAATCCAATTGCGTGCAGTGCATGCATACGTGGATGATGTTTCTGATTTGTTTGTGAATCTATCTAAGGATGCGTTGTCTCCCTTTCCTGTCCCGTCTCTTGTTCGTTTCTTTTTTTTTTTTTTTTTTTTTGATGTAGGAAAAAGGGCGGAAGTGCAGTCTGACTGATACTGCATAATTAATTAATCTCAATCACACTAGCAGGCAGCATGCAGCTAGATAGAAAAATTAAAGGTCAAGTAGATCTACATGAAAGGCCTCGCAAGAAAAGTTAAAAAGAATATTCTGTAAAGTAATTAGGCCGATCATCATATCATATTGTCATGAAACTGGTAGACACGCCTCTGTCAGCTGTTAGGTACGAGTCCCTGTTTTGGAAAAAAGAAAAAAACTGTCCACCTGGGTTTAGGACGAGCTTGACTTATTAGCATGATTTTTGACTAACTGTACTTTGATGAGTCGTAGCAAAATGCATGTTCTCGATCCATAATAAGGTACGGTGTCTACTGTCGACTAGAATGACTCAATTGGATAATCTCAAAATATGTGGGCTTACGAATCTCTAAGATGTTCGCTCGTAGAGAGATGGGTGTGCTTACTGTGTCCAAAGATTTAAAACTAATAACAATCTCCGTATCAATAATTCAATTAAGTTCCTAGGGATCAGAAGCATGTGTTCTGATAAAAATACTAGTAATTGTTGTACCAGTCACTCACAATAATTAATATAATAATCTTGGCTTGCAAACTTAACGGGGGTTTCATGTGTCAAGGTTTTTTTTTCTTTTGATACAAATGTGTCAACGGTTTTGATCATGCGCGTTCTGGAATGTGGAATCTGGATCTGTCTGGATATTGATAGGGGCGCTGCAGTGCCGCGAGGTCCCGACTGGCTGACAGGCTGAGAGGCCCTGAGCGCTTGCTTTCTGGCCCCAGTGGCGGTGGTTGTTGGGTTGGGGTCAGCAGCTGGCCGACCGCCCGACCCTTTGTGTGGGCCGGACGCCCGGGCCGGCGTGTTGGTTTGACTTGGCCTGCGCGTGGGTGGGAACTGGAAGTTGCTTTGCTTCTGCTCTGCTCTTCTGTGCACGACCTCACATATGGCAACACACGGGCTAACCAAGCCCAGCCTATACGATTGTCTGTTTGACTCTGCACGTACACTTGAGATCATCAATGCGGAGAAGACTATCATCATCATCATTTAATGCCACTGACTGAAGAACCTCGGTCACCTTTGATTTACATTGCCACACGTGTATCGCACTCGCTCGTATTGATAAAATTCAGAAAAGAGAACCAAGTCTTTCAACACCAACCTTACACTAGCACCACCTCCTCACAGTGCTGTAGGTAACAGTAATAATAATTTACTGATAGAGAATCAAACCGATGCATAATAAAATAAAATAAATGGCTGGCTGAGCTATTTTGCCCTTGCAAACGCCAAATCCAGAAGAGTGCGGAAAAACTTGTGGGGGTACACGGGCGGTTCCTCTGCGAGTGCCTGCGATTCATTACCATTCCACACATTATTATCATAATAACAATAACAGTTTTTTTTTTTCTTTTGCCGGTAAATTGTTGTGTTGTCACAAGCTCACAGCAACAAACAATGGGCAGATAATACAGTTTTTATGTGAGCCAGAGCAGCCCTTAGCTTACTTGGTGGATCAGCACGGTGGATGGAGTCATCCCAGGTACAGTATTCACTTCGATCAGCAACACCTGCATGCATGCAGGACCAAGCACATTGGGAACGAGAGCGGCTAAACTTATATACTAACACAATATCAGAACAAGGACCAAGCAGATGGAGCACAACATTCCGCATTCATACCTCCCCGCTTCGCACGTTGACAAATGCATCAATGCGCGAGAAGCCTTCCAAACCTAAAGCGTTTGCCATGATCTCGATACTCTTCTTGCACCTCTGCAGAGCATCCTCGCTACAAAAGGCAAGCCAGAAAATATATGCTCACAAATTATACTAGTAAGGCATGATGCTGAGATGAATCAGGGGCAGCTGGTGTGGTGTGGTTGGTGATGCCGGCAAAAACAGAACCGACATGGGTAAGCTAGATTCTGTCCAGTTGAAAATTCTACTGTTATTTAAAAGAAAGGGGAAACTGGGAATATCCCCATAAATAAGTACCACAATACGTACCCCATAATTGTTGCAGGAGGTGGTGTCAAGTTGATTCCAGTGCCACCTGAAAACAAAACCACCTCAATCATGTTATGAGAAAAATGGCTTTGAGGGCCCAGCAATAAAACTTAAACATAGATTTAAAAAAAAAAAGCTAGGACAGACACCATTATCTATATTGCATTTGATGAGCATTGTGCCCCACAAATAAAAATTACTCCGTACCAGCATAGCATAGGGCAAAGAACTGTAAAAGCTCAATGAGCCAAGGAGATGAAACACCAAATCTAAAACTTACAAGGCACGCACAGTGACACAATGTTCTAGAAGAAATTATTTTCCCTCATCTGTCCCAAGTCAAAGTTACCTCAATGGCATATTGCATTTCCATGCCATGCCAACAATCATTCATACAAATCTCTCAAAAAAAAAACAATTATTTAAACAAATACCAAGACATACTCACAATAGAAACTCCTGGTTCAACTTCATCCATGAGGTCATAAATAAATAAGGAAAACAGCACAGACTAGAAGGTGTGCATGGTACTACTTACCTTGAAATTTCTCCTCAAGAGATAAAATATCACCACTTTCTTTCACTGTGATACTTGGATTTAACGAGTGCATTTCTCCACGTTTGCCAACTACACCAACAGTTATTTCAAGCCAGTCATTTTCACCCTTCCATACCAGATGGCGGGCACTACCATTCTCCAATTTATTTGAAATGATAATTTCATCCGTTTCAATAAAAGGTTCAAATATTAGTGACTCTGGAGGAGGGACTGGCATCTCAATTACGCCATGTGCCTAAAAAATATATAGCTTAGTGTTAAAAGGGTATCTGACCACTTGCAGACATAGTTCCTCAATTGGCACAAAAACATGGTTAGGTTGTTTTTCGTACCCTGGACAGGCAATTAGCAGGCAGATGCTGAAACTTCTTCCTCAATGCATTTGTATAGACTTCTAGGTCCTTTGGACAGCTGAAAATAGATGTTTTCTTAATGATCCATGCATAAAAGAAAGACGAGATACATCACCGTTAAGTAACTAAAACACTGGAAGTTAAGTAAATGTTTACCACAATCTTGCTACACCAGTTGAGCACCCGTCACGAGCTGGTTTCACACATACTGTTTCTGTTTGTAGTTTTGCTTTAAGTTCATCCCAGATATCAACGAGAGATGACTTCAGTACTTCTTCTGTTGCTCGTACATCCTTTGGAATGGTACGGACTCCATAACTAGCAAGCTACACATGTACCACAAATGCTGTTAACTTCTTTGGCATGGTCACAATGGGCAAAGTTTTTGGTGAGCAAATGTTGTGTTATTAACAAATTGATTGATTTAAGCTGTTTGTGTCATATTGACATCATGGAATATCATTCTATATTCGTGCTAGGAAAATCAATATTTAAATACCCATAGGAACCTGTAAAAGAGTAAAAGTTACAAAAGGTTCATACATGGTCAACAGCAAGTGAACTTGCAACTTTGTCAATGCATGTTCTAGAAGCTATTGGTCCTGGTCCTGCATGACGAGAGATTTTATATTCTTTAGTTTGGCCACATATAAATTCTCTCTATATATAAGATAAAAGTGAACCTGTGTAAGGAACTCCTGCAGATTCCAACAATGTTTGAATTGTACCATCCTCCCCAATGCCACCATGCACTACATATAACACACAAGACAAGAACTAAGGAAAAAAAAAAAGAAACAGTACAGAACAGATATTTGTTGTAAATGCAACAGTCAGGCAAAAGGCTCTCCATCTGAATTTCAATAGTAGTGTCATTACTAATTACATGTTTGAAAAGGAGCAATATGATTGAATAATTGGTACTTGACAGAGTCCATTAATTCCAAAAATATTACATGCAATGCACATTTTTTATAGTATTGAATTGCAATAGTTGGTTACGTTAAAAAAAATGCAATAGTCAGAACATTATACATTAGTGTGCATAGAAGTTGGACTAGATTAGTATTTTTTGGAAACATACCTGCTATAAAGACTACAGCTCCAGTTTCTTTTACATGGTTGATCCACTGTTGCAGAGAGTATTTGATAGGTTGTTCATAAGCAACGTCAAAACCCGCAAACCAATCATGTTTGCTCAATGCTGGCCCAAGTTCACTCATTACTTGATCACGCAAACGTTTTGTTACTTTCAACTCGTTCTGGCTCAGTTGCCTCAACACATGCAGCATGAACTTCTTCAGTGGTATGGCGTAACACTAATGAATATCTGCCACATAGAGTATGCCAAGTTTAGTCATTTTTACCAAGTAAATGTTACAGTGCATCACTACGATATTATCCAGAAGATCCAATGAGATGCAATACTTACGGCAATGTCCAAACTTCTCTTGAACCGTTACTGAAATCTTCATCATGGGAGGAGAAATATCCATTTGCAGGTGCAAGCAAACACGGTGTCACATCAAGCTGAAAGCAACAGAAGTGAAAAGAATCTAAAATATCGATGCATGAAAATAGAACATAACTACATAGGCAACAAACATGGTATCATATCATATCAAGCTTAAAGCATGGTATGGTATGGCGTACAGTTTCAAGATAGTGGCAACAAATTCTAGACCAACATGGCCAGAAATTTTATAAACACCACACAATGCGGAAGCACCAAGAAATGAGAATATAAACACAATGAACATGCAGAGTCAAATATTTGAAAGCAAGAGATCTCACATCATCAAAACCTTGGAGATTAAGCCAGACATTGGTACCACTCATAAGTGATACTTGCCGCTCTGAAGTGTCCCCTCCGAAGATCACAAAAACCTTCTGTCTCGATGTACCTTTGTTGATTGCTTCTACTTGTTTTGATTGTTGTAGTTTTCTGGACAAAGCGGTCCAAGCATTATTGCATGGAACAAGAGAAGGGAATCGCGAACAAGCATGCTGAACAACTGTACGAAGGATTCGAGAATGAGAGAAGCCAACCTGAAAGGTGTTGTTTTTAGTTCTGAAGTTAGTAACGAAATTAAGCATTATGAGCAAAAAGTATTTGCAGCATGATAATGAGTACAAAAACCCTTTAGCAAAACTAATTTATATTGCATATCATTACCAAAATACAAATATCATCAATGGTTGATAGTTTGAAGAAAAGATGCACAGATAGCAGGGATGATCATCTATGCTATTTAAATAAGAATTTCTCCAGAATCAGAAATGCTAAACTACAATGCGTGCGATACCATATTATCATTACCGCTGAAGCTTGTTGGAACAAAAAGCTGGTTTGCTCCATCCCACTTATCTGTTACAGAGAATACAACAGGTATGATGCACCAGAAACTGTAGGACATGATCCAAACATGAGAACAAAGAGCAAT
Organism: Chrysopogon serrulatus; assembly: GCA_015844335.1. Taxonomy (NCBI): domain Eukaryota; kingdom Viridiplantae; phylum Streptophyta; class Magnoliopsida; order Poales; family Poaceae; genus Chrysopogon; species Chrysopogon serrulatus. The sequence continues at coordinate 100,393 of JADLZL010002719.1, read as the reverse complement.
AAGAGTATGCTTACCAAATTAATATCCGTGAAAAGAACAGTTCCATACTTGGTATTTCCAAATTTGTCACTATTTTTAGCTGAGGGTAAAGAAGCAACAGAAGGTAAAAACCAACCATCTATCCTTGCATAGTCATGCAGGCCAAGGCGACGAAATAAAAGAGAAATTCCTTGTCTTATACAATCGATCACCTCTGCCGGAAAACGTGGAGGCGAATGATAAGCAACCTGGGAAGAGATCAATGAATGCTTTAGTTGATTCTTGTGTAAGAAAACCAGGACTGTGAAAAAAATGGAATTATTTGACTGAGCCTTGTCACAGAAAGTTCTATAAGTTTGTTTCAAATGAATCAGTAGGACTTAAGAAGCGCAGATCAACAGAAAGGAACCGACAATTTGCAAAAATGAACCCTAGAACTTATTTTAGTTTGGATTATATACCTGTCGACTTGGAAGGTACTTCTTACGGTAGTTAAATATTGTGTCCTCCTTGGTATCACTACTGTTGGAGTACAGAAGCTCAACCTGCAAAAGGGAAAGGAAAATAAAATAGGTTAATCCAGGCTCTCTAACATATTTAATTTAAACTTGTCAGTAGATAACAGCATATTTCTTTTGTCCTAAGAGGACATCGGAATATTTTGTCAATTTGTTACAATGTCTCCAGCATGGCAGAATAAAAGATATAAGCAAACAAAGATATGTATCATACTTCTGTTGGAAGCAGAACAATAGGCTCACTGGTGTTAGCAGTCCCAACATCAACCACGATGGCTGTAAACTCAGTGCCCCCTTCAAGGAAAACCTCTATGATAACTTTATCATCAATTCCCTGTAAATCAGCAGAGGATTTCAGGTCTCAAAACTATTATTGTATTTAACCTGAATGATTCCATAAGTATAGTGGAAAGTATTCTGCACCTCTGAAATAATTTCCTCAGCTTTCTTGGCAGCGTCATTCACACCATAAGCAACAGCCACGCCTATGCTTGACCCAGCCCTTGTAGGTTTGACCTGTGCAAGCACATCATAAGTTACCCCTTCACCAATCGAACCCTGAAAACAATCTTTAAAGTAAAACACTATCACTCACGATCACTTTGCCATTTTCTTTGTTCAGATTGACGGTTTGGAACCATGCCTCTAACTCCAGCTTAGCCAACTTGTCCTTCTGCTTTGTCATAGACATAAATGCAGGATACATGATCAGGTCACCAAAGAAGAGCATCTGAAATTAGTAACCACACTCCCATTTTTCTTAGCTACTGTGGTAATATTGTGACAGACAAGAAAATCTTTTGTTCCTTTTTCTGAGTACTAATTAAGATTCAGTCCACTGGAGGCAGTAGAATAATTAAACGAAAACTTATTTTCAGATATATGTAGCATAAAAAGCAGAGTACCAAACATTCAAAATTTTTGACTCAGCCTGTTTTTCAACTAAATTACAAATTATGCTGATTAATAAAGATAAATAGATAGTGTATATCACATTTTGAGGGCACTATGAAATGACAAACAAGCCTTACCTCCACAAGAAAGTTTGGCACTGTTAAGAAACCTTGTGCATTAAGCTCGAGAGACGCATTATGCTGCAGCCATGATCAAGATTAAAATCATGAACTGGATAAATGGATCCACTGACATTAAAAGAAATTACAAGTTACAATAGCAAAAAAATAAGATATTGATGGACACATCGCATTTCACATGGCATCTTTAGAAGATTGTATTGTATGGATAACTCCACTTGCTCAATACATGATATATTAACCACTAATCAACATTTTTTTAAAAGATATACATGGAGCATTTTGTCCTAGTAAGTTCCACAATATCCATAATCAGCAAACAAGTTTCACGGATAATACTAGAACACTTTCCCATCAATTCAGAAAAAGCTGGGGATGGTACTGAATAGTGGGCTTGCACCAAGTATGCAATTACATAGAAGGATGGTAAGGAGAAGTCAATGACACCTTGTCAAGAGCAATCTTGAAAGAAACATACAATGTACCTTGTCAAAAGCACGCTGGCATTCCTTAGACGGTGTCCCAACAAATGGAACATTTGCTTTCTCCAAAAGCTCCTGAATATTTCAAAGAGAGTGCAAATATATATTGATGTCACACCCACACATATTAAGTTAACAGGTGAGTGTGTAAACAGCAGTCAACTAAAAGCCATTCAAACGCTATAGCTAGTGCAATGCCAAGTGAAACATAGAATCAATAAGCATGAATCGATATGTTTTCCTTGTAAACCAGATTTCAATAGTAAGAACAAACCTGAATGCCACCATCTTCACCAAATTTCCCATGGATCACTGGGAAGACAATGTCAACATTGGTGGCAAGGTGCTCCGCAAAGTCAGATAGGGAGTCAAATCCTTGGGCTAAACTGCAGAAGTGAAGCTTAAAAATGAAAAAACAAAAATTGGAATGGTAATATTGGCAAGGAACAAAAATTGGCTGCTGACTGGCTTGCCTTTCTAGTTTGAAGTCAAAATCTGAAGGCGTGTTGGAATACAGCTGTGGGAGAAAAACATGTGAAACAGTCATTTTTACTTTGACTGAATATGAGCTCATAAAGTAGCAACTAGCAACCCAAGAACATGTCTCAAACAACTTTATAAAGGATCAAAGGCTTTGTCATTTGGGTACTAGCTAGTTTCAGCAAAACAGAACATGCAACTGTTAACCCAAATTTGACCAAGGGAACCTTTGTCTTATTATACAGTACACTGAAGTGGGCTATAATAAATGTAAGTATCCCCAGTGGAGATCTACAAATCCATAAAAGCTGAGCACCTTCGAATGGCACTAAGCTTGGGCTGGCCACAGGGTGTTGTAAAGCTAAGAAAAGTTGAAGCAATCGTGCTGCTACGCTGAGAGAGCTTGATTCCCTGATCAGGGGTCTCTATAATTAAATAACAAACAAGCAACTAGGAGGGGTTGCTATAAAATAAAAAAGGTAGTGCGTGACCAACTCAACTAAAAATTGACACAGACATCACAACCACCAGAGTATATTCAGCTCATGTTAACAAAAAGAGAATCCAAGCAGGTGAAGTCACCTGAGCAGGAGATATCGCGAAGGCCTTCATAGCACAGTCAATGTAGTAGCAGCAGACCACCAAATCCTCTCCCTGCATCGGACGGACCATGATGTTTACCATCTATCTATCATCAGCATTCAGCAAGGAAGTGACTGGCACTTGCAACTTTCAAGGGGAAAATACTAAGCGAGGAACACGAGTGACGAGACAGCACACAGGCGCGCGCGAATGGTGCTGGTGCACAGTATAGAGACGGCATCATCCATCCAGTTCAAAGTGCTACTAGTTGGTAGCAGAAATGATGAGTGGGCTCAGGATGGAGTGATCATCGCAGTAGTCAGTGACTCCTGGCGTGCGGCGCTGACCCGAAGCAAAACACGCAATGAATTAAGTCAAAGCAAAGCACACTAGCTAGTAGTGTAGTGTCACAGGAAATGTACTCCTACCAGTAGTTTCAAAAGTCAAAGCAGCAGCAATTCAATTCGCAGTATGTAACGCTAACGCGTCGCTGTGTATCCGCTCGAATTTAAAGCCACGCGCCACGAACAAGCGAGGTTAAACAGACGACGCGTGCAATTAAAAAATACCTGGATGTGATCCAGCACCGAGCGCGCGGAGTTGAGGGAGACGCCCCTCTCGCCGGAGGGCCCGCCGCAGACGAGGCCGACGCGGAGCGGCCTCCCCTGCTCCCCCGCCTCCATCACGCGCTGCTCGTGGTCGGAGTCGGACACCACCGCGCGGAGCGGAGTGAGGCCTCGCGCCGCGGACGCGAACCCTAGAGGCGGGGACGAGGACGAGGACGAGACAAGCGCGCGGCGCGGCGCGACGAGGGCGCGGAGGTGGCCAAGAGTCGTGGAGGAGAGCCTGGCCCGGGGCAGGGTTTGGGGACGCGGGAGCAGCATGCGGTGGGAAGGGGGTGGAGGAGCGGGGCAGGCAGCAGCGATCGCGCTGATGCGGCCGAGTGCCGTGCAGGTGATGCTGCTGGTGGTGGTGCCGGTGTGTTTTTTGTAGCGGAGGAAGAAGCGGCCGGCGCCGGCTTGTCGTCTCGTCTTGGCTCTTCCTTCCCCTGCCTCTGCTGCTCGCTGGCGCTGCCGTCTTCTTCATTGTTTTATTCGTTTCTTTCGCCACCTCCATCATCCAGTCCAGTCTATTGGCAACATCAAAACACCTTAATGATAAAAGTCTAGTGCAATGCCAAAGATGCATTTCACGATCAACGTCTGCTTTATTTGTGTCATCATCCATCCGAATAGGAGGATAAACTACTCTAGTATAGTATATAGTAGTAGGAGCAAGTAATTGAGCATACACTTGCTCACGACAAAAGTTAATTTGGTTGGCCGTCTCACATTGTTGTTAATCCATGGATTTTAGTGCCGGGCGGCAATTGCGTGTCGTCTCTCTCTAAGCTTACTGGCCCATTTGAAATGTATTGATTTCACAGGATTTATTTCATTCTCATAAGTCGTCCTTCAGTTTATTTTTCTCTAACTTTAATCAAGATATTGAAAAGACAAAAGAATTGAAATGTATTGATTTTACTAAATTTACCAAAAAAATCAGGATATTTACACAATCTTGCAAAATTCTTGTCCAAACTCAAAATTTTGTTATTTTTATATCTCACAAACAAAGTCGAGTTTGGAAGAAAAAATTTTTTGGTAAATTTAGACAACTTTTTGCAATTCTTTGCACAGGTTTTCACGAATCTTTTTTGCATCAGTTCAGTTCAGTTTTACAAAATTGGTTCTACTAAATTAAATCCACCGGGGAAAGATATTTTGATACTATATTTATTCATGGATCATTGTGTATGTTAATATTATTTTCATATAGACTTGGTTAGTCAAAAACTTTATATATATATATTGATTTAGGGGAAAAGATAAATTAAACTACATTTGAATACAGAAAGGAATAGTGCATGCCATTGTTCCAAGAAAAGAAATATAAAATTATAGTATAAACCAGCAACTTGTTATTTTTTTATGAGGAGGCGCACGGTTTCCGTAAAGTCAAATACGAGCCCAGACCTGATCCATACAGCCCATATCGTCCTGGCCCATCGCTCGACATCATCAGCCGCCTGTTCGCACGGCCGTCTCAATCAAGAAACTGCTGTTCTGTCAGGTGGCCGTCCGTCTTGGAGTTGGAGCGGCTTCCGCTTCCTCGCCGTACAACCACCGCCGGAACCCTAGCAAGATACATATATATCTATCTATCGAGTCAGTGTCAGCGAGGTGGACAAGGCGGCGTCGAGATGACCGGCCTCAACGGCAAGCGCAAGGCCGTGGAGGCCCCGCTGGCCAAGCGCCCAGCCCGGCACAAGCCCCAGGCTTCACGCCGGACCAAGCGCTCCAAGGAACCGGCTCTTCCCTCGAAGCCACAGTCCTCCACCGATCGAGCGCCGCTGCCTGACGTTTGTGATGGCTATGTCCCTCTCAGCTACAACCTCCGCAACCGCACCGTCTCCGTCCCGAAGAATACCCGCAAGCCCATCGTCCCTGCTACCAGCGAGCCAGCCCCCTCAGTATCAGAGTTCAGGCAAGTCACCTCCTCTCCCTTATTCCCTTCTCCTTTATCCCTTACTACTTAATTTTGTATTATCGCTTCTTCGAATTCCATTACGATGCAGCGGTTGTTCACTAAATTGTGTGGCAGGAACCATATTATGCTATTCCCACCCCACCCCTAGAGTGCAGCTGCAATGCAATGCAAGCCCTGTTGAAGAGACGGACATTCACCCCATGTTTAGTTTATTCATCCAATCATGTCCCCCTTGTTTGGTTTAGTGTTTCTACATACTTTTATAGCTCTTTTTTTTTTTTTTTCTGGCAAAATGTACCCATCCTTGATTCTAAATGTATCATCACATCTAAGCATTTGTCTATGTTCACTGGATACTAAGTTTGCCGTTGACAACTACAAGCCATACTCTTCCTGTCTCCCACTAGTAAAGTGCACCTAAGGTCCAACATTTATGGTTTTTTGCTGTAACTTATCACCTTAATTTCCAGAAGAACCCAGAATCACTGTGCAAAGGAACACTGCTTATCTAATTCCTTTCTGCATGCTCTCGATGTGATAATGAGACATTTGAGTATTCATTTTTTTCAGTCTGGTCCAATGGTTATTATCTGAAAAGAGAAATGTAATTTTGTTGTTGTTGTTGTTTTGCTCTTGCAGAAAGGAACCTAAGTATATGCCATCTAAGCAGACCTCTACATGTGCACAGGTGGGTCTGGAACACTACAACAGCATGAATCAGGTCAGTACTACTAGAATTGGCAAATAGCAAACGGTGCCGTTTAGTGGTGGGTTAGTCATTCAACGTTTAGCACAATATCATGGTGTGTCTGTTGTCAACACGGAGTCAGCATACTTAAGAGCATTTTGTGGAGAACACTGCATTCTTCTATGTATCACATCTCTAATTCTCCCAATAAAAATGCAGTCAATCCACAATAGCAATACATGGAATATTCATAATCAATTTTTTTTTTAAAGTTTACAACTGAAAAGGATATAATTTGGTGGCCAAACTATTACAGTAGATATGTCTTCTAGACTGGACCAGCTGTTATAATTGCTTTTTAGCAGTTGTTCACTTGAGTTGTTAACAATCTATACATGTATTGTTGTATAAATTCGTCAGGAGGATGAGCATGAGCTTGTTAAAGCTGTGGACAGTAATTCCGTTATCTTCAATGGTGCGTGGATACATGCCAATTTCCTTGCTAAGCGGAAAGGTGCTACCACCTGTCCTGATCTTGTTCCTAAGTACTTCTTCGCTGAACTGAAATGTGACTATAAGGGACTCTCTTGTCTCTCATGTGTTAAGCTGGATCCAGGTATGTAATTAATTGAAGTCTTTATTTTCTTTACCTGCACATTTGGCTTTATCTTTATCCTTTGTGTTGTGGTGCAACTTCCTGTTCTCTGTGCAATGATTGAGCAAAATGGAAGCACAAATGACTTGATTACAGCGAAGGAATAATGTGATGTGAGGGCACATAGGATACTAATATTCTCTTTTGTCTCCTTAAGTGGAAGTTACTCTTTAAATCCTCAGTACAGCATATAATTTCGATCTGATGAACACAGCAATCTTTACTGTTGTTTTTATAGCTTGGTTATTTGTTCTATGTATATAGCGTGCCTCATGTTCTGTTTGGAGTAAATAGTAGATAGATGTGCCTCAATGGCCATACCTACGCAACTTGTTGGTTGATTGATTTACTTTGTTGTGTCCTTTAAATTTCGCTGATACATTATTTATCATAACATATGCATTTGTGCTTTTTTTCCATCTTGTATTGTGAGCACTCTTTTATTTGTACCTGACCAAACAGAAGCTGGTGATTATTATTATAAAAAAAAATATTTTTGTTATTGCTTTGTAGGACTACCCAGAAAGTTTGGTGGTTGTGGAGTCTGTCCACCTCAAATTATGCATCCTGTTGATGGTGGATACCTGAGTGCACAGCCTTTTAATCCCTCAGCCCCTGCTGGAAATTGTGTGATGGGATTCTAAGTTGTGAATCCTTGTTGATAGTATTGAAAGTGCTACAATCCATAAACCATGTGTGCTTGATGCTATCTTTGTTGGCTATCTATTTCGGTCAAATGTTTTCTATTTGTGACTTATATACTATCTAAGAGAATACCGTGGGGTGCTACGGTGAAACTCACCAAGTTTTCTTTAGAGTTTTCTTTAGGCGGCGGGCGGAGGCCGGATGGCCGCGGAACAGAAGAGGTGGGCGCTGGGCCAAGGAGGCCTCAGGAGTCAGGCCTTGGCTGGCTTTGGACTTTTTTTTTTTTTAATCTCTTTTTACAAAATATTCCAATAATATTCCCACCCAAATAATATTTGCACATATAGCCCTTTTGGTCGCGCCGGTGGAGCTGGCGTGACCAAATAACTGCGCCGCCACATGCATTGGTGTGACAAGATCTTACGTTGGACGTCATTTCCGGCGTGGAAAATCTTGTCACGCCAATGCATGTGGCGTGATAACATGAAATCTTGTCGCGCCACCGGGAGTGGCGTGACAAGACTGAATTTTCAAAAATCATAAATCTTCCATACGACGTCGGATGAAGATGATTTTTATATGAAAATTGTAGCTCTCGAAGAGATTTACAACTTTCTAGTTTTGAGTTTTTCATTTGAGGACAATAAGATGTTCAAAAAAATCAAATACTTTTTCAGCACCATAATAAACGCGTATAAGAGCTCGTCACTTTTGAAAATTCATATCTTTTTTTTTTTGTATGTTGTCAAAAAAGATACTTTTTATATCAAAGTTACAGCACAAAATGATATCTACAACTTTATAGTTGCAAGTTTTTTCATTTGAGAATATTAAGATGCTCAAAAAAAGTAATATAGTATTTCAGCTCCATAATACTATATTATGATGTTGAAATACTATATTAAGATGCGCACAGCAGGAGCAGGAAGAAAAAGCAAGGGAGCGCAGCGGCCTTCTCTCTCTCTCTCTCTCTCTCTTTTATTTTGCAGTGCCCTGCAAAACACACGCTACCTTTTTACATCTTTGTTTACGTTATTATAGAGTATACATTATTGCATTCTTTTACATGTGCAAATCAATTTAGCGCTCAAGTACAAAACGAATTGGGGTCCTATTTATTTTGTTCCCATTTTGTTAAAGACGAATTAGACAAAGGATGGTTTGGGGAGCGATCTCTTCAGATATTTTCAACGGTCTGCTAAAATTCACCAGAGAAGCTAACAGGGGGGCAAATCACGTACGTGTGTGGTTTTGGCGTGCCTCGGTTGCACATACACACAGGACGAAAATTTTGGTTGTGTTTCTCGGCTAACAAAATAAGCATGGCCGGTCTAAACCTGCATTCGATCAGCAATGTACGTAAGAGGCATGTATTGTTTGGTATCTACATAAGTCTGTCTGCTTGTCTGTTTTGTATATATATATACATCTTGGTGGTTGCTTATAGCTAGCTTATTTGTGAACGTAGATAGCGTAATCGCTAGCTATTGTATCGTATATATTATGTGATAAAGTTGATGAGAAAAAACAAGGTGTAGATCGAACGAATGTATAATTAATTAATAATTGACAAGACAAACAAAAAAGACTGGGAAATGAAATACTAGAGTACAGCAGTGGACATATGTATTAGTGGGCGGGGCTGTCCCCAGCCGGGGATAATAAGTTGCACACTCGCTCGCTCTCGATCGTTCATGCACTGCACTGCACTACACAAGGCATCACAAGCATACAATAATAATAATAATCCCTTCCCGCCTGGTGAGAGAGATCGATCATCGTACGTCCTGGATGGATGGATGACCGACGATCGGATCGACCACTGATGAATAAGCAAGCAATCAATAGAATCATCATCAGTGCGTCCTGCCTTGTTGCGCCTGCGGCAGCAAGCCCGGGATGAATGGCACCCCGAACTTGGGGATGAACTGCTGGCCCTGGATGAACGTCTCGACGGTGAACTCCTTCTGCGCCTCCTCGTAGGTGACGGTCTTGATGCCGCCCCACTTGGCGCGCTTGCTCATGTCGGCGCCGGCGCCGCGGTTGTCCACCTCGGCGTAGAAGAGCGTCTCGAGGCCGAAGTCGCCGTTCCACTCGAGCCAGCCCTTGGGGTCGATGAACCCCCCGATGTCGTTCTGGATGAAGAGCGTCCGCGAGTACTCCTTCCACGGCCGCGCCAGGTAGGTGGGGATCTTGCCGCCGGCGTCCGCCTTGAAGTCCGGGTGCGGCTCGATGGTGCAGTTGTGCAGCACGGTGCCGCCGACGGAGCGCTTGTCCCGCCGCCCCTGCGCCGTGATGATGTTGGCCTGGTTCGGCATGGGCTTCCGCGGCTGGATGAGGCAGTTCTGCAGCACCACCTGGGAGTTGCCGAAGATGAAGTCGATGGTGCCCGTGACGCGGCAGTCGCGGAAGAACTGGCGCTGCGCGTGCGTGTACAGCGTGTCCTGGTACCCGTCGAAGGTGCACTGGTAGAAGACGGCCTGGTCGCTCTGCACGCGCAGCGCCACGGCCTGGTGGTTGTCGGCGCCCGCCGTGTTCTCCACCCGGATGTCCCGCATGAAGAAGCCGTTGCCGATGGCCTCCATGGTCGCCGTGTCCTTGGTCGTCAGGTTCATCTTGAAGTTCTTGCTCCCCGTGATGATGGTCTTCTCGGCGCCGTCGCCGATGAAGGCAACGTTCGTCTGCGGCCGCGCCACCGACACGTACTCCTTGTACGTGCCGGCCTTGACGTACACCACGTACAGCTCCGCGTTCTTGAGCGGCACCTTGGCCAGCGCCTCCTTGATGGTCGTGACGTCGCCGCTGCCGTCCGCCGCCACCGTCACGTTGGGCTTGAGGTCGGCGGGGGGGGAGGAGGCGGCCAGGAGGCGCTGCCTGCCGGCGTCGTCGGAGACCCAGCCTGGGGTGATCATCTCATCATCATCCCCACCAGCAAGCAGCCGTCGCCCGATACTGAGCCCCCCCAGCGTCTCCGAGAACTGGTCCACCACCGCCAGGATGTCCTCCGTGAGCTCCTGCGACGCGTTGAGCGCCTTCTTCATCTTCTCCGAGGCGTCGGTGCTGGTGGCATTCATGAAGCCGTCCAGGCAGGTGTCCTGGTACGTGAGCGCCGCGCTCAGCCACGTCTTGAGGTCGTCCACGGCCTTCTTGAAGTTGGTCATCTCGAAGCCGCCCAGCTTGTCGAAGGACGCCCTCAGCTCGTCCACGGCGCACTCCAGCATCTCCTTGCAGTCCTTGAGCGCGCCCGACGTGCGCTGGTCGTTCTTGAGCTCGTTCAGCGTCGCCGACTCGCTGATGGCCTTGTGGATCTTCTCGGAGGTGACGTTGAAGATCACCTTGGCCAGGTCCGTCGGCGAGCTCGCGTTGCCCGCCGCCGCCGCCTTGGACAGCTCCGCCTCGCACGTCTCCTTGTAGTCCGTCGGCTGGCAGAAGGCCTTGACGGACTTGGTGGACATGGACAGGTTCTCGTCGCCCTCGCCCTTGCTGGAGTTGCCCTTGAAGGACACCACGCACACGGCAGCGACCACCGCCACCACCAGGACGGTAGAAGCGCCGATGATAGCACCTTTGCTCATCTTGCTGTTTGGATTGGATGGTCGCAATCGCAATCGAATGAAGAAGAAACAACGTCCTCCTAATACAGACTAATTTTATTTAAAGGTAAGGTGCTTGTATGCGTGGGGGCATATATGATCGCCTATCGATCGATCGACCGATCGAGCGAGAGTAATAACTGGGGAAGGGAGGGATGGCCGCCACCTCTTATAGAGAGAGCTAGAAGAAGAGCCGATGGCCGGTCGTTGATTGGTTGCATGCAATGCAAGCAGGCGGATACGCTCGCTCGTGTGAGGAGGAGGGAGACGACGACCAAGGCGGCGAGGCGAGCGGACAACCCCACCACACAATTGACGGTCCTTGCATTGCTGCTGCATATGCATGCCAATCGTCAGACCACCATAATTTCTTTTCCAAAAGAAAAGAAAAAAACCCCATGTCAAACCACCATGCAATTGGACGATGATTGTATAATAATTACTAGCAGGATCCGTCATCTTTCCAAAAGAAAAGAAAAAAACCCCATGTCAAACCACCATGCAATTGGACGATGTTTTCATTCTCATGCAAATGCATGCCTATGTAAATGCTGCACACACGGACACACCGCAATCAATGTAATCCTAAGCACCCACCCACCTTGTGCGGTTGTGCCTCTGTACACAAAACATTGGCCTTCTGGTTTCACCGGTGTCTATCTTCTCCGCTCTTCACAGAAATTGATGACAGTGCTGAGAAATCCATCTATCACTCACTCAGCGTGAATGCGATGCACGTGCAAAGAGTACAAGTAGAACACACACGAGTTAGGGACGATAAGTGAGAAGCTATTTCTTTCCTCATTGTTGAGTATATAAAATAGCACTTCATCCATTCCGAAATATAGGTCATTCTAGATTTTCTATATACATAGCTTTTGATGTGTATCTAGATATAAACATGTCTAGCTATAAGTAAAAGTTACATACATTGAGAAACTAAGCCGATTTACCATTTGGAATGGAGTGAGTGAGTATGTTTTCCAGCATCATCAGCTTTCCGTTGCAGAACGCAGACACGGAGACACCGCAGACTATGGGCCGTGCGCTCACCGAAAGGGGTCCATCATTCAAGGCTGGAAGGTATGGGCCGTGCGTTGCGGCTTAAAGAGTTTGGGCCCATGATTGCTTCTGCCGTCCAGTCTCCACTCACTGCGCGTCAGCGAGAGAGAAGCCATGAGAGCAACATTTGGCTCTGCCCCTCTCACTTTCATCGATCAGCGCAGCTTTCAAAATTGAGCAACAACCCTGGTCGTGGTCGCAGACAGACACAGAATGGTTCCTCCACTTGCTGACAGCACCTACAACTCGTATCTATCGCCGGCGAAAATTGCCGTCCCCCTCTTACCATTTTTTTTTTCTTTGGTTGACAAGATCAACAGAAGAGCCTCCCTGTCCGGCTGTCCCTGCTGCATAGAGCGATGTACGCGCTTGGGCTTCCTTTTCGTCTTCGTCTTGGTGTGCTTGGACGGACTCATCGACGACTGATGACTCCATCCACTCACCACCTTCTTCATCTGTGTACCCCTCCCAAAGCAGCAGCCAACTCCGAGTCCACGCGCGCTTCTCTGCCTGCCCCGGGCCCCGGCCGCGGCCGGCGCTTGCTTCAGCCATGGCCATGGCCATGCCCGCCGCGCGCATCGCCAACCTGACCTTCCTCTTCCTTGTGCTCCTCGCGCACACCACCTCGGCACAGCTGACGGCGCCCGCGCCGGCGCCTGACCCCGGCTGCAACGGCATCTTCCTCAGCTACACGCTGCAGAGCCGCAAGCAGATCAGGCCCCACGTCGCCGCGCGCAACTCCCAGCCCTACTCCTTCCAAGCCACTGCCACCGTCGTCAACTCCGGCACCCGCCCGCTCCGCTTCTGGGAGCTGCAGCTCACCTTCGTGCACGGCGAGATCCTCGTCGCCGTCGACGGCGCCGTGCTTACCTCGGGCGCCGACCTGCCCTACAACACCACGGCCGGGGAAGCCGCCGCCGGCAACGGCGGCAGGCCCACGTCCTTCTCCGGGTACCCGCAGACGGACCTCCTCACCCCGATCGCCACGGCCGGGGACCCCGCCAAGACACAGGCCACGGTCAACCTGGTCGGCACGCTCTTCGCCGGGCCGGAGCCCTACGTCCCGCTCCCCTCCTTTCTCTCGCTCGCCGACCCCTCCTACAACTGCCCGCCGGCCACCAACGCCACGTCGTCACCGACGAGCTTCACAACCTGCTGCGTGCTCACACCAGCGGCGGCGGCGGCCGGGGACGACGACGACGACCCCAGCTCCACCGACCCGGACAGGAGCTTCCTCCCGCGCCGCACCGGCGACCTGGTCATCACCTACGACGTGCTCCAGTCGCACGAGACCACGTACATGGCGCGCGTGACGCTGGAGAATGACGCGCCGCTCGGCCGCCTCGACGGCTGGCAGCTGTCGTGGCGGTGGCAGCGCGACGAGTTCATCAGCACCATGAGAGGCGCCTACCCGCGGGAGGTGGACACCGCCGGCTGCCTCTACGGTCCCCAGGGCCAGCACTACAAGGACCTCGACTTCTCCAAGGTGCTCAACTGCGACCGCACGCCCGTCGTCCACGACCTGCCGCCGTCGCGGGCCAACGACGACGACATCGGCCGGATCGACCACTGCTGCCGGAACGGCACCATCCTGCCCAAGACCATGGACGCCGCGCAGTCCAAGTCGGCGTTCCAGATGGAGGTCTACAAGATGCCGCCCGACCTCAACCGGACCAAGCTCTACCCGCCGGCAGGCTTCAACGTCACCGGCTCGTCGCCGCTGAACCCGGAGTACGCGTGCGGGCCGGCCATCCCGGTGACCCCGTCGGAGTACCCGGACCCCAGCGGGCTCGCGTCCACCACGCTGGCCGTGGCCACGTGGCAGGTGGTGTGCAACATCACCACGCCGCCCAAGAACCCGCCCAGGTGCTGCGTCTCCTTCTCCGCCTTCTACAACGAGTCGGTGGTCCCCTGCCGGACGTGCGCGTGCGGCTGCCCCTCGCCGTCGTCGGCCACCCAGCCGGCCGTGTCGGCGACCTGCAGCACCACGGCGCCGGCGATGCTGCTGCCGCCGCACGCGCTGCTCATGCCGTTCGACCGGCGCACCGGCGAGGCGCTCACGTGGGCGGACCAGAAGCACCTCGGCGTGCCCAACCCCATGCCCTGCGGCGACTTCTGCGGCGTCAGCATCAACTGGCACGTCGCCACGGACTACACCGGCGGCTGGAGCGCGCGCCTGACGCTCTTCAACTGGGACGCCACGGACATGCCGGACTGGTTCACGGCCGTCGTCATGGACGACAGGGCGTACGCCGGCTTCGAGCAGGCCTACTCCTTCAACGCCACGCGCGACGGGGCCGGGAACAACACCATCTTCGTCAAGGGCCTCCAGGGCTTCGAATTCCTGCTCGGGGAGAGGAACATGAGCGGCGTCGATTACCCCGTTCCCGGGAAGCTGCAGTCCGTCTTCTCCTTCACCAAGAAGATCAGCCCCGACATCGATGTCATTGCCGGCGACGGCTTCCCGTCCAAGGTCTTCTTCAACGGCGACGAGTGCGCCATGCCATTGAGGATCCCGAGCCAGGGGACCAAGCAGGCTGCTGCTGGCCTCGTCATCCCTATCCAATTCTGTTTATTGCTTGTTTCCACTTTCCTCTTAATGCTGGTATAACAACTTTTGCTCATCATCAATCATGCATCGTTTGTTCGTCGATGTGATTTTTTCTTTCAGGAATCTATGTAAATTTTTTTATTATTACTATATTTCATTCGTGATGCGCTTTTGTTTGTTACAAACAACTACAGGAGTATGTATATCTTTTCTCCTCTTCAATCAAGCACATTATTCTTTATTAGTTCTTCTAAATCTCAAGTGCTTGAAGTTTTGTTGTGGTTCATTCAAGCAACGTGTAATTTCGTTACTGTTTGGCTATAGGGAAAAAAAAATATAGCTTTACTCAGCGACATTGTGGATTATCATTTATCTCTTATGAATTGTCCTCTGATTAGTTGTATATATGTTGTATACTCCCTCTATTCCAAGATAAATAAATATAGATCTCGCTTTATAAGGACCAAATTTATATACTGATAATATTTATGATGTGATAATAAGTACATAATATTTATAATAAATTTATTTAAAGGTACAAATGTTGATACTTCCTTTACATATTTCTAATCCTTAAGAAACTAGTTGTGTGCATTTATTTTTGAACGAACTGAACGGGTATTGATTGCGTAGGAGTAGGATTGTTGGTCGGAATTTTCTAAAAACTCCGAATATTTCTTCATTGTTTTGCAAAAATCCCATTCTTTCATGCCTGACCGAATACCGTACCTAACAAACCGGATCTACCAGAATGGCCATCTCCTACATACACCAAATCAAGCACCAGCGTGGCGGCGCAGCGCCGGATCAGTAGAACACACGATGTGGGCGTGGCGGTCGTTTCTGATCGAGTCGACCACGCGTCCCCTCCCCTCCTCTCTCCCAACAACTCCACGCCGTCCGTCGCCTGCCCTTTGTCCTGGGTGGCGGCGGCTCACGGAGACACGCCGTCTCGGACGCCAGCGATGGCGATCGTCGGGACGACTTCTTGGTCCAGCGCGGCACGGCAGAGGAGCCCAGTGCGACGGTGGACACCACTGGGCGCCGCCGCCCCTGCAGCATTTTTTGTACCTTGTGCTGGACGACATGGAGAAAGGGTGCAGCGGCGTCCACAAGCTCGACATAGCCGCCGACGCCGACGACGACGACGACGACAAGGATGTTGGTCGCCTCCTGTAAGTATTCCGCATGCAGTAGCCGAGTCTCATTGATGGCAACCTGCACGACCCGTACGTCGCAGTCCGTCCTGGGCAGCAACATCGTCGGCATATATAGGCACCGGAAGCGAGGATAGACCGCGGCAGTGACGCCTTCATCGTGGCTTTCGACCTCAAGACGGCGGCGCTGACCGTCCTGCATGGCGAACCGACTGACACGCATTTCGATCTCGCCGTGGCGGCCGCGGGAAACATGCTGCTTTGCCTCTTCCCAGGCGAGGGACCCGGCATGGACTGCCTCGGGCTGGAAGAGAAGGGCGGCGGCGGCGGCGGCAAGGTCTGGCGCTGGTCCGGCGACACCGTCGTCCCTGACCGTCTCAAGGATGGCATCTGGCGCTGGTCCGGCGACACCGTCGTCCCCAGGCGCACTGACCGTCTCGGCCTCCAAACACGATGGCATCTGCACGGACGGCTACGGCTGCCAGGGACGCGCCTAAAGGATCTGACGTCATGCTTCTTCGTGTCGTCGTACCTCCTGTCCTACGACACGGAGCGCGGCGAGTGGACGCACCATGGCGACTGGAAGCTGCCGTTCCATGGCCAGGCGCACTACGACCGCGACCTCGGCGTATGGATCGGCCTCCACTAACACGACTACGATCAATGTGGCAGATGCAACTACTTGGACACGGATGGCTACCTCTGCTGCTGCGACGTTCCGCCACCGCCCTGGAACTGGAAGCTCAGCAAGGAGAAGCTCTTCGTCGTGGACACAGAGCGGCACATTGAGGCGAAGCTCGTGCCCATGGGTGGCGGCGGCAACTTCTGCCTTGTCGAGATCCTGACGCGCCCTCCTAGCCCAGGCGCTGGGGTCCATCCACGTTCCGCCACCGCCCTGGAACTGGATGCATCGGCGACGGAGACAGATGCGTGCTTCGCCTCACCACCTTTCGCGACGACAATGGCGACGGCGAGCTCACCATCACCGATCGCCGGCCTGCGGGCGAGTACAAGCTGTCCAAGTATAGCCACTTGTTTCAGACGCAGGCGTTCTCGATGCCTTCCATGCTGATTTCATGATTTCTCAAGAAGATGCCCTGCCTTTGACTTTGAGCTGCTGCTCAGCTCAATGCCTCTGCTCGATGCCGACCTGAACGTTTCATTGGCTCTGCTGCCCAGGACATTGTACGCTTCCAAATTTCACTCGAGTACTAGGGGCCAATACATTACACGTCCATATCTTACAAAATCCAAAAGTCACCGGTTCTTATTCCTTCTTTTCCCAACTGAACATTGCAAAGGCCATGCACTGCGTACTACAACATCCTGATGAATCAATTATACTCTGCATCTATCAACATTGAATAAGGGCAAAAGCCAAAAAGGCATATATGGCAGCAATTCAGCAATCACACAGGGAGCATTTTACACATAGGTACATGTTTCGTTCTTACTTCAATCCCACCAAAAATATGTTCCACGATTAATCCACCTGAGTAGCTATTTTATATATAGAAGAAAAAGAATAAACAAGCAGCAATAGGCAGGTCAATTTTTCCCTGCACAAAGCACACTACAGGGTACATCAAAACTACAAGCTCAATTTATTTGAGCTGTGTCCTCAACAACATCAAACTTTTCCATTCTGGTTGTACGCAGGCAACAGACTAGTTAGCTCTTACCAGCCAAATATGTTTTATACCAGGCTGACAATACAGTTAGTTTCAGCAAACAATTATACTTGGATCCAGCAACTTATTGTCCTCTCATTGGTTCCCTTTCTCCTTAGAGGCAGGATTGTTTCACCTGCATGCTGTGGAGCGGCTAGATCTTTTACCTTCCATTGCATCTTTCTTTTTCCGACAGTCCAAACAGAGATATGGACCACCCCATGGAGCGTATGGGGAAGAGCAGTAACCACCTCCATTATCTGTCATCAAATCTTCGAATGGCTCTTGGTCCACTTGGCAGATTGCACAGCGAAAAGGTGGTGAAGCTGCTTTCAAGGACAAATTCCTACCCAACCTGCAACAGCAAGGCTTGAATGCTGATGACAACATAGGATGATAGAAGCCAGCAAAAACATAGAGGCATTATAGTTTAGCCTTTCTCAACAAAACATAGAGCAGCAATCCAAAGCAAGGATTTGAGAACAATGAAATTTTTATCAACAGACCAAACTAGACAAGAGTTCCCTAAAAATAGAGTTTGTTCATCACAGGTTTCGAGCTGAAACATTTTATGTCACACTAGAGACTAGAGGTAAGAGTTCAAAATGTAGGTCTGGTAACATATTACATAAACACCTGGACCAATAGTATATTGTAAAGGTGATGCAAAGAATCAAAGAATGTACATTGTTAATCTTGTATACATGTAGAGGAAAAATGGAAAAAAGAAGGGAAGGAACAAAACTTGTACTCCTAAGATTGAAACCCAGGTCATGGTAGCATACACATGTTCAGATAAAAACTATCGTCATTTATACAGAATACAAGTTTGTTTGAATGGGTTTTTTTTTTTTGAATTGTTTAGATTAACCTTTTTCCACTAAAATAGCTCCCACATCCCAAATAAAATTGACAATACAAGTCAATGAACTGAGCATGTATAAAAGATAATGTAGGTTGGTAATGGGAATAGGCCTAAATGCAAAGCCCCTAGAAATTAAACAGCTGTCCAGATATGCTAAGAAAGTAACAAGGTTCACTATGCCATACATTATATATGTTATATTAAAATCCAATATAAAAACGAGCTCAGTGAGTAGCACGAAAGAAAATGATACTGATCATCTATGACAAAGAAATTAACACAAAGACGAATGGATTGGAGCATTGGAACAGCAAGCATACCTTTCTTCTAACATTGCAGAGCCTTCTTCAAATAACTCCTCCACAGAACCAATGGAGGCAGACTTGCCCCCAAGCTTTCCAACTGAACTATGTGACCTTCTACGAAAAAGTGACTTCAGCTTGTTCTGATTTTTCTTTGGAGACAGTTGTGGTGATGTCAAATGATCGGATGGGATTATGTCAACTACGACACAGGTAGTGTCATCCTTTAGCCCGCTTGTTTTCAGAGCTTGCTGCATGGACATAACAATGGACACTGAAATTAGAAACTGAGCCATCCGTAGTAGCTGCACCATTCAGGGCCTCAAAGTAGTCCAGCTAAATGCTGAATTACCTTAACGACAAGCTTGGCTGCCAGTTCTGCAGGCAATCCTCTGCATGCTTTTGCAGCTGCTTCATTGGATAACGCATCCCATATGCCATCCGATGCTATTATCAGCCTTCCTCCGGTGTTTGACAGCTGAAATGAGAAAAAAAAAAATCACAAAGAAGCAACTTTGACAACTCAGCATAACATGCGTCACAGAAAAAACTAAAGTGCAGATCCCTGCATTTCGTAATTTATATCAACCTTGACTTGCTTGACATGTGGAATGGGCACAATGAACTCCCCAACATCCATGTCCCCAATGGATCTCGAAAGGCACAAGCCACCAGGCCAGCACCGGAGAGGGCCGACCTAGAGTCCCCAACATTCATGCAGCAATGTATCAGCAAGATGCTCGTAAGCATTGATTGAGGATAAGCAAGTCACTCGAGCTGAAGTGGTTTACCTCCTGGCCACCGAAGAGATTGAGGCGGCCTACTTCCCCACCGCTGGCGGTGACGCGCTCCCGTTCCTCTGCATTCTCCTCCAGGCGGTGGTCCACGGTTAGCAGCTGCAGCTCGCCGCCCTGCGTGTCGAGGATGCAGCGTGAGTCCCCGACCGACGCCACCGTGACCGTGAAGCCATCGATGACCACCAGCGTCGCCGTGGTTCCCGACACCTCCCCTGAATACGCAGAGACAGAGACAGTGGCGATGAGCTCCAATCTCGACCGCAATCGGGGTGGCAGTGGCAGTGGCACTGACCCTTGCGCTGGAAGTCGATGTCGGCCTTGACAAAGCCGGCGACGAGCGCGCGCGGCAGCGCCTGCAGCCAGTCTTCGCGGCCGATGTCCGGCGGCAGCGCGCTCATGACGTGCTCGAGCAGATGCTCCTTGCTGTAGACCGCCGCCGACACGCCGTTGTGGCCGTCGAACACCTGGCGCGCCAGATCCAAGCAGCGGAGAGGCGTCAGATCAGGGCGCAGGCGCAGCAGCAAGAGGGGGGGAGAGAGAGAGAGAGCAGCAGCAGCAGCAGTGGAAACGGCGAGGGCGTCACGTACGGCGAAGACGGAGAAGGCGGATGCTGGGTCCCCGGGGACGCGGAGGCAGTCGGGCTTGACGAGGAAGTAGTCCTCGCCGCGCTTGGCGAAGCCGGCGTGTCCGTAGCGCAGTGCGGGGCGCTCGGAGCCCCCGCGCGGAGCTCGCGGCCGATGAGCGTGGCCAGGGGCAGCGCCGGCGGCAGGCGCCTCTCCCTCGCGGCGGTCGCCATCGCCGCCGGGTCCCTGTGGTGGCCTTTAGACTCGACTTTAGCTGGCTGGCACCTACCGCCTTGGGCTGGGTTGGGTTGCGTTAGGTCCTCGGAAGAAGACAGCAGGCAGAGGCCACCATTCGTGGAAGGCCGCGGCGTGGTGCGGACGGCTGGGATCCGAGATTATTACGCGGGGGATTGGTGTGCTCTTGCCTCTTGGTAGCTTCCCGGGAGGAGAGGAGAGGAGAGGAGCACAAGAGACGGCAGGCAATGGAGATGCCGGAGTAGGACAAGGTCCCCTTGCTTTGCTTATAATTAGCTGGGCTGGGACCGAGGGAGGGTAACAAATGGGATTTGTGGAACAGCGAGGGTGTTCACTGAAACAAATTACTGGGCCATTTCAGATGGAACAGAAAGGGTGTTCATGAAACATTTCATTTCATTACTGGGTATATGGGTGAAATATGAGCAAAAAATAACTAATTATACGGTTTAAAATCATGCAAAGCGGATATTTATCCAAACACTGTTTCGGTTAATAAAGCAAACTTTCTGACAGAACTGTGGGTCTGGGTGAGCCTGAGCAGAGCAGCGCAAAGCAAAGCGGAGCCCAGACTGTTTCGGTTAATAAAGCTACTAGTGACAGACAGTGATGTGGCGGTGGGCAGGGCAGGCCACCTCTGTCTTTTCAACAGGCGAGCAGAGTTGTCACTCATCCCACTCTTTTTTTTTCCTCCCTTTTTTCCAAAAAAAAAAACGGAGCAGTTGTTCTATTCGGATGTTAATCGTGTTTTGATCGACTGATTGTTAGCTAGCTAATGGTTATAGTTAAATTTCTTTGCTGACTCAAACTAGTCATGTGACATTTCATGTAGAGCATTAGGGCCTCTTGGTTCTTTATGAGAAGGGACTACTAATAACTATTTATTAGTTCTAAGTGGTTTTAAGTAAACCAAATAACGGGCTACTGACTATTTAGTAGGCATAAAAAATAGCCTCTTAAGAGTGACTTCTTGAGGGCTACTTGATCCAAATTACAGCTTATGTCTCTTTCTCTTTAGCTGTATTAATAGTTAGTAGCCCTTGGTAGCCTCTTGAGCAAAAAATGGTCAACTAGCTACTAAATAGTCTTTATAGTAACACTACTAAATAACTCCTTTAACCAAACAAGGTCTTAATCACTGGACCTTATGCTATTTTCACGATCTGTTAGCAACCTAAATGTTGTAGTGTAGAGCCTAAAAAAAAAAAAATTCATTGGCTTGCTAATAGGTCTAGACTAAAAATACCAAGAACCAAACCGAAAATTCGATTCCTGATTCTAATTCTTAGAAATTTGATTTTTTACCTCGAGAAACCAGATTTACTGATTTTATTGAACCGCATCACTCTGTGAACATTTTATATTATCGTATACAAACCTTAAACCCAACAACTCAAGTTGTATGTGAAGAGTAACACACTGGACGGTATTCTCTCTGATCCAATTTATACAAGGCATACCCGTTTTCACCATTCATTTATTTATAATATTCTATTATTTATGACTATAGATTTACTATTATTGTACAGTACATTCTAGTACAATTTTAATTATATCAAATTTGTATTATACTAGTTAAAAGTTTGTGACCAAATTATTAGCCAAGAGATTATAAAGTTTAGACCTTAGTATACGGGTGCGTATACACCAGATGTAGTAAATAGGACGAATCGAAATGGTCCTAATTAGTAAGGTTTAAAAATGAGCCGATGTTTGTTGAAGGAGAAATGGACGGCGGTCATTTCACCTTGACACTTGTATAGGAATAGGAAATAGAAATACACTTGGTCGATCAATGAACACCTACCTACGTGGAGTTTACAGTACTAGAACGTGGGCGAAAAGGTACTGAGGCTGACCGCACTCAGGCTATCCGCACTCGTCATACTTTAAATTCACCCTCTATCCATCCCTGTCATCAAGATTCTTTACTCTATACACATTTCTCCCGCATCCATCCATACTTTATATCATCCTCTATCCCACCTACCAACTCATGGGCTCCACATGTCATACTCCCCACCCCTTTTCTCTCTCCCACCTCGCACTCTCCGCCGCTTCCTCTCCTCTCACCTCTCTGTCCTTGCACCATCTCCCTCCTCTCCTCCTCCCGGCCCGGCCTCCCTCCTCCCTGCATCCTCGCGGTGGGGCGGGGCGGGGCTTCCGGCGGGCTGCGGGATCACGCCGCCCTCCCGCGGATCCATGGCGGCGCTCCATGGGTGTGGGCGCCCCTAAAGGCCCGCGCGCCGGAGCGCCACGGGCGGAGCCGCGCCCACGCTCCCACTGGCCGCGGCGGCCAGCGCCACGCCGCCCGCCCATAGGCGGCCATGCCCGCGCATCGGGCCAGCGCCGCCCGGCCGCTACAGCGGGCCACGGCGGAAGGGCCAAGCAGCGCGCCGCGGCGCAGCAGCGGGCGGAGTTTCGCGGCCGAGGAGCGCGAGCGGCCGGCGCTCACTTTACCGCCAGCTCGGCGGCCGAGGTCGGGCACGGGCGGAGCGTCGCGCGTGGCGCCTCGCAGCCGTATGATGGCGGAGTCACGGCGGGAACTTCCGCCGTAACCGGGGCCCATGCCCACTCCGAGCTTGGTGGGCGGGTGAGCGCTGCCCACGGCCGGCCTCCTCCCTTTCCAACTCCGCCGCTTTGTCGCCGGGCGACCCTCGCCGCGAAGGGCGCCCCCACACGGGCGACGGCCAGACCCGCTCGCCGCCGTCTCCGTCGGGGCGGCGGGCCCCATCGCGCCACGCCCGCACCCCTTTGACGGCCGGAAAGCGAAGGCATGGCGGATTCCGACCTCCCCCCAGCGCCCTCCAGACGCTACGCGGGGCGCCCCGCCCGAGCCGGCGCGGTATATTCGCTTTCCTGACGCGATACCATGCCCAAAGGCGGATAGTCTCACGTCCGGAAGCGCTGCACGGAGGATCCTTTTCCGGAAAAATCGCTAATGGCGGCGTCCGAATCCCGCCAGGTCATCCGGTATTGGCTTCGACACCGCCAGATTGCCCGGAAGCATTGGATAGCGGGCCGCCATGGGGTGCCCACCCACATCCAACCGCGCGTTCTTGAAAGCAGAGGGAGGAGAGAGAGAGGTGGGTTTTGAACTTTATAAAAAATATTTTAACAAAACTAAAAAAACCAAATTAAATTCGATTACAATTAAATTCGCTTTCAATAAATCCTTCAAAATAAGATCTCACATGGATATGTTTGGATAAAGTATGGATCCCACAATGGATAGATGGATGATATAGAGGATAGATGGGTGCGGGAGAATTGAGTATAAATGAAGGAATCTTGATGAACAGGGATAGAATATTCCTTTTAAAGGATGGATATAGAGGATGAAGAGTGCGGATAGCCTAAAGGCTATCTGCAGCGCTGGCTGCATGCAGTCCGGTAAAATCAAATACAGGACCATGTAGTGTAAATTTCAGCTGCAGGCCTGCAGCGCAGTCTGGGAACCAGTCCGCTACCTGCATGCATCCGGTGAATGTAGTCACATAGCGGGATGTCCGGTGGTACATGCCACGGCCCCTATCTTGTCTCTGCATGTGTGCAGCAGCGACTGCACAGGAAGAGGTGCATGGGAGGAATCTAGGTGGGTCTCTTTTTTTTTTAAGGAACAAAAATATTATAACTTATAAACTAAAACACCAAATTAAATTTTGATTGCACCATTAAATTTGTTTTAATAAATTTTTTAAAACAAGATCTCACATGGATATATTTAGATAAAGTGATAAGTGGGCCCTATAGTGGATAGAGGATGATATAAATGGATGGATAAGTGTAAAAGAATTGAGTATAGAGAAGAGAATCTTGATGACTAGAATGTATAGAGAATAAATATAGATGTTTATGAATGCGGATAGCCTAATGCAGAGAAAGTGGCAGGCAGGGAGGCAAAACACCTGAACTGGAAAGAGTGCCACTTCATCATTCATTCATCGGATCGGACGGAGAAAAGCCATCAGAATCGCAGGCAGCCTTTTCTTTCTTCTTTTCTTTTCTTTTCTTTTCTTTTTAAGTTGTTTTATTTATGTTTATAAAACGAATAAAGTAAGAGACGGTTAGCGAAGGAAGGAAAGGGAAGATTAATTAATTAAGAAGCGAGACGCGTGAATTAGGTGGGCAGAGCAGGAGAATGGACGCGGCGTACGTCCTTGAATGAATGAATGAATCCTGCAGCAGCAGCATCCAGATACAATACACAGAGCGACACCAGTTGGCTAGCTTGCATTGTCAGATTGATGATGATCCATCGAGCATTCATCATGGGTGGAGGCATCGCAGCAGCTAATTGGACTGGATTGGATGAGACTATATAAATTTATGTTATCTGGCTGCCGGTGACACCAACGACTGATAAACAGGTAGGTGGTTGATGTTGGTTACTAGTACATATACAGAGCATTCTTGTATACGATTGGGGCTATATACTGTATGCTGTTGCTATTTCCATGCATGGAAAAGAATGAATGCAGTGCAGGAACAGGAAGCTTCTTCAGGCTTTCCGTTTCGCCGCACGCAGGACCGCACAATCAAAACCCTTATTAGTTAGAGCATTATATATTTTACACTCTCTCTCCGATCCGTTCCAAATCGTAGGACCGCGTACAGAGAGAGAGAGAGAGAGAGTAGTATATATGCAATGCAAAGCACTAGTATAGTATGCACGTTCAGGCATTGTTAGTGTGATCCTTCCCTCCCTGAATACAATACAATACATTTTTAGTAACTGAAAGTGCATGCTTATATAGTACATACGTTTTGAAAAAGAATAGAAAGAAACCATTGAAGTTCACTATGCTGCCTTAGCTTGTTGAAAACCAAAGAAAGCCCAATTAAGGCCAGAGCATAGCAAGAAACTGGAGAGAATTTCCCTGTTGGGCAGTGGGCACTCCCAGCTCCAGCTCCAGCTGGAAATGGAAGGGAAGGGAGTGCCAATTTATTCAGAGGACGAAGGAAGCCAGTCCAGAATAATCAATTCACAGGACAGCTTTGTTCATGTAATGGTCTCTCTCTCTCTCTCTCTCTCTCTCGGTTAGTTGGAGCGAACTTAACGCGTCAATATGATTAAGTGGTGAGCGAACTTAATACCTGTAGGATCTCAATGTATGTAATGTAAAGTAATCCTGCGAAGCGTAGACAAAGGAAAAGGAGAGTTGAGCTGACTGACAGCTGATCCATCGAGCACCGTATCTAATCCAACTGAATTCGATGGAGAGCTAATCAATCATCATGCTATGTTATCTGCCTGCCTGCCTAGGACTAGGATACCAACAATAAAACAGATACTACTAGTACATAGTACTTGTATAGAAAGCTTGTTATACATCCAGCCCGATCCAGGCAGATGAGGCCCTGTTCGGCAGCTGGATAGCTGAAGCTTGGTCCGTTGGCTGGAAGGATTGCTTCCTTTCCAGCAGCAGCCAGCTCCAGCTGCCGAACAAGGCCTGAAGCAGGATTGCAAGGCAGGCAGAGGCAGAGACGGGCCGTGTTTGCTGGAGCCCGCCAGATGCCTGGAGCGGAGAGTGTCCATCCAGCCCGATCCAACAAGGCCTGGGGCCTTGGGCCTGCGATGGGCTGGGCTGGGCTGCCAAGTGACAACGGCAGCAGTTTGCACCCAGTTCCTTCCTTGAGTCGACGAGTGCGCGGCCCGCATCCAGCCACTACTAGTCTACTATCTTTGATCGGACGGCTGAGGCGGCGGTCAAGGCAGTTGAAAGCAGCAAGCATAGGATGCCGCTGCCGGTCCGGCAAGAATCCATCCTCCATTTATTCCTCCTCCTCAGAGCTCAGAGTGCCCAGGCTCAGGCAGGCCGGCTCCACGACATCTTGCTCTTCGTTGCTGCCCCGGCCTGCTCTGTTGCTGTCGTCATCGCCGACGCCGCCTGGCCATCCATTCCAATCCGTCCGGCCATCTATCTTGCTATCTCTTCTCCAGAGCCCAGAGCCCAGAGCCCAGAGCCGACATCGTCGTCTCAGATCGATCAGCAGGAAACCAGCCAGCTAACATGGCGCCGACGTACCGGCCCTACAACTACAACGGCGCCGGCGGCGTTGAGGACCAGCAGCAGCAGCAGCAGCGGAAGAAGGTGAAGGCGGCGGGAAGGTGGCTGGCTGCGTGGAGCGTGCTGGGCCTTGGCGGCGACCCGGCGGAGATGAAGCGGCGGAGGCGGGTGGCCGCCTACAAGGCGTACGCGGTGGAGGGGAAGGTCAAGGCGTCCATCCGTAGCGGCCTTCGCTGGATGAAGGCCAAGTGCCAGCGCATCGCCTCCATTCCCAACCACAGCTGAGCGCTGATGAAGGAAGCAGGCCAAGTGACGACGCTTGCCGATGAGCGCATTGCCTCCATTCCCAATCGTCTGTTGCTTCCATCAATCGATCCATCTATCATCGGTTCCTAGATTGCATTGTGTTAGTTTTCGATCTTTTCTTCTTGCTTATTAATTTCTCGATCCTCCGCCTTGGCTCTTGGGTGAGTCGTTGTTGAGTATCTAGCTGTAGCTGCGGATCCATGCCATGCATTTCCCTTTGTTAGTTTGTTATCAGATGGATCGAGAGCAGCACGCATATTATTCCAGATTACATGTATGTGCATGTGCCTGAGCATGGCGGTGCGGTGGCTGCAACTGCAACTGGATTATTATAAAGTATAAATAATATGCTTTGCTTGCTTGTGTCGTGTTGTCATCGTCGTTAACAAATAAACACCTAATGTATGGTGATTCATTATTGTTGATGGTGCAGGTGCGTGCGTACAAGGTGAGCAAGCTACAGATGCTTTCCTTTCCCCCCTTTGCCTGTTTGATTCTATCACCAGTGATAAGCAGGCCGCAGATCAAGTTTTCGATTTTGGTCACCTAACGGCTAACGATTAAGATCAATGCGTGGCAAGAAATAAATCTGCCTACTTGAAGCCGGAGCCGGACGGTGCATATGCATATGGGCCGTCGTTTGCGCTGGACAACTTCAGGCTAGGAGCCAACCAGACAAGCATTTCTTGCCTCCTCCTCGGCCTTCTGAGCAGTAAGCCCGAATCAAATATCACAAAGGGGAATGCCGTTGATGGTCCTTCTCGCCCCATATATCTATCAAAGGATGAAAAAAGTATACTATACCCCCCAGTTTTCTTCTTGAACTCCAAAACCATACATCTTACCTCTCTCACTCTCGAAACCATTCCATTACCTCATTGCCCTAGTTGGGAAGTGGTTTTGAAGGTGCTTCTGTCCATTGTTTTGTTAAAAAAAAGGTAAATACTTGACAAGGTTTGTAAACCATAGAAAATGTCTATACTCTTTTAAAAACTCCAAAATAACTCTAGATATAGATTGGGATACACCAAATCCAAACCAAATCTGTACATCTCATGAAAATATCTCTAGATGCTTAAAAAATAGATTTAGCAATAGAGAAATGGAAAAATGTCTACAAAAATCTAGAAAATCCAACAAACATTCTAGTTGGTGTATAAATATTTTTTTTCAAAAATTTGCATAACAAAATACATGAGATGCAACTAGAATAATGAATGCAATATACATTAACACAAATGCATTCATGCTATGCATTTTCACTGGTTGCTTATTATGTCCTTTTTTCATGATATGTTTTAAAACATGTTTATGCATCAATTATAATGTTTTAGGAATTTTCTAGTTTTTTTTTTGGATACCTTTTTCCATTTCCCTGAAGTTAAATATAATTTTTGAAGCATATATACATATTTTCATGAGATCTAAATGTTTTATTTGGATTTGACATAATACAATATTTTTCTAGTACTTATTTTTGAATTTTTTTCTTATATTTGTTTTCTTTGGTTTAAAGGTCTTCTTTTTTTGCGAAAATCAAATGTAGTTTAAAGGCCTTATTATAATTATTTACCAAATTTTGTAACTAATAATAAAAATATAAAATAACCTTAAAACCACTCTAAACCTGGGTATAGGAATAAAATGTCCTGTTTGGATACCGTAATAAATCGTCCAAAGGAGATAAAATGGACTCTTTTTTTTTTCTCTATATATCAAAACAAAGCCCAGTAATTGCCCAGTTCGTTCGCTGCGTGCGGCCCAGTATGCAGTAATCTGCGGCAGTATGCAGCCCGAGACTGGAGAAGACGCGCGCCGCGAAATCCAATTCCAAATCTCAATTTCGAGCAGGGAGAGCTGTGTTCGTTCCCTCCAAGCGCCGACCGCCGAGGCGAAAGCCCCCCCATTTCTAGATCCCTCCTTCCCCAGTCTCATCCCACCCCTTCTCTCCCTTGCTTCTCGCTCCATTTTGAAATCAATCAATCACCGGGCGAACCCAAACAAACCCTAGCCCCCAATCTCCGCTCCGGCCAGGGCCCTCGCCATGTCCCCTCACGGCCCCGAAGAAGACGCCGACGCGCACCTCTTCGCCGGCGTCCGCTTCGCGCTCCACGGCTTCGACCAGGTCTCCGCGTCCCAGGTGCGCGCCGGCCCCCCCGAACCTCTCGCCCCCTCTGCGGGCTCGCGCTCCGATGCTCGTGCTGATCTCGTTCCAATTTCTCATTTCTCGCGGTTTCATCCCGTTTTCGCAGTATCGGTTGGTGATGGAGCGGTGCGGCGGCGTCCACGTGGGAGGCTGGGACGGAGACTGCACCCACGTTATAGTCTCCAACACCTTATATGTCAGTCCAGTTCCACCTCTTAATGCAATGCGACTGTGTTGTTTATTCAATCTTGTTAGGTTGCTGATTTTTGTTTCGGTTGATTCATTCATTCAGTCACATGTGCATCCTTTAATTTAATTAATAATATGTACAAATAAATGCAGGATGATCCAGTGTGTGTGGCAGCGAGGAAGGCCGGGAAGAAGGTCGTCGTTGATCAGTGGGTGGAAGACAGCTTCGAACTCGGAGAATTGGCTGATGCAGATCGGGTCAGTCTCTAACTGCATTCTATGCTACAAGTGTCCTAACCTTCAGGCTCTGTTTGGTTCCCAGGAATTTAGAGGAATTGGGAAGTAATCTGATAATGAAATGGGAAGCACTTTCTAGATACTGGTTTCAATTCATACACGCCCTATTGATTTTCCTTCCAAACAATAAACTCGTGGTTTTCAGTGGGGTATCTGTATGCATAAGTGTTCTTTCTCCAAAAGAAAAACATGTATGCACATGTCCGTTTCATGCGGACTAGTGTTTGGGTGGAGGACCTGTGTTTAGGGCTATCACATTCTAGTATGTTCTACCGATTAGTCTGAGGATGTGATTCTTTTTTTTTTAATTTGACAGGTACTATATGCTCCAGTCAGAGATTTCAAAGGCATTCCGGGTTGTGACAAACTTCACATTTGCTTGACAGGGTACCAGAAGAATTGGCGCGATGACATAATGGTATGTATGGTAAACAGTGTTGCTTTGATCACCATTCCACATGTCTCCAAGGGTAGAGCTCTAGTAATTATATTCCATGCTTCTATGAAAAAACAGTGTGTGGTCAAGCTATTTTGTTATTCTTTCTGTCACTTATTATTGATTTCTTTGATGAATTGATCATATGTTGGAAGTTTTTTTTTCTGTTGCTGTTGCATTTGCTGTAGCACTTTTTTTTTCTGTTGCTTTCTTAACATGCTTTACTAGTACGGCTAATCCTATTTACTGACATGAAACCCAAGTCGATATTCTCACCAAATGACACATGTTCACTATGTTATAGCCTATAGGAGTAGATTCACATGCGATAGACTCTTCTTGTATTTGCACTCATTTCCTTGTTGGCTCTAGATTGTTTATTGTGAGAATCAAGTCTGAATACCAACAATTTTTGGTTCTCATTATGATTCTGATACCAATTGTAGAAAATGGTTTCTTTGATGGGAGCAAACTTCTCCAAGTCTTTGGCAGCAAACATAATTACCCATCTCATTTGCTACAAATTCGAAGGTATTTCTTCATAGTTTTGTATACTACTTTTATCCTGAATTTGTTGAAATTAGTGTACTTCTGTCTTTACTCTTTACTCTTAGTCTCCCAATGTCTTTTTATTAGTACATCTGTCCATTTTAGACTTTAGAGGTTAGAGATCTAGAGATGCATGTCTATCTATTCAATCCATGGACTTGTCAATCTTGAGGCTAATTTCGCCTCCCTTTTTTTTTTTTTAAATTTGCTGACATGCTGATTTATGAGGGCTACTGGTAGATACTTTCATTGGCAATAAAATTTGATCGCTCTTCTTTCCGTTGGTTAGACTTAATTTCAGGAATGCAATAGTTTAACCTAACATTCCTCTGAGTGTTCTCCTGAAAAGTTTGAACCTGAAAATTCTGCTACTTTCAATCAGCTTTAGTATTTTCTAAATGCCATTTATTGATAGTTTTTTCCTGAACTGTGCTAGGCGATAAATATGAACTTGCTAAAAAGGTGAATATAAAGATTATCAATCACCGGTGGCTGGAAGAATGGTATATGCATTTTACATTTATCCTGCCTACCCCCCAGAAAATAGTTGTAATGTTTTTTTCACTATTTGTGCTGAAGTACTGTATATATTGTCACTGCAGCTTAAAGGCATGGGAAATCCTTCCCGTTGATCATTATTCGAAAAGGTAAGCATACCATAATGTCCTTTCCTTTTGATGTTTTCTATTTTACATATCACTCAATATCCTGAGGATCACCTTGTGTTTATATGCCAGTAATATTAATATAGTATAACTGTATATGTAATGTATTCTAACTCTGGTAATTTATTTCATTCAGTGGTTGGGAAGTAGAGATAATGGAAGCACAAGCTAAGGACTCCAAAGAGGAAACAGAAGATGCTGGTACAGGTTTGCCAAGTAGCAGACGCATTGGCAGAAGGACGCCTATCAGAGAGATGAGAACAGAATCTCTTGTTGATTCTGCTGTTCATGCACCCAGTGGAGGTCCTACTACCTCTACTAGCAATGTAGTGGGTACTACTATAAAACACTTGGGCACTCCAGAACAGATTATGAAAGCAGATGATGCGAGCATGAAATCATCTGACATCAGAGCTGAGTTGGGAAGTGCCCCTGACACAAAGTGTGCTGCAATGTCTGTTGATCATGATGCCCTAAAATCTACCCACTCTCACATTTACTACAATGGGAATGATGAGGCTCCTGCAGATCAGGCCAGTAGGGATGAAGCTAAAGATGATCACAGAAGGGAACATAAAAGCATTGCACCCGCAATTCCAGCGGACAACATAGAGAACACTGTCAGGAACTCTATCCATGGTTCCAGTCAGATCAATCCCAACAATGATCTTCAGTCAAACTCTTCTGAAGAAAATTTCTCCAAGAAAATATTACACTCAACAAACTTGAGCAGAATGGTAGATCAGAAAGACGATGGGCATGTACCTGATCCCAAAACCCAACATTTCTCAGTCATCAGTTGAAGAAAACCTAAACACATGTGAGTTCAATCCAAGATCAGAAGGCAATTCAGCATCAAGAAATGACCAAACCTTAGGCTATTCTAGAAGGCGATCTTCAAAGTCAGTATCACCTAAAGTGATGAAGCATGGTGATAGATCTGGTGGTGGACTTGTTCATAGGAGGAAAAGCATTCTTTCTTCAGTCAGTTCAAAGGCGCTGAATGAAGCCCCAGACTCAGGGAGTGGAATATCAAGCAGTCCTTTTTCAGGCAAGGAAAGTGCATTGAAAGCAGCTGCTTCTAATGTGGGTAGAAGCCCCACCGAATCTAGCAAAGTTGATGGTCATGGAAACAGTGGTCCAACTATGGATTCAACAGAGAAGCAGATGTCTGGATGTAAAGGCCACCTGCTAAGTTCTAGGAGAACATCTTTGAAGCGTGTAAGCTCTGCTGAAGTAGAAAAGCTTCCTGAAAATTCTGCTAATGATAAGAATATGAGGACACCTGATGTAGTAAAGACACTAGCACTGCATGAAGCAACAACTGAGGAGCGTTGTAACATATCCCCTTCTGTCAGTTCTGAAGCTAGAAAAGAAAGTTTCGGTGTTCATCAGAATGCAGATGCTGAGATGACTGATGCTCAGCGGGTAAACAAAATTGAAGCTGCAGCTCCTTGCTCAAAACCTGATAAAGAGGTTTCCTGTCAGCACTTGGGAGAAGATCCTAAAGATGTCCCAGTTAACAAGATCACTGATGAACATGGAACATTTCCCTCAAAAGTATCAACCTCCAGAGTGAGGAAGGCTGGTTCCAAGCGGTCTCGCAATGCTGACAGTAAAGCTGCTGGTGAATTCATAAATAGTGAAAGTGAGGTTGCACCTTTGAAGCCCAATCATGATAAAGTTGCTTCTCATGAAAACCTGGAGGCACAACAGGGAGAAGGATGTAGTCCAAATGCTGCTGAAAATACACCATCTCCTGCAGAAGCCCTGAACAACAAATCAAGGAATGAAGTTCTAACCAGCTCTCAGGGTCCCAATCACAAGACAAACGAAGCACTTGTGGCTTCCAAGGCAGAGTCTGTTAATATGACTCTGCAGAGAAACAATAAGGGGAACCACAGAAAGCTTTCAAACACTTCAAGTGCAGATGAAAATCAAAGAGGTTCATCTCGGAAGGTACCAAATTCCAAATCAGGTAACTTAGTTGCAAAGGGGTCTCGGACTGCTGATGTCAATATATCTGACTCACCAAGAGTCGATGAAACTGAGACAGTGCCATCAAACTCGAGTTTTAATGAGGCAGTTCCTCCAGGAAATGGTGAAGAAAACCATAAAAGGCTTTCAAGCAGTGCAAACGCAGATGACCCTGAAACATATACAGCAAATAAAGTACCAAACAATAGAGTCCGTAAGGTCGTAGCCAAGAGGAAACTATCTGCTATCCAGAACCACAAATCTGGTAGTGAGCCTTGCAAGACTGCGAAAGTATTGGTATCTGAAGAGAAAGTTGTCTCACCAGCGAGAGTTCAGAGTTCTAGAAATGTTAACAAGGTAACAGTGGATCAAGACCTGCAGAACACCAATGAGACGAATGATACAGTTGGATCATTTTGCAAAGATGCCACGGAAGAGAGGTCAAAAGACATGCAGAGTTCTAAAACTAAAAGAAACAGAAGGCAAAAGGTTGCAGATTTAGTGGATGGTTCCACAGACCATAACAAGGAGAACATACCAGTCAATAGTACTTTTACTTCCAATACAAAATGTGGAAAGAACAGCATGAATTCCAAATCCATCACGAAGGCATTACAAAGCAGCAAAGTTGTGCTTGATGAGAACAGTATGATCAAAAGAAATGATTGTGGAACCTTGAATGTGCCAGAACCAACATGGTTTATTTTAAGTGGACATCGCCTGCTGAGAAAAGAGTATAGGACTATACTTAGACGTTTGAGAGGCAGAGTCTGCAGGGATTCACATAACTGGTCTTTCCAAGCAACACATTTTGTCACCACTGAGCTGCGCAGAACTGAGAAATTCTTCGCAGCTGCTGCGGCTGGCAGGTAATACCTTCTGTCTTAGATAATAATCACTATGACTGTAGTAGGTTGCCTTCAATCAGTTTCCACTCTGTGTTTAAATGGTGCATAATCACTCTTCTTTTTCTGTTTTGATGGAATCTGAATGTGAGTTTCTTTTATTGCTAAAAACAGGTGGATACTGAAGCCTGATTACTTGACTGCTTGCAATGAGGCTGGCAAGTTCTTAGAGGAAGAGCCA
Organism: Chrysopogon serrulatus; assembly: GCA_015844335.1. Lineage (NCBI taxonomy): Eukaryota > Viridiplantae > Streptophyta > Magnoliopsida > Poales > Poaceae > Chrysopogon > Chrysopogon serrulatus. The sequence continues at coordinate 66,324 of JADLZL010002719.1, read as the reverse complement.
TTTGAGTGGCACGGTCAAGGCCTTAACATTGGTGATACGATCAGCCTGGATGCTCCACGAAAGTGGCGCCAGCTGAAGCAGCGTACTGGCTATGGTGCTTTCTATGGGATGCAGGTCATTATATATGGGGAATGCATTGCTCCAACACTGGTAAGTCTAATCGGGCCAAGTTGTGTTTTTTATCGATTTTAGCTGTTTGTTTGGAAATGGAACATGTTTCAATGTTTCATTCCCAATAATTTACCATCTCGTTGAGACGTCCTCTTCTGTTGTGGCAGGACACATTAAAGCGTACGATCAGATCTGGCGATGGCACCATCTTAGCAACCTCCCCACCTTACACCCGGTTCTTCAAGTCTAGTATCGACTTCGCCATTGTATCTGCAGGCATGCCAAGCGTGGACGCGTGGGTGCAGGAATTCATGCGGCACAACATCCCATGTATCAGTGCAGATTACCTGGTGGAGTATGTGTGCAAGCCCGGGCATCCCTTGAGCAAGCATGTCCTTTTCAACATGCACGATCTGGCGGAGAGGTCCCTGCAGAAGCTCCTGAAGAACCAGGAAGACGCTATGGATGCCAACGAGCCCGAGAGCTGTTCAGCCTGTGGGTCAAACAACCGGGAAGGACTGATGCTGATGTGCGGCGGCAATGAGAATCAGGCCGGCTGTGGGGTCCGGGTGCATGCCGAATGCTGCAACCCTCCCGTGGAAGGCTGTGGTGGTGGCGACTGGCTGTGCGACAGGTGCGACCAGCAGAAATCTGCAAAGAAGTCTAAGAAGACCGCTGCCAACTCGAGGGTGCTGAAACAAAGATGATTCTGGTTTGTCACGTACAATGCAAAGGTCGTCTCCCTCTCCCTCCCATGGGTGGGTGCTATTGCTAAGGTAACGACGCCAGCGTGGTGCTCTTTGCTCACTACAAGTTGATGACTGACAATAGCTCGTTGCCTTTGAAAAATGAAAAGCACCCGTGCATGTGATCTGATGAACAAAGATGAAAGCGAAAAGCTGGCAAAACCTTGCAGTCGTCTTTTTTTTCGTGTCGTGCTGTACAATACTCCTGCATACAAAGTGATTGGGGGCAGACATGTGTGGGCTTTAATTTGGTGCTAATAAGTATTTATGTAATGCACGGATCTGATGAAGTGCTGTGATAAACTTTTTCACACGATGCCATCAATCGATCTTGGCATTTGGGTGCTGCTGAATGTCTGACTTAAGTTCATGCAACACAGTAAAGCGCGCCATTTCCGGATGGTCCGGCATGATAGTGTGTGTCCGAGAAAAGCAAAGGCCGTGCAAAGCTTCTTCGACGGATGGATGCAGATGTAGTACATGGTGCTTTCCTTGCAACATTCATGCACGTTTAAAGTTTGGTGACTGCAAGTTTAAAGTAGAGCAGGGCTGATTAAATAAAAGAAATCCAAGGGGGTTGGTTGGTTGATTCATCTGACCAACATACTCCCTTTCAGTCAGTGTCCAAAACTCATTATTTTGAGTTGAACTTACAGATTTTTTTTTTTTTTTCATGTTCAAGTGTTGTCGACACTTGAAGAGGATGATTCGTATGGAAGAGTAGGTAGGTGTGTGGTTGGGGGCTGGGGAGGGCAGCGAAGCTCAAGCACAAGACTAAGGCCTTGTTTAGATGGGGGAAGAGAGAGATTGAAAAGTCCTGTAGCAGTTCGTTTGTATTTGGTAAATATTGTCCAATCGTAGCCCAACTAGGCTCAAAAGATTTGTCTCGTGATTTACAATCAAACCATATAATTAGTTTTTTTTACTAACATTTAATGCTCCATATATAGGGTAGAAATTGATGTGATGGAGAGAGATTGAAAAGTCCTGTAGCATTTCATTTGTATGTGGCAAATATTGTCCAATCGTGGCCTAACTAGGCTCAAAAGATTCGTCTCGTGATGTACAACTAAACTGTGTAATTAGTTATTTTTTATACTTATATTTAATACTCTTTACATGCAGGTACAAATTGATGTGATGGAGAGAGAGAGAAAAAACTTGGAAGTTGGAGGGGGAAGTGCACAAGGCCTAAACTTGCATTTTTTTTTTTGAAGGAATAGACTAGACTTGCATTGAGTACCCGCAAACTATTTTTTTTTAAAAAAAAGAGTACCCACAAACTGCCACGTGCCGCAGCCCTCTCGCCATCTGTCCGTGCCACGTTGTCGTCGTTGGATGTGAATTGATGCAGGGTCAGCTGCCTCGGTTGGGCTTGTCCCCACCCACCCCCCACACACATCATCATCATCAATTGCAAGAATATGGGTGGTGAGCTGGACAGGAACTGGAGTCCACGTCGCGTTGTTGACGTTGGCGGCCGGCCCAGCTAAGCTATCTCACCCTCATCCGTGTGTGTCAAGAGTTGTGCTGTCTCTTTTCTTCACAACTCAAAACTCAAAATGGATGTGCACCTACTGCATCGGTCAATATTAGGACCTGTCTTGGGTTTTGTTTCGTTTTGGTTGGGGTTTTCTCTGTATAGGCCATCTGTTTGTCTAATCAGCTAGACTTATCAGCAGTCTCAGTCTGTCTTATTAGCCAGTTTATATGACCAGTTCAATACATTGGTATATTCATTCATTAGAGGATCCCAAGTCTCTGATTTCGTGAACATCTTCCACGTAGTTCATTAGAGATAGAAATACGTACGTAGTTTCTTGCTACCTACTCCCTCTATCCTAAATTATAAGACGTTTGACTTTTTTGACACCAAGTTTGACCATTCGTCTTATTCAAAAACTTTTGCAAAATATTATTTCTTTTGTCGTGGCTTACTTTATTAATTGTAGTTCTTCAAGAATAACTTAAATCTAGTAATATTTGCACAATTTTTTGAATAAGATGAATGGTCAAACTTAGATTCAAAAAAGTCAAACGTCTTATAATTTGGGATGGAGGAAGTACCTACCTATAGTATTGTGTAAATTGAAACTGTTTTAATTTGTGAGGACAAATCCAGCCACATAGAGACAGGCTCGACGTACTCTCCTCACTTGTATCATAAAGATAGAGTGGATAGTGAGTAAGGTCACATGTGAGAGACAGATATATACTTGCCAGTTGCTACAGTATATCGTCTTTGCAGCAAACCAACAGATAATATGAACCAATACTATGTTTGGGTACAGGCTTTGCTACCTGCTGCACTCACCATCTACCAACGACTAGCTTTGTTTTTTTCTTTTTTTAATTAAAATAACGGACAGGTTATTTCTTGCTTGCTAAAGAACAACTAGCGTGCATGCACATTGCTGCTCCCTTTCTTCTTCTTTTATCATTATTATTATTATATGGCATCGTTGTTCATTTGCAGACGAGTGAACTGAATCATGCTCTCTCTGCTCATGCACAAGCACAAGCACCACCACCTTCAGTTTCATTTCAGGTGATCATCAAGCTAAGGGTCGCTATACTATACTAGCTATATATAGATAAACCTGCCAAAGGCCCGAATGACAGATCAACATCTCCAATTGTACATCATCAAGTGTCATACAGATCATTATTTGTTTTGGAACGCAAGGTACAGATCGTTGTTTATTCTAGAATATATTCTAGGACCAACAAATTAAAGCTAGCTTAGCTACAAATCCCTCTTGTGTCTTGGACCAACAAATTAAAGCTAGCTTAGCTACAAATCCCTCTTGTGTCTTGTTGATTCGATTCGAGGAAACCGTAAGATAGGATAATCCGACGGGGATGGGGATAGATGGACGAGAACCAGAGGTGCATGTGCACTGCATCCCAGAAATGAAAAATATATCAGACATCTGGAGCCGAGCGTAGTAACTAGTGACGTCACTAGGCTCCAATCGCTTCACTTGCTGTAGCTACCAGGTTGAATGATCACGCCCCTTCCTGTTCCTGCCTGCCTCTTCGTAAAGTTGTTTCATCTCATTTCGGTGATAAAAGAAACTATTGAGCCACACACAGGCAGCAACTAGTGTGAGCCTGCATCCCCTGTGAGAGAAGCTTTAGATCATGGTGAAGGAATGGATGGATGGAGGAACTCGTGAACATGGGAGGGACGGATGGGATGGGATGGGGGTGAGGCAGCACGTGAAAGCCATCATCATCATCCTTGCTTGCTCTGAGCAAAAGCTGTAATCGTTCATCATCCATTCATTCATTCATTCATTCATTCACGAATACTGTACAGTACTTGTCTCAAAAGGCGAGTGTCCTTTCTGCACATGAGTTTATTTGTACTACTATACTTACGTAATTAAGCTTTAATTAAAAGGCACCAATAGTAGGTTATGCAGTTATGATCGACTGCGATCCACCCATGCATTCGCCTACCGAGGCTCCTAGTACATGTCATTCTCATCTCAGGATTCAGGAAGGTCCTGCCTGCAAAACAAGATGAATCATCCTCCCCTCCCTTGGTCATCATCAGCAACTGATCACCTCATCAAGCACGCAGCGTGGAGATGCAGATGCAGCCATGCCATGCATGCTGCGCAGCCAGCCACCCAGAGCCCAACCCATCCGATTAGATAGATAGACAGACAGATATGTCATCATCCTTCTTCAGGATCAGGGGCCAGTATAAGTAAATATCGACATACTTAATGTGGTGACTGGTGGTGAGCCACACACACCTCGCCACCGTCTCTGATTGTGGCCGCTTATAATGGGAATTGGGAAAAGAAAAAGAGAGATGGTTTTGGTAATGTTGTCAGAACAGAACAAAGGAAAAAAAAAAGGAACGCCATGGATTAGTCGATTCAGAGATGAGTCCAACCAAAGCCAAGAGGACTGAGAAAGTGAAAGAGTGAAGAGTTTTGATTGTGCCCTGTAGCTGCAGTAGAATCTTTGCTGCAGAACGCAGAGCCACCACCACCACCAGCAGTTATTTCTTTGAGCATCCATGCCAATCAATCTTTGCTGCCACAGCCAGAGCCATTAGCCACAAATACCATGGCATGCCATTGCCATGCTCCACCACCACTCAGGTGCAGTGCAGACTGCAGACAGGGGAGCCATGGAGGAGCAGGAGCCATGGCCCATGGTCCATGGTCCATGGAGATGGGAGGACGACGACGACGTGATCTGCATGCTGCCTGCCTCTGCCTGGCTCACATCACCTTCCGTCACACAAGCATGGCCATGGCCATGGCCCATGGGACGATCGAGAGCTGCTGCCTCGGACTTATCCATTGCATGTGTGTGTGAGTGCGACAGACTGACACTCCATCCATCTGCTTTTTTTTAAGCTTTACAGCCTTGCGTAGCAATACCACCATTGCCTTTGCCTCATCAGCTGGTTACGTACAGTAGATCTGAATGCTGCCATTGCCATGTCTGTGAGACTGTTCCTTTCTCTTGCATTGTCATTAGTTGGCATTGCATAAATGGAGAACCCAACTACACATTCTTCATGACAAATAAAAAAAACCTAGGACGAAAACTGTACAAAATTTGCAGTACCAAGAACGAGCATCTGCAGTAGTAGGAGTACATGCAGCAGGGCCAAGAGCCCAAGAGATGGAGAGAAACTCATGAGCCTGCACTAGTATAACGAACTCGGAAAAGGACCTGCTAGCTGCTGACACGACAAACGACGAAACCAATCAAAATCTCAACCTCCCTGACGTTGTTGCGTTCATTCTATTCTTGCTCATCTCTTTATTATTATATGCTTCCCCAACACTAGGAACTTCCTTCCTAGGAAAGCGACTTCCCAAACTGTACAACGCAGCAGCAAGTTCATCGTTGGATCGACGCTCAGCAGCTCATTGCCTCGCACTTGACCGGAATCGGCCGGTCGAACCCGCCTCGCGACAGCAGGGTGCCCACCACCGCCATGTCGCGGCAGAACACGCCTTGGAACGGCGTCGCCACCGTCCGGGCCATTGGAATCACCGGAGCAGATATCGTTTCCGTTTCCGGCGTGGTGGTGACGACAACGTCTGCAGTGGCATGAAGAAGAGGAACACGAACACTCTCTGGGACCGGCACCGGCACCGGCTTCTCCTTCTCTGGCACTGTCGTCTCTGGTTCTTCTTGCTTGGCCTCGGCCTCGGCCTCGGGCTCTGCCGTGGCAGCCAACGCAGCAGCAGCGGCCACGGCGGCGTCCTTGGCCCTCTGCCTCTCGGCAGCCTCCTCGTCCAGCACCGCCGACATGATGAACGAATAGCCCTTCTGCAGCATCCGGTACAGGAAGAGCGCCGACATGCGCGCCTGGTCGCGCACCGCCTCCAGGTCGCGGTGCTCGTCCACGAGCTCCAGCCTCTCCGCGAACGACACCGACCGGTCGGGCTTGAGCTTCAGCGTCAGCACCAGGTGCGCGCGCTCCAGCTCCGACCGCGTGCACCCACGCCGCACCCCGAGGAGCGCGTAGTAGTCGACGCTGCACCCCTCGCCGGCGGCCACGCGGCCGCGGAGCTGCTGGATACGCGCCGTCAGCGTGCGGTGCGCGCCCGCGATCTCCCCGAACCGGATGCCGCCCTGCGGCCGCCAGCTCGGCCCCGGCAGCTTGCCGTCCCGCAGCGCCGCGTCGTACAGGAGCTTGAGGTGGTCCAGGTCGCGGAGGCAGTCCGGGAGCGCGCCCACCGACTCCAGCAGGTCGGCGCGCGCGCGCAGCGCCGGGATGAAGGCCGGGTCCAGCGCCAGCGCGCGGTTGCAGTCCGCGATGGCGTCCGCGGGCCGCCCCGCCGACCGGAACGCGGCGGCGCGCCCCACGAGGCACGCCGTGGCGAAGGGGTGTGGCAGCACGCTGCGCCGCGTGTCCAGCACCTTGTTGAAATGCCGCACGGCCTCGCCGGGGAGGCCGGCGTCCAGCGCCGCCACCGCCGCGGCGCGCCGCCGGAGGAGGAGCTTCACGTGCGCGAGCAGCTGCGACACGGACTCCGCCTCGGACGCTGCCGTAGTCGACGGCGTTCTTCTGCTGGCGGGCGCCGGCACCGTCAGCAGGTTCGACGGCGAGAAGCTATCCTCCGACCAGCACACGCTCTCGCGCCGGAACGCCGCGGTGGCGAGGCGGCGGCCGGTTTGGAGAAGCACCACCGCGTCCTCCATCAGGCCGAGGTGGAAGCAAGCCTGGCCCAGGACCAGGTACCTCCACTGGGCCTCGGTGCTGGAGCTCCTGGAGAAGCTGGCGACGAGGCGGCGCTTGAGGTCGGACACGTCGAGGCAGCACAGGAAGCGGGTGGCGCCGGCGCCGGTGTCGAAGCGGTCGCGGTCGCGGTCCGGTGACAGGAGCTCTGCCCCGGAGCCATAGGAGCAGGACGAGGTGGTGGTGGCGGCGTCGTCGCCCGTGCACGACTTGGCGCAGCTGGGGATGTAGTCGCGGAGCATGTCGGCGACGTCGCGGTAGCGCCTGAGCGCGAGGAGCGCCCGCGCCCGGAGCTCGAGCGCCGCCTCGGCCCGCGGCGACATCTCCAGAGCGGCGGTCACCAGGCCGAGCGCCGCCACCGCCGCGTCGTCCGCATCCTCGGTGTCCTGCGCCGCCGCGGCGAGAGCCGCCCGTGCCTCGCCGAGGTACCCATCGATCACCTGCCGCACATCGCAATCAACGCATCGCCATCAGCAGATTTCAACCCCCAACACCAACACCAACACCGGACGTCCTCTGGAGACGAAAGGCGAGAGCTTGCCCGGCGGGCGGCAAGTGGATCAAACAACAAGACTGGCGAAATCGTGCGGGCATGGACGATGGAGAGGAGTAGATGTGGATGGTGAGCAATGCAGGCACGAACCTTCTTGTTGCCCCGCAGCCACTTGATGTGTTTCTTGGCCGGAGCGGAGGAAGGGGACGGCGGCGCCATTGCCTCCCGCGCATCAACCGGCAATGGCAATGGCAATGGCAAGTAGGGGGGAGATCCTCTAGATATGGATGGCGCCTGGGAACAACGTTCTAGAGGTTTCCTTGTTGTGGCTGCCAAACTGATTCCGATTGATTGATCCGGATGAATTGGGTGGGGATCCGAAATGCCAGCTTGGAAGGTCGACTGGACGGACCTCCGAGCTAGGCCTCTCTCTCTCTCTCTCTCTCTCTCTCTAGACTTGGGTGGTCTGGACTGAAATAAATGGAGGGAGGGAGGAGTGCTGACTGGTTTTGCTTTGAGGCAAAGAAAGCATCGATCCTCCAAGTTCCTAGCTGGAAGGGTGAGATGCCGATGCCTGGCTTTGGCTGCCTTTGCAGCAGCTCCACGCAGCCCTACCGCCAAAATATAAAGGAGGCCTGCGACGAGGAGTTACCATTGCCACTGGATAGGGTGCTTTTTAAAGATGATGATGATGATATACATGAGCGAGGAGATGGAAAGAGAGGTTTCAATTTGTGCGTGAGATTCATTCAAGCTGCAGTTACAATTGCTCGTGAAATCCATGTGCTCCCAGCAACCAGCGTAGTATGCTTTCCTCAAAAAAAAAAAAAAAAAAAAAAACCCCAGCGTAGTATGCATGATTACTACTGCATTAGCAGCGAAATTGTCAGTTTTTACTAACTGCTGTGCTGTGCTGCGATGTGAAGCACAAAGAAACCAAATTGGCGTGAGATAGTAACAGTATTAAGCACAACATGACACAATGTTGGATTTTACACTACACGGTCGGTTATGGTTATGGTTGGTTGGGGGCAGGCTGGTGTGCATTGTGCCATACGCCTCCTCCTACTACATTAGTAGGAGTGCATTGCATGGTGTTCTTCACATGTGGAGGGCAGTGTCAGCGTGGTCTTTCCAGCAGGGCAGGGAGGAGCAGGAGCGGCATTATCCAGCCAAGCCATGTGTTCCGGCAGTTAGCAGCTCAACTCCCTCCACATCCACCACCACTTTGCTCTTGTTTTATTATTGGGGTTGGGATTGGGGAGGGGAATAATCATAATAATACCCCCCCCCCCTGTGCTACCTCCTCCAGCTTTCTTTCCTTTTCTTTTCTTTCCTTGTAGTATCATACAGTAAGGCAAAACTGAAAAAAAAAAGAGAGGCGCCTGGATACAGACAGACAGATACACATACTGTACTAGTATACCAGGGCATGGAATGCGGAGTCCATTGTCCATGTTGCCAGCTCACTCCCAACAATGTGACGCACACACAACAAAAGCTTTGACCAATTACTGACATAAACTTGCATTGGTTTCAACAATGTACTGTACCTGGCGACAAATAAAATTCTAACGTTTTCAAATTCAACAGCCTAGTACTGTAGAGTTACTTATTACAGTATTACTAGTATGTTCTGTTCCACCTGCTGGTCGCTGCATTTTCCTGCTATCAGCTTCAGAGGACAGCGGGCGGCCGTGATTAACAGTCAAAATTAGCAGATGATCGTCCAGCACCAATGCCAGCATCATCGGATGCTCTGCCGCCAACGATGGATGCCTGCCTGCCGCAGCCCATGCCCAGGCCTGTCCTGTCCTGTCCTCCCTGCCGCAGGCCCTCGATCGCACTCGCAACAGACTTGAAAACCTCCACTCTCTACTCTCCCAAAAAAAAAAAAAAAAAAAAAAAAAACCCTCCACTTCACCACCCGTGTGTGTGTGATTGGCACCACCGTACCATCGCCATGCAACAACATGTGATGCAAATCTACGTGCACTTGCTGGTCAAGTGATGATACCCATCCATCCATTCATCCATTCCACTGACTTGCAGCAGCCGCATGCTGGTCAACGATGATGATACCCATCCATCCATTCATCCATTCCACTGTCAGCAGCACTGGCTCATCACGAACCCAGGTCAAAAACGATGATGCTGCTGTTGACCACCATGTTATTGTTATGCAGGTAAAAGTCTGATTTGATCATATCTGCTGTATCATTCCTCTAACCACTGCTCATAATGAACATGAACACTGTAAAGTAAAACAGTGCTGCTGCTGCTGTTGCACACCATGTTATTGTTATGCAGGTAAAAGTAAAACTTGATTTGATCATATAACTGCTGTATCATTCCTCAAAAAAAAAAAAAAATCTTGGTAACCAGCAGCAACTACAGCCTGTAGGCCTTTGGCAGTCGGAGCGAGGTTCCGAGACGCTAGGAATCTCTGCCAAACACATTTTTAGTACTCCATGCGTTTATATAAAAGAATACAATTTTCACATTTTGAGAAGTCTAAGGATTAAATTTTAACTAAAATTATTAAAAAAATACTAATACTCATAAGACAAAATAAACACCATTAGATTAGTTATATAATATACTTTATAATAAATTTATTTCAATAAATAAATATTACTACAATTTATTACTTAGTCAAACTAAAGCTAGTTTGACCAACACATTTCCACAACCCTGTTCTTTCTTGGATGGAGGGAGTAGCAGAAAAAAAATATTTCAGTGCACTAGGAATCACAAACGGCCACTGAGTAGTTTTTTGTGATTTCTTTTCTTAACTCCACTCGGTTCTCATAAAAGTATTTCAAATCTGAACTTTTTAAGTTAAAAAATGCTTATGTGATGAAGCAAAATCATTTTAAGTACTGTTTGGCTAATTTTTGAAACTTTAGCTAAATCAACTTAGTATAAAAATGAAAATCAATTCCATGTGATTCTCTATGAAACGTTTCCCTCTTCAGGATGTTTACAACAATTCTAGTGCTTCTTCTGTTATCCAAACATGTCCATTTTAAAAATTAATAAAGCTAAAATGGATTTATAAGATTTTTTCCCACAGATTTTTTGAATTTATAAATCCAAATAATTTTTTATAAGAGCTAAATGTATTAGTGGTCTATCATGTTTGGGAGCAATTTCAAAGTTCTCAATTATCAAACATGTCCTTTGAAAAACATTTTTAGAGCCATCCCAAAGATTCAATTAAAATTCATGAAATTTCATCAGTTCTTTTAGAGCCTTCAACAAGAGATTTGGTTTCCAAATTTATAAATCTAAACAAAACAAAATATTTAGCATGGGTTTATCACTAGTAGAAGAATATATAATACAAACAATTGAAAATATGAGTCTAGATATAAGAGATTATTGAAAATTTCGATGAAAATGTCTCATAAATTTGAACCCCTAGGTAAAAACAGACAGATACCCAGGGCAACGCAGTGTGCAGCAAAGCAAGCCGCCGCCTTCCGCTCCCATTTCGAAACTCCCAATCCGCGGGCCGACCGTTGCTTCTTCTTCTTCCCCCTTCCTCAGCCAACGCAACCAAATCGCCATCGCCAGATAGGGAAAGAGAGAGAGGGAGGGATGGCGTCCAGAGATGTGGGCGGCAGCCCCAGATCCGCGCCGCGTCGCCCTGGGGCGGCGGCGCCCAAGGACGGCGCCGACCTGCTCAGCCCGCGGTTCCGTTCCGCCGCCGAGCTGGCCGGGTGGGACGAGGAGTCCATCCTCCTCGCCGCGATGGTCGTCGAAGACACCCCCGTCCGCGAATCCCGTCGCAAAAGGAGGGCCTCCACCTCCTCCGCCGGCGGCAGCGCCGGATCCAGCACCAGGTACGGCGGATGACCCGCCTAATTCTTTTCCTGCTCGGGTTCATGATCCCGTCCGTCTGAATGCCGCCTTCTCGCAGAAAGAGGAGGCCCCGTAGGCAGTTTCCGGCGAAGATCCCACCGGTGGCTCTCGCGCTCGACGACGACGACGACGACAAGACGGACACTGCGGCAGGTTTGTTCCTAAGACTGAATCGATTTTCTTGGGCAAATTCGTGCTAGGAGTGTAATCTTCTTGGGCGTTCTCTATCTGTCGTTGATTTGGAAATCCCCTAGAAGGGAAAACCGCCAAGGAGGAAGAGAAGGTTGTCCTTGTGGGCGACAAGGAGGCGTCAGGATCTGGCGAGAAGGTAGCGGCCACGGGCAACGTGCCGTGTATGGATCGCCTCCGGGAGGAGCTCTCTTGCGCGGTAAGGGTGCTTCTTTTCTTTTCTTTTCTAGGATATGAGGCTGCATCTGTGATTTCATACTAGCTGGTATTGGGGTTTGATTTGGGAGTTGCATTTTCTGCAGATTTGCCTGGAGATCTGCTTTGAGCCCACCACCACGCCTTGTGGGCACAGGTAATTTCTAACTGTGCATTTGGAAAAAAAAAAGTGTTTGCTTGAATTCTGTATGCAAAGAGAAGAAATAAAAAACTTCCCTTAGTTCATTCTGTTTGTGCCGTGTCCCGTGTGCAACCGTAGGATGCCAGTTGCTTCCCGTTCATTTTGTGCTGATTGCCTGTCGAAAGTGATTTCCTCTGTTCTTAAAAGTGCAGTTTAACGGACCATCCTGGAATTTGGTCAAATTTTGTTGGTTACTGTCGGAGAAGCTTGTTAATTACACTGGGCAAATGGACCACAAAAGCTTATTTGCAATGTACATGTGCACTTCTTGTGCATTTGAAATTTCTTTTTTTTTTCTGATTTTTTTATATTCAAGACTGGAGTACTATGATTTACATTGCTACTTGGACTGCTTTGAGTAAACAAGGTTAAATGAATTCATAAAGCATGTATCCGGCAGGGAACACAGCAAGAATTACTGTATAGTTCATTTTAGTTTCTGTAAGCATACAATGCAGTTACTTTCTCAACATATTTGTTCATTTTGATTGCTCCCTGCTATTCTGCTATGGAATGCCAATAGATGATAGCTTTAACTATTTGAAGTGTACATTCTTGCTTCAAACAAAGACTAGTCTATCAGTTACACGGCAAATATGGGCCACTGAAAGCTTGTTTACCGTGTAGATGTTCAGTTCACAAATCTTTGTTTTCCTGATGATTCTATATATATAGGACTCTGGAATAATATTCTCATTTTTAGGCTGAAGTGGATAAAACTTATTGTTGTACTAAGAGGTCTTTTTTTTTTTAACCTGAGGCTTATCGTTTCGAATTAACCTTTTGTCTCAATTGAGTGGTGGCTCTCTCTAAGTTTTCTTCTTTTCTTCTTTTTTTTTTTTTTTTTTTTTTTTTTTTTCCTGCATTGGACACCTGAAAGTTTAGGGTTCACCAACCTAAAATTTTACTCATTACATGGTTATACCGGTGTTACCTGAAAGTTTTTTTTTTCCTGAATTGGACATTCTTTGAGGCAATAATGTTGCTGAAAATTTTAAACCAGTTTCTTCATTACTCTGTGAACCTTTCTGAAACTCATATTACTGCCACTCTATTTAACAGCTTCTGCATGAAATGTTTAAGACATGCTGCAGCCAAGTGCGGAAAACGGTGTCCAAAATGTAGGCAATTAATCAGGTAAGTCTTTCTTCAAAGCTGTGCAATCTCGACAAAAGATGTGTTTGGTCAATAAACTCTAAAGGCTTTGGCTAAATGATTGTATTTCTGCAGCAGCTCAAGATCATGCACCATCAATACTGTACTCTGGAACACCATTCAGCTCTTATTTCCTAGTGAACTCGAGGCAAGAAAGAATTCGACCTTATCTCCTTCACCATGCAACACGGATGTGAACCATAGCCCACTGAGAGCTAATAGGTTCTCACAAGGTGGCACCAGTATGAGAACTAGAGCTAGGAACAGCAGCAGCAGCAGCAGGAGTATCTTCATCACCGAAGGTAGAACAAGAAGCAGCTACAGGACCTTCATCGAACCCGGCAGTACAACAAGCACCAACACTAGTGCGAACTTCATCAGCACACATGGCAGCACAAGAAGCAGTAACAGCAGGAGGGGCTTCGTCCCGGCCTCGCAGCTGCTGTTGCCAAGGAATGCAGTAGGATTAGACCAATCTGAAGATGCTGCGTTGGCTTACAGGTTGCAACAGGAGGAGTTCATGAATGCCTTTGAGGAACCTGAGCAGGAAAGGCAGCCACAGAACGCCGTATCCACAGCACGAGACACTCTTAGAGCCATGGCCTCCCGGGCCGTCCGTCTCCGTGCTCGAGGCTGGCCTGTTTAATGTTCTTTCGCTTGCTCTTGTCTTTGGTTTGTTGATAACTCTCAAGTCTTCTGGTCAACTTTACAGAAGCCTCTTGTTTGTTATCGTACTGTGCAATGTTGAGTAGCTTCAGCAAGTTTGGCACTTAATGATGATTTTTCCATTGTATTTGGGTGGCCATAACCCTTTGGCGCATGGAATATTTGTGTTGTACAAACATATAGGCATCTCTGGTGCTGCATATGGCATTCTCAATAACTAGCTTTCCAAGAACAGGCGTCTATGACAGCCTGTTTGTTTGAGCTGTATTTTTTTTTCATTTTTTTTTTTTTTGTCTTTTAGCTCAAAAGGTGGGTTTTAAACTTCCGACTAATAATGGTCTTACTATTGATTTCTGTATTGAATTTTTAGCTTATGAACATATCGAAAGCTAAAAAAAAAACTCTTCTCAGTGTGTGTGTGTTTTTTTTCTCATAAGCTAATTTTCTAGCTCTTTAAGAGTACGCTCAATAACTAGGTTGTTTTGTTTTAGCTTCTGGCTTTCGGCTCGCAGAACTCAGCAAAATGCTAAAATAAACGGGCGGGCTTCTTTGGTGAAGGTGTCTGAGAATTCAGTTTCACCATACGCAGACAAAGATCTCTTTCTCGCAGCTCCAATTTTTTTGTTTCATTCATCAGGCTTCACCGGCTACAGTAACAATAGGCTAAAGCCGGTTGAAGCACACCACCGAAGATGGCATTAAATTAATCTCTATGGACCGCGGAGTATGCTCTGCTGCTAGTTAGGTCGTTGTTATACTGCTAATTAAACTGGCGCATGCCATTGCCATTGCCATTGAGGTCCGTCCCTGCAGTTCCATCACTTGCATGCATGCATTGATGCAACGTACAGTAGCCTACTGCTGCCTCCTATATGTTGGTTTTTTTTTCCTTTCCTAGGCCTTGTTTAGATTACTCTCTACTTGTCCCTTTTTCCCATTTGTACAATAAAGGATGGGTCCTTGACCTGTAGTTTAATCTATCATTTATAGAAAATTATGTTAATATTTATATCTCTAAATAATTTTATTAAAAAACTAGATCATGACATCTTTGTATGTTGGTATTTTTTATGATACTAACTCAGTTGATATTTATTATTTATTAAAATTAACCAAATTATTTATGTCTTAAGTAGCGGCGGGCACAAATCGTTAAAGGGAGCAGTACTATCTTCTGCAGTAGCTTCCAAGGTTTTTAGCGATTGGACGTATCACATCAATTTTGCCCGCATGGTTTGATTATGGTAAATCGGTTTGCAAAAAATAATGAATTACACAGTTTAATTGTACATCACGAGAGTGAGGTCTTTTTATTTTATTTATTATATTTATATGACTGTATTTACTATGCATATAAACTGAATCGAGCAAGTGACTTTTCAATCATCATCCTCCATCACATCAATTTCTACCCTATATATGGAGCATTAAATGTTAGTAAAAAAATAACTAATTACATGGTTTTGTTGTAAATCACCGTATCGTACCAGAAATCTTTTGTGCCTATATATTAGGCCACGAAATTGGACAATATTTATCAAATACAAACAAGAATACCTGGCTAGTCCATGTGTGACTTTTCAATCTCTCTCTTTTTTTCCAAACAAGGCCCTAGCTAGACAGACACAGCCCTTCATGTAGATGTACTCCAGTACTTGCAATCCTGGATCCCATTTGCTACAATAAAGCCATGGGTCCTTGACCTGTACCCTTCATCTATCATTAGTAGGAGGATTATGTTATGTTAGGCGCAGCGCAGCTAGCTAGCCGCGCAGGACATGACAGCATTGTATGTTGGTGTTTTTCAGAACACATAACTGCAGTTGCATCTTCATCATTCATGTGATCTATCAACCAAATTATTGGTGGTTAAGTAGCGGCGGGCAGTGTTCGTTATTGAGCAGTACTATCTAGGACTGCAGTAGCTAGCGCTATAGCAGGTAATTAGCGATTGCATTATTGCATTGGTGGTTTGATTATGGTGTTTTCGGTTTGCAAACAAATGATGAAGGGTAATAATATAATATGGAAGAGTCAGGTCTTGGTTTATTTTATATTTATATGACTGTATGTACTATGCTATATATACTGAATCGAGCAAGTGTTGTGTCAAAGTCATGCATTCTTCTAGCTTAGTCCTACTACTACACGCATGATAGCAGTAGTAGTTTTAAACTAAAAGTTTTTTAATACATCAGCAAGACTGCTGTCTCCGATCCAGTTTAACGGCCGCCGTATCGTACCAGGAAATAATGCATGGTGTGTGAATATATAAAATTATAAATATGCATGATACTGTACGTAGTAGCAGTACAAGAATACCTGGCAGTCCATGTGTGACATTACATCCTCTCTCCTCTCTTTTTTTTTAAGAAAAAACAATGTCTAGGGTGAGATTACTATACATGCTTATAGCGCTATCATTTTCTAGTAGGTGGTTGCATTGGATAGCGCTATCATTTTCTAGGTGGTTGCATTGGATTTAAGGCTTTGTTTGTTAGAGCTCTGGAAGACTCTATGTCGAAAAAACGTCTTCCACTCTCTTCAAAATGAACTATAAGTGGTGAAACCACTAGTTTTGGTTTTATGCTCCGACTCCTCCGATCTGTGCACTCAAGCAGTCGATAGATGTCATGTCGTCAAAAAGGACCCAAATATGTATGAGTGCTGCTGCAGCTTGGTCACATACTCACATGGGGATGGGGTGGGCTGGACTCTGACTGACCAACTCCATCTGAATGAAATCAGAGAGAGGGATCGTCCAAATTCCCAAGCCATCGGATATATAGATCAGGTATTCGATCAGTCTCTCAGGCTCCCTGTCCCTGCATGGCATGCATGCATTGGATTGGAGTCAAGTGCCCTGACCCTGACTGGATTCGTCATCGTCTATTCGTCTTGGCGCACGCACGGGGCCGGGCACAGGTACAGCAGTCAGCAGCACCAGCACAGTCCAGCACCCTGCATCTCGTGAAGTTGATGTACGTATATACGGAGAATATGCGCAAGGCAGGCAGGAAGACTGCAATGTTATTTACTAACCAAGATCGCTAACAGTAGGAGTAGTTGGACACTTGGACTTGGACAGTGTTTGAAGTGAAAAACATCAACCCTAGTACATGATCTAACTGTAGAACAGAGAGTATGGAGGAGTTTAGGGAGATTAGGGTTAGAGTTTGACCATCGGCGCCCTTGGGTTCGCTCCTGTCCGCCATAGCAGCGATCCTCCTCTGCGCTAGGGCAGCGACGGTCGACGGAGGGGCGTCGGTGTCGATGCAGTGGCGGCGGCGGTGGAGAGCTTCCAGTCACTGGCTGCACCCTCGCTGGATCGGCTTAGGGTTAGGACAGATGGGAGGCGGCGTCTGTGATCGTCTATCTCGTCACTGGTGCCTGTGGCCCCCATCTTCCTATATATAGGTGCAGTGTGACAGGGGCCCACCAACCTCTAGTTGGGTTGGGCTCCCCCGATCAGGGAGCGGATCAAGTTTGGTGTGGGCCGTTGGGCCCACATCAGAGGAGATCAATTCTAACATTCTCCCCCTTGATCTCCTAATAACTTATCTTAATCTCAACTTAAATACTTAACTTGAATGCTTAGCACTTAGCTCCATCTCATTATAAAGAAATGCGTAGAGCGCGCCTCATCATCATCACGAAAAAGGTTTCCGTTGGACTTGACTCTCTTGTGCATCACTCTAATTTGAAGCGAGTTTCTAACTAAAAGGGCCCTAAGTGTTCGGGGAATCATTGGCTTCACCTTAACCCCATGCTAGCTACGTGTTTTCTAAAACACGTTGGGTGGTAAGCCATTTGTGTGCGGATCCGCTAACATATTGTTTTGTACTTATATGCTCTAGACTTATGATATGATCCCGAACTTTATTATTCACAACATACCACTTAGTGTCAATGTGTTTGGCAGCACCTCATGACTTATTGTTGTGAGCGTGTTATCGCAGTATATCTGAAGTGGTTTTCTTGATGCTGTCTACCACTCTTATCCGGGTAAGAACTTTTAAGTCAGTTCACCTGCCCCTAGGCTCATGATTCGCTATAAACTCAGCGCACATCCTTAATGACGTGACAAGGGTTTGTTTGGAGCTTTTCCACGACTTAGCTCCACTTGCGAGGGTAAATATGTTACCTGACGTAGATTCTTATTCCTCCCCGCATAATCTGAATTAATCTTACTTATAACTTATCATAAGACCTTTTATGCCCTGCAAATAATGCGAACTATCTTAGCTAACTTTCGGTGTTCTACATCCGGATTCTTCGATTTAAAATAACCCGGGTAATCAAAACTATGTCGGGCGAGTACAAATTTAAGCATATTGATAACCGGACGGTGAAGCATAAGGTATTGATCTCATTTTGCTCGAGCTCGATCTGATTCTTATGACGCTGATGTTTTCCATACTTATCGCCCTTGACAATGGGTGCGGTGATGGACCGCACTTACGCATACTATATTTCTTAAGAATCTCTACGTGTGTATGCTTTTACTTTTGCGGACAGCCCTAATACCCCTTCTATTTCTATCACGATGAGTCTCAATCCCCCGAACAAAAGAGACTTCACCGAAATCTTTTATGTCAAAATATGAGGACAAGAACTTCTTAGTTTCCATTAGTAGACGACATCCTTGCTTGCTAGCAAAATATCATCTACATATAGAACTAAGAAGATGAACTTAGCACTCTTAAAACTTCGGCGTAAATGCAATTGTCCTCTACATTTACCTTAAAACCCAAAACTTTCTAATTGTTTTATCAAAACACTAATGCCACTGTCTTAAACTTATTCTAATCCATAAGCAAACTTCTTTAGGCGACATCCCGTATTTTCTTTTCTTTTCACAACAAAACCTCTCGGTTGTGCCGTGAAAATATCTTATTGTAGATCCTTATTAAGGAGTGTCGTCTTTATATATATCGACTTAACTCTAAGTTGTATTGTGCTACTAACGCCACTATAATTCTAAAAGTATCATTACATGAGATTTGGAGTCTCATTGCTTAAAAACTTTTACCATGAGTCGCATATTATGTTTTCTTAACTTTCCTTTGGGAGTCACTGGTGTTGTTTTATAGACTCATTACAGCCTACTATCTTGGCTCCTTTAGGAATATCCACTAAGTCCCAAAACTTATTGCAATTCTTTATAACTTCTAAGATAATTGCTTCTCATGTCATATGTGGTGGGATCAACCTCCATATGATACTCATTGGCTTCATAAAACCTCTTAATTATCTAATATAGCTAATCTTCTAACTCTTTGTGATCTTCTAACATTCCTATTGTTTGGCGCCATATGGGGCTGCTGTTGTCCTTCTTATGCTCGACTTATGGTTCTAATGGCTCCTGAAGGATAGGTTCCAAAAACTTATTTATTGTCGGCCAGGAAGGACTAACAACAGGTGCTGATACTGCGGTGTTTTACACCTTTTGTGTAGCAGCAACTGGTAGCATAAAGTATGGTTCTTAGAATGTTAGAGTAGGGGCTTGAAGACCCGTTTCTCCTCTAAACTGATCCTTTGTGCTACTTTGCTCCCCCTGATCACAAGATCCACTAAGATCTTAATATGTCTTATTTGTACAAACGTTGTATGCCTGTTAGGGCAATAAAGTAGTAATCCTTTGATCTTTCTGGGTAGCCACAAGATGGCAACTGATTTATCTTAGGTTCTAATTTTCTTAATTTTGGGTTAAAGAACTTTTGCCTTAACTGGACAACCTCACAGTGAGGGTACTTACTCGATTAAGAATATGAATGGTGGTTTTAACGCCTCCATTCATAATCTTATCGGTAATGTGGAGTATCTCATTATGTTCATTAAGTTAGGGTTTCTTATTTGAGCCACTCCGTTTGACTAAGGCTTTCCTGGCATGGAATCTTGGGCAACTATGTCATTTTTCTATAGGAACTTGGCCATACGCGTATGTCACCCACGTATTCCCCACCATGGTCTAATCTCACTATTTTAATCTCTTTTATTGTGCTGATTTTCTAATCTTTATATTTCTGATTGTCTAAATACCCTTTAATCAACACATTGATCTAATTCTAAGAGTAATCAACATATTGATCTAATTCTGAGAGTTCTAATGGCGGAAGAATTTCATCTTTGACTAATTCATCTATTCTCCCCCTCGAAATGTGGCTTAATCTGCAATGCCACAATTTCGAAGAGTCAAATTGAACATTCTTACGCTTTCTACTTACATTTGTAGACGAGAAATCTGTTCTCATTCTCATTGGATACAAATTTCACATTCTCAGAACGATAATATATAAAGTTCGTCTTGTCGAAAGGCAAGACCAACATACTTATTATGAAATAGTGTCTTACATTTGCCATCTCAAAATAGCAATTCAATCAATCATCATCTAACGAGAAATGCTTCTAAATTTCTAGCAAATAGGGAATATGTAGTACATTAGATAGTCTAAGTAAAATGAAACACCTAATAATTCTAAGATAACTCTGAAACGACTCTATTTGTACTCATATAGAATCCCATTCTTTGCCAATTATTTAGTGCCTCTGTGATACCTTAAGTCTTTCCTTCAGAAATCTGAAATGCACAAGCAAAGTTGGTGAGATAACTTAATATATAATACTAATATCTTAGCTTAAAATTGTCTAAATTTTACAATTGCTCTTCTAACTAAATTCTCCCATTGGTTTGAATTTAGTTAGAAAGACTACTAATATCTTAGCAAAGGAAATCATGACTAAATGGACTTATACTAATTGTCGGGGGCATCTCTAATCTCTCTCGGGAAATTTATCCCGTTGGTTCAAAATTTAACAGAGAGAATTAATCTAAAAAACTAATTAAATACTATGCGATTAATTTATTGACTAACAATTATCCGGTTGGTCCTAAGATAACAATATTATAAAGTTTTCTAAGACTTAAAATTGCCCTAAAATTAAATTAAGCCCGTTGGTTTGAATTTAATTATAGAACAATCACTTACATTGAGCAAAGAAAAAACGTGACTAAAATTATTCTAATGATAATTTCGAGAAATATCTAATATTCTCTGAATGAATTTACACGTTGGTGCAAAAATTTAACTGAGATTTGAAGCTAAAATTCATCTAAAATCGTATTCAGAATATTTCTGGAAAAATTATTTTAAACTATTCAGCGGAAAACATGGCTAAATTGCACTGATAATAGTCTCCAGAAATGTGTCTAATATTATCTCGAGAAAAATTTTACACGTTGGTGTAAAATTTAACCAAAAAATTTGAATCTAAAAGTTAACTAAATTCTTATTCTAAAATCAACTAAATTCTTATTCTAAAATTTCTGGAAAATAAAACAAATCTGTTACTGTGCAAGTTTGGCCCGGAGAAGGCTTGCGCCTCCACGGCCCACTGCTCGCCTGCTCAGCGCTGCCCGCCCGCCCGGTCCGTGGCGGCCTGCCCGCCCCTCCCCCGGGCCGCAATGGGCCTGGGCCCATCCTAAGCGCCGCCCGGGCTGGACTGGCGGCCCGGCCCGAAGGCCACCACCGTCCATCCCAATCGGACGGTTGGCCGGCAATCCCGCAACAAAACCCACCGATGGCGGCCGTTGACCCCTAACCCTAGGGCATTCTTCTCCCCCGTTCCTCTCTGAGTAGCAGCCTACGGCGGCGCCTATTGGCGCCTTTGCCGACGGCGGCCGTGGTGGCTTTGGTGGCGACCAGTGGCGGCAATGGCGCCCGGCCGGCCGTCCCCCGGCCCCCTTCTCATGTTCCTCTATCCTCCCCTCGTGCCCCAACAACCGCAGCAAGCGGCGCGGTTGGCCGGCGTTCCGGCAACACCGGCGGAGAAGGGGGTGGCGCCGCCCTCGGCCCATTATTTGGCGCTTCGCCGCCTCTAGGCCGAGCGCCGCCATCGAACGGCTCCGAGCGGTGCTGCTGACGCCAAGACGGCTACGCCGGAGGCGCGCTCCTGTTCTGCGTGCCGCCAAGGTGGCCACGCTTGCACTGTCTGCCCGAAGGCAGTGGTGACGGCGAGGGTAAGGAGCAGGTGAGCCCTCACACTCCTCCGTTTATTTCATATTTGCACAGTTAGGGTTCCAAATCGGAGATCCAAAACGAAATCGAATCCCCTCCTTGTAATCTGCTTATAGCCCGGGACGATGCTCGTTGACATGTCGCTCGGCGGCTAACCCTAGATTAGGGTTGCTAAGTACTGATCTAATGACTGAGTTACCCAAACTAGCCCCACTGTTAGAGGCGACTGATACCAATGTTATTTACTAACCAAGATCGCTAACAGTAGGAGTAGTTGGACACTTGGACTTGGACAGTGTTTGAAGTGAAAAACATCAACCCTAGTACATGATCTAGTAGAACAGAGAGTATGGAGGAGTTTAGGGAGATTAGGGTTAGAGCTTGACCATCGGCGCCCTTGGGTTCGCTCCTGTCCGCCATAGCAGCGATCCTCCTCTGCGCTAGGGCAGCGACGGTCGACGGAGGGGCGTCGGTGTCGATGCAGTGGCGGCGGCGGTGGAGAGCTTCCAGTCACTGGCTGCACCCTCGCTGGATCGGCTTAGGGTTAGGACAGATGGGAGGCGGCGTCCGTGATCATCTATCTCGTCACTGGTGCCCGTGGCCCCCATCTTCCTATATATAGGTGTAGTGTGACAGGGCGGATCAAGTTTGGTGTGGGCCGTTGGGCCCACATCAGAGGAGATCAATTCTAACATGCAAGAGTATAACCAGCCCATGCCGTATGGTGCCTTTCTTCACATACATACACACTTAGCTTGATTGTTGACTCGCTGAAGCCCGCAGCATGTACTTTCGACTATATGCAGAAGCTGAGCCAGCTATACTCTCCTTGTTCGGTTTGAAGAGACGCAAAGTTATAATGACATGGTCCCTAGATTATACTTTGACTATTTAATTATTTTATATTATATTATATTATATTATATTATATTATATTATATTATATTATATTATATTATATTATATTATATTATTAGACTTTGCTAGAGCGTACACATGCACAATTTATTGTTTCAGTGCTTACCTGTCCTCTGCAGCATACAGTTTTTAGTTGCGAGAAAACGCTGCCGGATGTTCCCCATGGCCGGCCGCTGGCCATGCTATAGCTCACCAGAGTTGAAGAAGGGAGAGAGAGCTCATCGAAACCCTGAAAACCAGATCCCGCAAGAGGAGGGCTAGGGGCCTACCTGACGGTGAATCCTCTTCCGCCGTCGCCCGATCCAATGGATCTGTAGCCATCGCGGCCAGATCTGGCGGCGCCGCCATCACATGCACCATAGCCATGCGTGGGAGAGGCAGTTGGGCATGGGCGCTAGGAGGAGGCCACCGGTGAGGTCCTTGACGGTGTGAGAGAGAGGGAGGGAGAGAGAGAGAGCGTGAGCGTAGCCTCCTGTCTGAAGTGCAGGTGCGAGTGGCGACACATTGTCGGAGAAGGTGGGCAGGTGTGGTAGAACGTGCATGCTCATTAGTTACTATTTAGGTATATTTTGTGTGCTTATAACTTATAATTATTGAAAATGCACGTGCGACACGCATGTGTTATATGGCTGCATTAAACATAAAACTTTGAGATTGCAGGATACACAAATAGGAAACAAATATTTTGTTTAACAATCAAATACTGACACTAATGGAATACACATAATATAATTATTTATTTTTTTGTATTTGAAGATCAATGTGTATCACAATATTATATATATAACATGTGTGAAGTGAAATTGAACATAATTACATAGCACAAATCTTCATTTAATATTTTATGCACAAGTATACACGTCTCTTATCTTGATAGGCTAAATATCATTAGGTCATTCGTATATTCCCAGTAAAACTTGGTCACCTAAAAAATCTTTCACAGTCGATGAATAATAATAAATCTATGTGTAACTATAATTCTTGATTTTTCTAATGAGAAGACCAGGGATAGTATGGTGTCCTAAGAGACCAATGATCAGTTGATCTCATTGTTCTATCTTTAAATGACATAAATTTATAGACAGTATCTTGACAATTTCATATTTTCCTCATGTAGTCATAGCATCTTTATACCGTTGTCGTATAGTATCTATTTTTCTTCCGTATCTATTTTTCTTCCAAATGATATATTCAGTTGTTTAGAAGGCCTGATGCAGTTTGAGCCAAGACCCAAACATTGCCAAATGATAAAATAATAACTACATTTTTTTTTCAACAATGTTGATTTCGAAAGTCATCCGTCTTGGCCATTAGATTTTTTTATTTGCATTTGGTGTACCCCTAGCATGTAAAGCAAACAACATAAGCCTTTATTTGGTATGAAAAAAGTAGCAAGTAATCTAACATAAAAGATCAGTACATGATCAATTATCAAGTAAAACAGAAATTTTTCATAGCAGCTGCCAAATTTGTACATATATCCATGTCTTTTGATTGCCTGATGCAGATGCAGTAAGAATCAAGATCTAAATATTGCTAAGAAAAACTTTGCTTTACAGCATAAGAACCATGGCTCTGAACCAAAAATATAGAACTGGAACTTACAGTGAAGCTGAGAACAATATCAGCTCCCACATAATTGACATAAGATTGATAGTACTGAAACATCAAGAGTCAAAGACTTTGCACAGAGAACTTATGGTTCCTTGTAGTACTCAAACTTAACAGAGAACGGAAACTTGATAGTGAAGCTAAAAAAAAAATTACGGCTCCTATATATGTTCATTAGAAGGAAAAAAAAATATTGCCAAATACTTGGTTACAGTATAACCTGTAAAACCACATACTTGGTTACAGTATAACCTGTAAAACCACTGAGAGGCAAACATGTCCATTAAAAAGCAAAGCAAAAATATTAACATCATATATTTACATGCCACTCACGATATTCTTCACCAAAACAGGTTCTACGGGATGAACCACATCCTGCTCTTGGATGGACAACATATATTCAGCTCCATGGCCATGGGAATCCCTCGTTAGGACACATTCAAATATTGATGCCACTGTCGATAAAGCTGGAACAGACAATTCCAAAGTTCAGATTAAAAAATAAGATCAAGGTCTCAGTGTGTACATATTTAGTTACAGGTTGCTCGTATATGTCAAGCAAATACTTTTTAGTAACAGTCACCTATACAGGTTGCTCATGTAGCCTCAAACTGCAGCAAAAAATATTAGTCACTTATGCATAGCGAGTTGCCATTGATTAATAAGGGGAAAAAATAAAAGTAAAACTGCATTATTAATCAGCGTGATTGTTTCCAAACCTAGGGTTGAAGATGGGCCTCGCGTATGAGGAACTCAATTAATCAAGGCTCCACTGGCCTGTGCTGAATTGCTTGGTGGACTAAAAAGAACTACACATTGGGCCATGGGAGATCGTTGTGAAGGACGGCGTGCACCATCGGTGGCAAGCCCTCAAACTAAACATCTACCACCAAGAATTGGATCATCACCCTTGGTTGGATAGACGCTTGAAAGCAAGAGACACAACCACACCAAGAAAACAGATCAGCTCCGGCCAGAGCAAGCCAAAGAACGGAGGTTGAATCCGCATCCGCATCGCCGAAGGGAATACGAACCTTGACTGTGACGATGTACTTGAAGACAGCGGCCCTCACGCTCACATTGGTTGCCCACGCGCCGCACCTGCCCATCGATGAATACGGACCACTCCCCCTTCTCGTCGCGCACCCGGTGGCTACGTGCCCTCGCCGCCCGGTGCATGCGGCGCCGACCGCACCAGGCGAGGAGGAGGCGCCGCCGCATGCTGCCCGCCCGTGACTACGACGCCATTGATCTCGAGGAAGAAGATAGGAGCATCGCAGAGATCATGAGGGGGCGTCGGGAAGAAGGCATGAAGATGGAAACAATCATCGACTAAACGTGATTGATTGCTTGTCGTGAGTAAACGTGATTGAATCGATTCCTTGTTGTCGTTAGGATTAGGATGGAAGGATTCTCAAATTGTCTGGTGTATATGTCGGTTACACAAAGATGGAAGGAGAGGATTGCGTGAGGAAGCCACGGCATGCAATGGGGAGTAGAGCAATTATTTTGAGGGGGGTGTAAGATCTCGCAAACGGACGGCTCATATAATACGTTGTCGAGATCGAACGGTAATTAAGTAGAGAGAGTAAGATCTCGGACGGCGGAGGGCTCGTATTACACGGTACCAAGATCAGATGGTTATCATAGAGGGAGAGGGCTCGTATTGCACGGTACCAAAATCAGACGGTTATCATAGAGGGAGAGTCCCCTCGAAAAAACTCGCTCTTTTATAGTGTGATACGATTTCTTTAAATCTAACTAAATATAATAGCTTTATCTTATTATAAAACATTTTAAAGTTTGAGTCTAAGCGTGCACGTCTTATAAAAGGTAACGAAGATAGTACTAGGCAGGCAGGGTGCCTGTTGGTGTTGCTTTTTCGATGAACAATGAAAAGGCTAGGTAAGGCAAAGCAACACGAGAAACAATGCAAATTCATTATTCAGAAAACTCATCACATGCATGCTGCATCGGTACGACACACCCATACATAATAAAAGTAGTAGGAGTACAAGTACGTTCCTACTACGGAGCACTAGCACTTCGTATAGTTTGTACATATACGTACGATTCCGAGATTTATGCATGCATGGCTCGTCAATGGTTTGTAGGCCCATTCTCATATGGTCCAACCAGAGGGATGCAATGGAAGCCCCATTCGGCCATTCTTCTTTGTAGGCCCAAGGCCCCCGACCAAGGGATGCAAGGTCTGACAGGCCTCGTGTCCATATACGAATTAAAGCCCAATAAGCCTCTGGGCTTCGCTCGTTCGAGCTCTTATTGGCAAGGAGATCCATTCTTATACCTCCCAAATTCAGGGAGTACAATCAGACTACGACGACAGTTCAGATGGTTGGATAAATTTTTTCGATCGGTGCATACCGTACCATTGATTCTCAGCCCTTCCAAAAGGATTTCACATTTTCATCCCAAATTGGAATGTTCATTCATTCATTCTCTTATTTTTTGCTGAATGTATGTATGAGATCTAGTAAATAAACGGTCTAGAAGAAGCCCAGTAGATAGAAAGGATACATATCCGCCGACCCAAGATACATTGAAACAGATGATGGCATCTACCACTTCCACAAATAAGCACTACTAGCAATATCTAGTCTATCTATAACCCCACAGGCTTAACGGCTTAAATTTCCCCTAATTTGCAGGGCTCAATCCTGAATTTCCCCTAAACAATGCAATTATGCAACAAACTAAATAGCTGGTAATTCCAGCGACTCCATCTCTTTTATCATATCTCCCAGCCAGAGCTAGGGAAGTTTTGTAAGCCCTAGCCCTGCATCATCCATCCAAAACGAAACAAAGAACAACGATTAATTTGAAGCATCCTTAGGAATCCCAAGGGCCAAGGTGTGCAATTTCAGGCACCTTTAATTCTCCCCACGACTTGAGCTCAGCTGGACGCACAGGTCGGCTTGCGAGGGGGAAGCTGGTGATGGGGCGTCCTCTGCAAGCAACAAACATAGTCTTGCTTTCACCACACTGCATGCAACTTGCATTGATAAAACGTGCAGTGAAGTGCAGTGCAGCTGAGCTAAAAATAACTGCAGGCTGCTCACCTTTAACTTTGGCTTCAAGGATTCGATAGCAGTAGCAGCCCGTGCGCTGCCGCTGTTTGCAGCTTGCTGAAGCAAAGCATTTCCATCAGAAAGCAAAAGTTCCATCAGTTCAGAGAGCAGCTAGGTAGCATCTGTACATGCTTTGGCCTATGTATGGGCATGTGCATACAAAAATTTGAAGAGGCAGAGATGCTCATTTATTCCTTGATGGATGAGAAGGATTGAGTACCTTGCCAAGGACCCAGTCGGCAGAATCGAAATAGGCGCGCTCCTGATCCTGCACAAGAAAACGGGATGATCAGTTGCTACTGTAAGGAAGGGAAATTCGTTCCATGCTGCATTATTTCCTTCTTTTGTGTGCCATAGGTAGGATATGTATGTACCTTTGAAATCAGAGGCTTCTTAGGCACCATCCCACCATACTTCTTCTCAACGAAAGCCTGCAGGTCAAAGTATTACAGTATTAAGCATGAGCTCCTACTAGTGCAGTAACGTAGAGCATTGAACGCTAGTCAGCAAACCCACATCATATTCATAATAACGAATCCTGCATTTACATATTCCTGTTACTGGCTAGCTAATCATGAATGCAATGAGCCAACAGGCTAGGCAACTAGCACATGCAGCTGCAGGCAAAGGTTCATGAAAACAAATCTGCACTCAGAGCTCATCTTTTTCCAGATATCATCCATTACTGTTGCAGGGTGCACGTTTCGCGGCTACTCTACTTTGCGAAGAACTAGCTAGTACAGCTTGTGAAACATGCTACTGTAAACGGACGGCTATCCCTGAACGAAGCTGTCGGTGACAAGGACAGGGTTTCAGAAACATTCAGACCAAATGTGCACAAATGATTGAGGGATGCACCGTCGCAGGCAGGGAAATGATGTTCACTGCTTGAGCTTGTGCACGGTGGATGCAGATGGACCCCTCAAAGATGAGAGATTCCAAGCTTGTCTCGCTCTTACTGGTGAAAACAAAAGGAGTCGAGCGAAAGGCTGGCTGGTACTATTCTGGTCTACCATGAACAATGGCCAAAGGGATGCAGGGGTTGGCCCTCGGTTTTCTTCAGAGCATCCATCATAAAAATTCAGCCAAGAGATTCTTCACGTCATTTTCGTCTTTTGGTTTTCGGTGAATGTAATTTAAGGTTCAGTCCGGTGATTACTTTTCCCGCAAAAAAGAAAAGGGTTCAGTGAGTCGCTTTGTATACTGCAGTAGGCCTTATTTCAGCAGGAACAGTCTCCTGAACTGTCCTATTAATCTCTGTTTTTCTTTTACTGAGAATTACTGAATCAGACAGCAGGACTTAGATGATCCACATTGCATCCTGCTCTAGCATGCAAAGAAACAGCAGCGGCAGTGAAAGAAGAGCAATTTTTCTTCTGGTTCTTGAATTTCCAAACATGGTGGACCAGTGAAGAGGAAAATTCAGGCAGAGAAAAACATGTGAACAAAAAGAGGCACACAACGCGTGGTGGATCAGAAGAACGAAACAGCGGTAAAACGATTGGTCGCAACAAAGAACAAATGACTATCTCGATCGATCCATTTCAGCAAGCAAGTGCATAATGAATACCACGGCGTGGCAGGGAAGTAAGTAGAGCAGCGCAGGCCTGTGTACCTCTTCTCCCGTGACCATCAACGCCGATGAGTTGCTGCTGCCGTCGGCCATCTCTTCTTGCCTTAGTCGTCGTCCTCCTCGGCTCTTGCTGCTCCACAACAAGAGAGCAGTTAACACCGCTCCCAGGAAGGAGAAGGAGAAATATCGAGTACGAAATGGAACCAGAGAGAGAACATGTGCATGGAGATAAAAGAAAGGAAGTGGATTGGATTTAGGTAGGTGAGGGAGAAGCTTGGCACGGCACGTACGTACTGTATGGATCAATCAGTATGGATGGAAGCCTGCAAGGGAAGGGAAGGGAGGGAGACAAACAGATATGGGGATTGTGTGATATGTTGGCGTGTGCCATGGATATGGATTGGAGCTCTCATATATATATATAGAGAGAGACAGACAGAGGGGGCAGACGGCAGAGGATCGAGCACGCGTCTTGTGATCTCGTTCCCGTGTGAAACATCCATGCCACCACCAGCAGGGGCCATGCCAATTGCCTATTGCCAATGCATGATAGTGAGACCATTGCCATATATTCCTTGCCTAGTGTTTTTCTTTTTATATATTCTATTTATTCTGTTCTGCTGCTTACTCAAAGTATGCTATTTATTTATACAGTGCATTTGCATAGCAATAATGTTTTATTTATGGCACTAGTCAATCAATGCTTGCAAATAGAGAGATGAGAGGGCTTGCCAGAGAAAACAGGGGTTCACACCTTGGGAGTTGGGAGGAAGAGGGACACTTATAAATCCTAGAACTGATCAATCAGCTGCAAACAACTTGAGGGATGCAAATGCAAATGATTAAGTTATTCATCATTTTACATATATATAAGTATCTTTCTCTCCAAAACATTTTTATACGAGCAGTAAGTAGCCGACTCGAACGAATGAAGATGCAATCGACGGTGGCGGGCGGCAACGTTTGCGAAGCCGCGGGCACTGCATCGCATGCACATGCACATGCTGGAACTGAAGCCGCGGCCGACAGTCTCTCTCGCTTGGATGGATAAATCCATCCTGACCCTCTTGCGTGGTGGTGTACTGGTCTTGCCTTGGATTCCATACTCCAGTGAATGAATGTGATGATGGGGGCCGGACTGGGGTTACGTTTCAAACCAAACCAAACCAAAGATCCGATCCCTAGCGTGCCGTCCCGTCCCGATCCGCCCCCAATTTATGCAAATCCTGCTGTCATGCTCGCCTTTTCTTTTCCTTGGCTGCCGATGCATGATGCTTCATTCCTTTCCTTCCTCCCTATCTCTTGGCATTCTATGTTGCGTGGAACTGAAACTTTCATCTCTCTGCCTGCCGTGCCGATCGATGGAGTCCACCAAACCTATCTATCATCCATGCATGCCTTGCTATCTGCTTGCTTCTTCCGATCATGTGGCTATCACTCTTTTGGTGGCTGGCTGGAGATTAATTGCTTTGCCTTTTGGGTTTTCACTTGAGGCCTCTTTCTTTCCCTTGTTGAAAACAAAACTGGCCTTTCGGACTCTTAGGTCAAAATGGAAACTTGTGGTGACCAGTGTACCTTGCTGCTGGGTTTCCAGGTCAGGCCAAAACTCTGTGGTTACTAGCGCACCTTGCTGACTGTATGTACGCGCCTGCTCCTTTCTGAATCCTGATCGTTTTTTCTTTCTTTTCCTTTTGGTACATAAATACATACTGAAAAAAAATCATTCAGGTTCTTCCATACATACACAGTATTCCATTATATATTGGAGCATAGTAGCATTCAATTTAAAACATCTCTGATTCTGATTGACGCTAGCTCGTGTATAAACATGCATGAATCTTCTCGAATGGATATGATGATGGATCGGAGAGATTAATTTTGGAAACAATAGTTATCTGATGTCAGGCAATAATGATGTAATCAGTGTGCCAGATGAAAGAAAGAAACTAATTAAGCAGGATAGAGAGGGTTTATTTGGTTCGTTATCCCGACCAAACAAACGGCAAAGCAACGGGTACGGTGGTGCATCGTGGACGGACGCAAAGCCAACCAGTCAGAGTCAGAGTCAGGTCAGGGGTGGTTGCACTTGAGACTAGTAGTACTGCCGCACAAGACTAGCATGCACAACCTACTACTACGTTCTAAAAAAATATGCAATTCTCATGTACCGAAAAAATATTATAAACTTTGACTAAAATTATATAAAAATACTTAAAATTATGAGACAAAATAAATATCATTAGATTAGGTATAAAATATATTTTTATAATAAATTTATTTCGAGACATAAATAAATATTTTTGATATAAATTAAAGTAAGATAGTTTGAAATTTCTATAATTACATTTTTTTTTGGAACGGAGGGAATAAATAAAACACACATACTTTGTCGCTACCTGATGAATGTATATGTATATGTATACTCCTGCTACACTGTATCTAGCTAGCGTGTCTGCACAAGTACATGCACACATATGCTTGCTTTCATTGCAAACCTTCTTTCCCTCTTTGCTTGTGATTCTCTGTTGGCTGCTGTCTGCAGGCAGAAGCATGGTTGCTACTTGCATGTTGATGCCAGTGGCAGGTAGAATCGCAAATTCGCAGCTTACTTGTCAATTCATGTTTGGCCGTTGCATGGTCGGGATTGAGGCTCCACCCTCTCTAGCCTGTTTGCTCTGCATCATATAGTACTATCTCCGTTCTAAATTATAATAATAATTCGTTTGACTTTATTATTAAATCCTCGTTTCCACATTTATTTAATTAATTTATTAGCTACTATGTACGTAACGCGTACTGCAAATGGAGCAAAGTTACATTTATGTAAAGTGCAAGCAGTAGTCGTGGGGAGACGACACTCACTCACGGCTGCTCGATCAACGCCGGCGGTGGTTCCGGCAGGCAGGGTCTTCCGATCCAGGACCACCCGCCGCCCTCATGCACGCCCGGCCACAGACAGATGGGTCTTCCAGGAATGAAAAAATTTGCTTCCGAGATAACAACAAAGTGTGGTATGTGCATCAAAATTTAAAAAAAAAAAAGTGGTATGACATACGTATAGTTTACGCTGCTCTCTTTTATTTATTCATTCCTTCTATAGGCTAATACAACCTAGCTGAGCTACCACCCTAGTACAACCTAACGAAGAATCTCTTCTTAAAATTCAATGGTGTTATGTGGGGAGCAAAAATTTCTCGTGTTACAATGGTCTGCCTGCCTCTGCTGGACCGACCGTCTTCTTAGCCTGTAACCAGATCTCGAAAAAAAAAATCTCAATCCTGTAAATAAATAAAGCTAATTCATCTCAGCTTGTTGTCCCGGCGTCACTCTGGAAAGCTAAATCATATATTTCACTGTATGTGTCAACAAAATGAACTTCGAGGCCTTCCTTCACATTAGGAGCAAGCTCGTCAAAGTCCCTTCTATTCGCTGTCGGAAATATGAGTGTCTTTATCGCGCTTCTCCTTGCCGCAATCGTCTTCTCTTTTACCTGATCCAGAGGCAAACATAATGCACTGAGTGTCCACGAAACCATATTAATATTATATTACGTCATGCTCAAGCATGGGTGTTTAACATTGATGGATTAGGGCACTGTCATCTGCTTGGAATCAGTATTGCTGGTTGTGGGCACCTCATCTTATGATGTAAGAGTAACAAATGAATCCTATGGATGTCTCCAAACATCTGAAAACTAAGCCTATCTAATTACATCAAGATGCATGGAGAAGGGGTAGCAAGGAAACCACTTCATTTTTTTTCAGCCAACAAGTGATATTTTCTTGTTTCACATGCAGCAGGCATTGGCTAGCTGGTCATGTTTGTCTAAAAACAAGACATACAAAATATAAAGACAGGAGACAGAAAACATACCCCGCCAATTGGGAGGATTCTTCCAGTTAATGTTACCTCCCCCGTCATTGCGAGGTCCTTCTTGACAGGCTTTCCCATAGCTAAGGACAGCATAGATGTTATCATGGTGCATCCAGCACTAGGGCCATCCTTAGGGGTGGACCCTGCAGGAACATGCAAGTGCAGCTTCGAGTTTGCAAAAAATTGATTATCTGGCTCTTTCTCCAGTAATACAGCTCTGCCAACCGTGTGTGCAATCTGAGCACTCTCTTTCATGACATCTCCAAGCTGTCCTGTCAGCACAAGGGCACTTTTCCCTTCCCCTTCCTCCACTTTTGTTGTTTCGATGTACAAAGTAGAACCACCCATAGCAGTCCAAGCCAAACCCATGACCACTCCAACAGGAGTCTGCTCATATATACGCTCAGCCTGGAACACAGGTTTCCCAACAAAATCACCAAGGTTTGATGAATCGACCACAACCTTTTCAATTGCCTTGTCTGCTGCATCTTCTGCTGCTCCATCTGTGTCCTTGTTGCCCTACAGAATACAGGAATTAGTAACTAACATCATAATATAATATTGTTTGATTTATTTCCCATTCTCCCGAGTATATATTACATGTTTGTTAAGTGAGCTATCAATCACATCAGTTGTTTTCAGGCCAACATAATGGACAAAGACAGGGAACAATGATGTCCAGTATCTAACAAAATTATATTTTACCCAGCTTCCATACACAAGGATAAGCAGTGTGTCAATCAGCAAAACAATACAATGTAGAGGACCCATTTTGCACATTAACAGGCAACAGGGCAGTACAAAATTATGTGGGAATATTTAGTTTGAAAAAAATAATAAAACCAACGAATACCACACTACCTTAGATGTGCTGTCTTGTTTTGGTGCTTCAGTTGTCAAATTTACTTCATTAACTGCCTCAGAGGCAGGATTTGTAACATTGTTGGCGACCAAAGCATCTTCTACAGCAGGATCCTTCAAAATCTCATCTTTTGCTGTGGTACTATCACCACTACTAGATTCCTCACTTACAGTGACACTGGGAGACTCCTGGTCTGGCTCATTCGATACTCCTTGGCGAACAAGCTGCAGAGCTATCTGCAGAGGTAAAAAGTTTGTAAGGTATTTCAGAAGTTAGAGTACGACCATATCAGCCAGCAAAGGATGTATGGCATGATCATATTGGCGAGCAGAAGATATTAATGGAGGCATTGACTCAAACTAACAGCAACCTTTCAAACCATACCAATGCCAAGGTTGCTTAACTGTTATTATCAACAATCAGCCAACATTTTTCCCTTCTCTGATAGAAGGATCAGATATGCAGAAATTATTTTACATACCTTACGGTAAATTTTCTCAATCTGCTTTTGAAGGTTCCTCACCCCAGCTTCTCGGCAGTAATTTTCAATGAGAGCAAGAAGAGCAGCATCTGTAACTTCAACCTGTAGATGCGCATGGCTGAACAGTTAAGTCCGAAATTGATAACAACATGGGATCAGAAATAAGAAGCAAGTGTATTGGCCTTTTGGGACACTTCACATACTGCTGAAACTGTGTTAGTATAGATTAGGTGGTTTAAGCATACAGAAATTATAGCAAGCATAGAGTTTACAACAAATCTTCCCTTCTATGTTGTTTGTTTTGTTATTTATGGAACTTCAAAGTTGCTTAATAATTTGTTCTCATGCACATAATATTGAATGAAAGGAAGATTATAAGAAAAGTGTCCAAGATACCTGTTCAGGCTTAATGCCACAAGCCTGTCTAGTATTCTTCTCTAGATAGTCCCGAGCAATATGCATCTTCTCATCAGTTATATACCCAGCTATAGCAATGATCTCCATCCTATCCAGTAACGGATTTGGTATCATCTCTATTACGTTTGCTGTGCAAACGAACAGAACCTAATTTTCATAAACAAAGTTTTAGAAGATGATAATGATATTACAAACAGAAAGTAGCATGAAATAAATAGTTAGACACTACTGAAGACACTTGAAATGTGATGTGGGGCCGACACTACAGCCGCCAGCCTCGGACACGAGGCACAGCTCGCGACGGCGGGCGTGGTCACCAGGGCCATGAAGAGGCGGGGACGGCTGGGGTTTAAGGCCACGCGTGGCTCAAGAAAGAAGAGGAGTCAAGAGTTAATTAGCTGGCTCTAGTTAACGCCTGGCATTAGGATCAAGGAGCATGGCTCCTATATCATGTAATCGGCTACTCTATTATGAATCAAGAATGAAGTTGTTATCCTAATCCTCTCACCCCTGCTGTCTCTAATCTCATCTCCCTGCTGCAAGCGCCAGGAAGTCCTGGCACTTTCATCTTCTACCTGCAGCTATAATCTGCGCAGCCAGGGGCCTCCCGTGCTAGGAGTTGAGGCCCTTGACAACAGGATAGTGTGGAAGTCATCATATGGAACAAAACATAATAATAAGAATGTTGCTTTGGTGTGCAACCTACTAATCACAACTTACGGTAGTACACAGTACACTAGCACTTAGCAGCATTGCATGTGAATGATATGATAGCACAATAATCAGCAATGTGCATACCTAATGATAGTAACAAGATGTGTGAGAATGAAAGACAATGAAATGGTGACAATAACTATCAATCTGCTAAGAATACGCATGTTGTCTATATTTAAAAGAATAAACATGGCAAAAAGGTTAAATTGTGAAGCCAAGCACATGTATACAGTCAAACAGGCAACTCCTGAGGGAGCAAGGGACTAACCTTGGATAGGTCAATAGGAACATCAAGGTAATGATCTAAGAAATTAACATTCTGCTCAGGATCAAGGAGTTCCAACAATGCACTAGCTGGATCGCCAGAATGCCCCTTCCCAAGCTGCAAGAAAGACAAGTATAAGTTAGCATTAATAAAGCAGGCACACAAGCTGTCACATTGAACAAAGTAACTGTTGAAAGTCCATTCTGTGTCAAAGACTCAAAGTGCATCACAGACCATTATGCAAGTATATAATGCAGGCTATTATTAGCAATTTAGCATCTCAAGCAAAATAAGACCAAATGCACCATAAACAGTTGTTTGAGCACCTTGTCAATCTCATCTATCAATACTAGAGGATTCGCTGTCCCGACTGATTTAAGACACTGCACCATCTTCCCTGGCATTGCACCAACATACGTGCGTCGATGGCCCTGAGATTGTTCAGAAGTTACTTATACAACCACATGCAACTGTACATGACATATCAGCAATATTTGTTTTGTACCTTGATTTCAGCCACATCAGCCAAACCTCCAACAGAAAACCTGTAGAACTGGCGGTTCAGTGCACGTGCAATTGAACGACCAATACTGGTTTTTCCAACTCCTGGTGGCCCAGAAAGACATATGATCTTGCCTGTTGTAAACAGAGTTATTAGAATAGCTACAGTTGGACACGGGGGAATCAAGAAATTTAGCGAGCATGGTAGGTTATTGTTACGGACCAGATGGCCATGGACCAGCTGGACCGTAACATGGGCCATCCTAGACCAGCCATAGCCCATGTGGCTAGGGGGCACCACCTCCATAGCCAGGCTGCACATAGGCGGAGGGGTGGTCTTCCAGATTCAGTAGGTTTGGAGGTAATAAATCTATTTCTTAGGCAAGATAAGTTAGGATTTAGGAAGTGAAGGATCATGTTTATATATAGGGTGTCTTGATTACCAAGTCAAGTCTCCGCTATAAATAGAGATAAGAGTGTCTTGATAAGTTAATGTCTTAATGTTCACGGTAACCATTCATGCGAGCCGCTCTCTCCCTATCCATCCAATCTAACCACACAAAAATTATGATGAATGGGGCAGGATTGTCAAAACTCGATTCCATTTTTTCTAATTATGGATGACAGTTGAGGATGCATTAATACAAATTGAACGACAGTACAACACTCTACAAGCTCAATACAACAGATAAATCAGTCGAGTATGAATCAAACCTTGTGAAGTCCCTCTTAACTTCCCAACTGCTATGAATTCCAGTATTCTCTCTTTCACATCACTCAAACCATAATGGTCTTCATCGAGAATTTTCTGAGCATGGTGGACATCAAAGTTTTCATCACTGCAACAGAAGGATAAACACTAATGAGGCACAAACATATGGCAGATTTCTCCTCAGGGAAAGCTTGATAAATACAAACCTATAATTTCCCCATGGCAATACTGTCAGCCAGTCCAAATAATTACGAGTTACACTGAACTCACTAGAGCTGGCTTCTAAAAGCTGAAGCTTGGTGAGCTCTTCTTCAATGACTTGTAAAACATGAGGAGGACATTTGTCCTTCTTTAATTCTATGCGTTCCTTAAATTTTGCTGCAACACATAAACAATAAGTCAACCTGAAATCGTGTATGATAATTGCACAGCTATATGATAAAAGCATCGCAAAGCTCATTAAGTATCATAGTTCAAGAACAAACCAGACAATGCCGTTTTGTCATCAGTCTCCAAACCCAGCTCCTGGATACATGGACAGAGTCAGGGATTATTACTGGTCATCAGGCTTTTCATTACAGACAACATCATGAACAGATTCTACAACAGTATAGTAATTTGACTATCGCAATGTAAGGAGCATAGGTAGCCTGTAGGAGCAGCAGAAATAATGAAGTACCTTCTTGATTGCCTTAAGTTGCTCGTTCAATAAATAACGTCGCTGATCTCCACTAATCTTTTCTTCAATTGCTTTTGCTATGGATTGCTGAAACAGAAGCACATTAATCATCAGGAAGATTGGACAAAACACAATGGCTAAATAACTCGGCCTGCGGGGGTACGACAGACCCCAGGCATTGCATTAAGAAGACCTTTTCATGCAGGCCAAGAAAAACCCTGAACCCTGCCCCACCCATACACGTTGGCACCATAGCCCATGTGAGAACGACCACAACTGGGGCTGGGCCTTAGACCTGTGCTTTGGTGTGGGACAAGGTGAGGAGATTTTTTTTTTTAACCCCAGCCTAAAACTCGCTCCCACGGGGAGTCAAACCCCAGAAACTGAGTACTAGAGCCACCTAACCGACTAAGCTAAAGGCCCATTCACAGGAACGGAGGATAAGAAAATGAATTACCTGTAGCTTACTAATTTCCATCTCCTTTTTTAATAACTCAAGAGTCAACTTCAAACGCTTGTATACCTGTTCCAGGAACATAAACGATGGATGGAAGCAGAGAACAAAAAAAAAATTTGTGTATAAATAAGAAATCTAGAATGCAGTCAGAACAGAATGTGACTGTACTCCAAAATAAATTTTCTGCAGCACTTATCGGGCTCTTTTGGTCAGTTTGGAACAATAACCTAATAATCCAGGAATCAACAGGTACTATTGGCTATGGATGCATAGTAGGTCTTCCACTGAATTTATGAAAATATTATTATATATTATAATCCTGCTCAACTGTGTTGCAATACAGACTTTGAAGTGGGCAAAGTATACAACAAGAAAACATTTGAAAAGAGAGGAGTTTAAGCAAAGTTTCTTACATCTAATTCCTCAAGCACCTCCTGGCAAAGCAACTTGTTGGCACCAGAGATAGCAGCACCGAAGTCTGCTAACCGTTGGTAGTTAAAGTCACCAATGTGCTGAAACAGATGAAAGCAGTTTCAAAATTCACAGTTGCTAAGACGAAATCCAATAGCATCCCAAAAAAAATAGAGATTGCTATCAAAGCAAGTAAAAAAAAAACATATTGGTTTTATCTTGTATGATAGAGGATTTATGTCGAAACTCTACATGGACACTGGTTGCTAGCTTTGTTTTTCTGGCAATTTTGCATTAGTGGTAGGCTATATGGAACAGGCAGGCAAGTGTTCAGTCTGGTAGTTTAGCATCCTGTCTATAATCCATTCCCAGGAGGCCAGGAACTAAACAGCAATGTTATTTTATAGACACATTGCCTAGTATTAGATCATTCTACAGTGTACAAAAAAGTGAAAAACAAAACACCGAGTGGAGCAAGTTTGAACTTATGCCATGCTGAAACAATTCCAACCTTCAATCAAATGATTAAAAAATAGATGTGTAAAAGAGAGAGAAAAAAAGGGTTAAAAAGTCAGACCTGTGTGTAGGTTTGCACATGATCCTTCCAAAGGGAACTTGTCCTTAGAACTTCCCTTAAAGTTGATATAACTTCAAATGAGGTAGCTTTCAAAACATCATCATCCTTGTTGTAGGGCTTTTCCTGAAAAGGGCAACTTAAATAATACATTGCAAAGTACATTCCAAAGAAAACATAGAAATCCTACACTGGATTCATGTCGAAATCATGTTCAAACAATTTATAGATAGTAATTCACCACAAATGGCACAAAAAGTATAAAATATAGAACTATGAGCACAGATGAACATAACTACCTTTAGATGGTCAACTTTAACTGTGAGTGGATCCTCTTCGACCTGCAATTTTTGGCATCTTGGTGAAACAATTAAACAAATAAACTTATACCAACAGCAATTGAATGGCATGCAATCTGAAGTATCTCACCATCTCAGTTATCCGTAAACGTCGGTGACCAAGTAGAACTACCTGATCCCCTTGAATGCTTGTAATCTACAGAAATAACCAAAACTAATCACAGAGCACATTTTGAAATACTAGGCCAACAGAATCTTTGGAGGGAGTATTTTGAAAATGGTTAAATTACCGAAGCAAGCGTCCCAACTTCATGAAGACGCTTCAGCAAGTCTTTCCCTTTGAGATCATCAATGCTTTTCTCTGAATCTGAACCAGTCACAATGTTAGGATCAGTACCTTCTTCATCTTTCACAAGAAAGGCACCAGCATACGGAGCTGATCTTTTGCGATTTTCTATTAGGGCTTGCAACAGCTTTTGGTCCTGAGGGATTTTGAAACAAGAGGAAAAAATAGCACATCATTTTGAAAGGGAACGATGAAGTTGTGCATTGAAGGATATGAAATTCATTTCAGAAACTCCAAGGAGAACAACATACCTTTACATAGATCGGCATGTAAAATCCAGGAAAGAGTGGCCGATGTGGAAGAGGTAACGCTATAACCTATTTGAACAAGTGACCAATGGCCATGACAAAGACAGGAGGTTATGGCTGGCAATATCACATCAGTACATCACTAAGATATAAACATACATCAGCGGTCAACTTAACAGATCCTTAGTCACTTTGAAGTTCAATATAGAGCTAATATGAAGTCATGAATTCAACAGAGTGGTTTCTATGATAAAGAGTTAAAAAGCGGAAAGCAACACAGTATAACCCTTTGGTGGAAGAGAGCAATGCCCTTCAATGCTTTAAGAATGACCCTACCAAACCTGTTTTTTATATAATGATGGCACGAACATAGCTTCGGCCACTAAAGATGAAAAAAAAAAAAAACTATACCCCTGATATATACCAAAAAATTTTATGGTCGCAGTCCCATAATAAACACCTGGATCCTAACAAAATGCATGCAGTTTTTTTTTGCAAGAGATGCATGTCTTTCCTTCCAGATCGGAGACATTTTAGTTTGCATTAAATTGGAGGCATTTCTATGCATTTGCATCATACCTCATTAATACAGTTCACACATTTAATTGTGCAAGCAAAACCTTCCCAATCCCCTCTGCCACATTGGCAGACTCAATAAGAGCCCTCGGTACTAGTTGTCTCTAATGATCGCTCCACACAGCTCTATCAAACTATCTCTCCACACAGCTCTATCAAACTAGAAAATAAATGGACCAAAGACTTAGCCCATTTCCTTCGGAACAAAGGAAATCGGGTTGTATTGCAGATTTTAGCATAAACTCGCAATCCAAAGTTCCTCCATGGTCCATGCTCATATTGAGGCACGGACCTTTAAGGTGTTGAATCCAGCACGCTACTGACGCCTGAGTTAATGGTTCATTCGTGTCTGAGCTAATCCGAGACTCAACCCAGAATACATAATCTGGTACTAGCATACTGCACATAGCACATTTCGAACACATTTCCAAGCGAACGGCTGTCTCTTAAAAAAAATGAATGGCTGAGGCAAGCAGCAAAGCAAGTGACTCTGATCCAGACGAACATACCGAGAGGCAGTCGTCCATATTGGTGCTGGTCGGCACGATGGCGGAAGAGGCCTTGCTATCCGCCTCCCCCTCCGCAACGGTCGCATCCTCGGCCTTCGCCTCCGCCTCTGCCGCCGCCGCCTCGGAGTCACTCGCGGAGTTGGAGCAGAAACGCGCCCTCCTCCTCAGCAGCACCGAGCCGCGGCCGCCCCTCAGCGTCCCAATGACCCTGAGCAGCGGAGACCTGAGCTCCTCCGCCGCCGCCACAGCCGGCGCGGCGGCGAACCGCGCCGGGAAGATGGCGGCGGCAGCCGCCGCCGCACGCAGCATGGGGGGTGAGGGCGGTTCTGGCTTGATGATTCTAGGGTTATCAAAGTCGCGGATTGTTTTGGACTCTTTTTTCTGCTGTGTTGGTTTGTTTTGGTTTGGAGAGGAAGAAAGAAAGAGAGGCGAGGGAACGAACCTACCAAACCCTTCTAAAACCCTTGATTTTTTAATTTTGTTCTTGCTACCGAGAATGTCCTCAAGGACCTCACACCTAGGAGACATTTTAATTTTGTTTTGCGAGTACCAGATATATAAATGCCATTTTCTATTCTGTGTTGAGTTTTTAGCTAGTAAAAATCCTTTTAATTCTTTCTGAAAAAAATAGGGTCTTGTGTCAATCATTCTATATGCTTTCATCTAGTCCTAGAAATATAGTTTAGATTTATCCTCCGCCAAAATATCCAAAAATTGACCCAGTTTAAATTATAAATTTTTGGACACCAAATAAATATATTAATAAATTTTGGGCACCAAATAAATATATCATGAGAAATATGTCAAGATGAATTCACTGAAACTTAGTTGATATCGTAAATATTTTTTATAAATTTATTAAATCAAAACTAATTATTTTGGTAGAGTTCTATAGTTGCATCTTCTAGACAAAGAGACTATCACTGAATGAAATATTTCATAGAGTTGGATCTAAATCCAAACCTAAATCAAAACATTCGAAAGTTTGAACCTTTTAATATTTTCTGTATAAAAAGGTAATAACATTTTTTGTATTATGCTAATATTAATTTACTATCAACAAAATCATAACTCAAACATTATTTTTTAAATTGGGGAAAAACACATAAATAGGCATTTCTCTCCCTTTACAGTTCATTGTAGGAGGATCTAGATCGATTGTCCAGGAATTTTACTAACTAGTTCTAGTTTTATAGGAGGATTTAGGTATATAATCATAACTTAAATGTTAAATTTTTTTTAAATAGGGACAAAAACGCAACGATATGTGTTTCTCACCCTTTACAGTTCACTATAGGAGGATTTGGATTGATAGTCTAGTAATTTTACTAACCGGCTCTAGTTTCATAGGAGAATTCAGGTATATAAATAACTTGAGTGCTTTCAAACATGTATTTTATAAACCCCCTCAAATAATAAAAGTAAGTGGAATCAACCAAGTGATATAGATATAAATTAATAATAAGGTAGTCGAATCAACCAGATAACGAAATGGTGATGAATATGTTTTATTCACTATCGAAATTATTAGACTTTATTTTCTCTGTGTTGCCTTTCAAAATCAGCATTGGCCATTGTTTTTGTAACGTCCCGCCTCCCTCGAGGCCGGGCCCGCTCATCCGATAGCTTTAATAGGGATGGTGATGAACATGTTTTAATTGTCCTCACTCATGCGCACCCGGGACGAATTCGGTCGGTCACCCATCCCGAAATGGCCAAACACGCTTAACTTTAGAGTTCTTTCGAGATGAGCTTCTAGAAAAGAAGTTGCAACTTATTAGTATGAGTATCATATTAATTCACGTCGGCGTCCTCGTCGATCACCCCCAAAAGGCCTCCTCCTCCCTTGGCCAATTATTAGACTTTATTTTGTAACGTCCCGCCTCCTCGAGGCCGTGTTGCCTTTCAAAATCAGCATTTTAGGCCATTGTTTTGGTATGTGCCTTTAAGTAGATTATTATTTTTGTTTTTAATTTATTTTAAATTTTTACTGGGTCTATAATTCTGTGATTTTGATCAATTTATATAGAATGCATTTGCATATATAATGATACCCACATTGTTTCATTAACTCTCTATACGAAATTTATCTAGGCAAAGTCCACTTTTAGCCTCCAATTTATAGAAAGATGGATCAAAGTTGGTTAATCGACTAGTTTTTAATGGTGCTTTCTGTTTTCTAAAAGTAAAAGGTCATAGTTTAATCTCTAAAATAATATTTCTTAGTTTAAATTATAAAAATACAAAAAAATCAAATTCTATTTAAAATTATCTATGTGTTGTTGCTTTTATCTCGTGTTATTTGGATTCAATTCATACAATTTCATAGAATTAAATCTATTTACGAGTTTGTTGACAAATTGGCTTATTTGTTTTTTTCCAATTCAAATAATTTGTTTGGGTTTTCTATTTTCTTGTGTGGCTGTGGCAACGTCAATATTAGTGGCAGACCCAGGAAAAATATTTAGCTAAGTGAAACTCTAGCCACAAGCTCGACCAAAAGAATAAAATAACTCATAAACATATTGTAACCAGGCAAATTATCCCAAAAACAATGAGCGAACAACATTTTTAAGATGATAATAACTTTAATTTAAAGAAAAAACTAGTGAGCGATCGATTTATCACATGGCTTGAGCATTGGTGAAGCATTGAGCAAGTTTAATTTCTAGGCATGGCAAGTTCCTGGCACCATAGCTTAAACCTGTGTGCCACGACCAAAGTGATCATGTCAAGCATCAGAAAAGAC
Source organism: Chrysopogon serrulatus (assembly GCA_015844335.1). Lineage (NCBI taxonomy): Eukaryota > Viridiplantae > Streptophyta > Magnoliopsida > Poales > Poaceae > Chrysopogon > Chrysopogon serrulatus. The sequence continues at coordinate 22,595 of JADLZL010002719.1, read as the reverse complement.
GGCACCATCAGGTAAAGCTGTTCGTGTGGGCTTCGGCCTGTGCAGCGTGGGCGTATTTGCCGTTGGGCTATTGGCCCAATGCCGCGGCCTTTCTTCCATCTTCCCTAACCTCCGACGGCGCCGTGAAACCGCGACTACTTCATCGGTCATGGAGATGAGGAATATGAGGACCTCGCCGGCCAGTAGCTGGGCGGCCGCCCCAGATCGCCGATAGGATGCGTCCACCACTCGATATATCCGGAAGGAAGAACACGTGTAGAGTATCGAAAAAAATCGCTTATTTGTCATGCTGCTTCAGAGATTTGACCAGCGCTTGTGCTTCTCCCGTGCCAATTCCATCGCTGGACTATCTTCCTCGGCTCCATCCCATAGGTTTCTGCGCCTCTTGCCTAGCCGGAGCCATGCCAGGCGCACCGGCCTCGCGGCAGAGTGCTCCACTGGTTCCCACTCCAGCCCGGACCTGGTGGAAGACGATGGAGGTGAGTTTGTTGTGCCTGTTGTGGAAAGAGACCCGCTTTAATTAATCATTAGCATGCCTTGTCTGAGAAAGTGTAATTCTGGCGAGGTACTGTCTGGTGATTTTGGCGATTTTGTTGGTTCGATTAAGTACTGAAAAGGTCACCTTTCCCGCTCGTTTGGGTAATATATATTCAGTTCAATCAGTTTCTGTCAGTGATTTTGAGTGGGTTAGTGCTGGGATGTAGCAACGGACGTAGGCAAATCTGCCAAAGTTGAGAAGTTCTGTTTCTGGTTCATCTGTTCAGGATGAACCGGTTTTATTAGTTTTGTTTTGTCTGTCCTGTCAACTTCTTTCCAAACTTCAGAGGAAGGCATGTTAATTCAAAGGCATATTCTGCGGAATTGCTTTCTAGCTTTAACATGATGTGTTTATACACAGGTCAAGGATATCGCCTCCCTCCAAAGGAAATCCAAGAGATTGTTGACGTGCCACCGAATCCCAGTTATTATGTTTCCCCTCGCCGAGATAGGATCATGTTTCTAAAACGTAGAGCTATGCCTTCATTGTCAGAGCTTGCTAAACCTGATAAAATACTTGCTGGTATACGGATCGATCCAAGTTCTAACACAAGGAGTCGAATGTAAGTAATGGATTTATATATTTTTATTTATGAGAATATGTGTTTTTTTTTCCCTGCAGTTCATTTGCTGTTGTTCTCTTTAGGTCCTTTTATACTGGGATCAGTATCCATTTGCTGATGAATGATGGATCTTTGGGTCCAGAGAAAGTGGTGAATGGATACAACAAGAATGCAAAGATTAATTTTGTAGGATGGTAATTTTCCCATTATTCTTCAATGGTCCTTTTTTGTAGTATGATAACGAATTAAGGCATGCTGTTCTTTTTTTTCCCTTAATCATGTCTGGTTTAAATAAAAATATTATTTCTTCTCTATCCTGAATACCAGGTCACCAGATGGTCAGCATGTGGCATTCACTGTGCACTATGAAAGTGAGGTGATAATTTGATGCTTTAGAGTATGATGAAGCAAGAACAATTTTTGAGTGGTTAATTGGTTGATGATTCTGTTTTATACCTGATGGCATGACACATCTGAGTAGGTGGATAGTGGCAGCAATTTAGCATTGTGGACTGCTGATGCAGAAAATGGAAAAGCTCGACCACTTTTCAAATCAACCGACATAGTACTAAATGCAATTTTTGAGCTGTGAGTGCCAATGACTTTCCAGGTGGACCATCCTTCTATTTCTTCTCATAAATCATCATTCATCTTCTGATGCTTTACAGCTATGTATGGGTGAATGATTCTACTCTCTTGGTTTCTACTGTTCCTCCATCGCGTGGAGATCCACCTATAAAGCCACTAGTTCCTTTTGGTCCAAGGATTCGTTCTAATGAGCACAGAAACATCATTCAAATGAGATCCACAAAAGAAATGCTGAAAGGATGTGCACGAAGAAGAATTGTTTGATTATTATGCAACTTCTCAGTTAGTTCTGGTTTTGTTGGATGGGACAGTGAAACCGATTGCCCTTCCTGATATATACACTTCTCTTGATCCTTCACCAGATGAGAAATATTTGTTGCTCACTTCTGTGCATCGACCATATTCTTCTATAGTTTCATATAAAAGGTTCCCGAAAAAGGTTGAGTTGTGGACAATTGATGGTAGATTTGTCCGTGAAGTTTGTGACTTGCCCCTTGCTGAAGATATTCCTGTTGCGGCTAATAGTGTCCGTAAGGGAAAGCGTTCAATCAGGTGGAGGCCTGATATGCCTTCTACATTGTATTGGTAAGCTTAGCCTTTCAATTAATAAAGCAGCTTCAGTTAAAAAAGAATGTTTTACTTCAAATCATGATGAACAAAACTAGGCAAAGTCGATCATGTGGTACTCATAATGTTTTACTTCAAATCATGATGAACAAAACTAGGCAAAGTTGATCATGTGGTACTCATAACACAAATGCATTCGACTTGAGTCATTTTACTTTCATGGTGATTGTGCAAAGGTGAACCATGCTTTGTTCCACTCTTGAGATGATAGAGTTAGCTGCTTATGAATTAAATTACATATGATTTTTTACCCTAGACATGATATTAGTTTCTTTGAAACCATTTTTCATACTATGTTCAGTATTACCAATAGGCCCTAGTTTATACCATATTACCATTCATACTTGAATTTTCTTATCCAGAGTCAGTGTTATTTTCCAGAATTCACATTTCATATGTTTATAGGGTGGAGGCACAAGATGGAGGAGACTCAAATGTTGAAGTGTCACCACGTGATATAGTTTACATGGAATTTGCCGAACCTTTAAATGGCGAGAAGCCCCAAGTCTTGCTTAAACTTGACCTTCGGTATAGGTACAAGCTACCACCAGGCTAGCCCTTCCTCTTCACAATTTCACAATGTTAACATGACACCATTGATTTTGCTTAGCTTATATGATCTTGCAGAAAAATCTAATTTAACTAGAAACATATAAGCTGTGGAATATTAATACCATAGGCTAGTTGCTTGGGTTTTTGTAAAAAAAACATAGATGCACTTTCTTGAGCTCTTGATGAGGCTAGCTCGACTTGTGAAATATTTCTTCTGAGTCCTCTTCAACTCGAATTTGGGTGCCTATTTCTTCTTATTCACAATGCCACCTAGTCACTGCAAGGGTTTTTTTTGGGGAGCTGATATAAATATTGTTGTGGTTGTCAAATCTTCAGAAAGAGCTACTGGTGCTCTGGATCATTTGCTCTGATCTATGAATATTGGTACAAGACACGCAGAACAAGAACATGGGTTATATCCCCTGACAAAGAAAATCTCAGGCCGCGGCTATTATTTGAAAGATCTTCAGAAGATGCCTACTCAAATCCAGGTTCTCCAGTGATGTGCAGAACTCCTGCAGGCACCCTTGTCATTGCAAAAATTAAGAGGAATTGTGAAGGAAGCTACATCTTACTGAAAGGACGGGGTGCCACACCGAGAGGAAGCACCCCATTTCTTGATCATTTTAATGTGTATGATAACTAATGTTGATCTCTATCAAGCATTTATGATGCACTTCTCATGTACTATTTGATGTTTCTTTTTGATCATTAACATAACATGACCCATGGCTTTATCCTTACAGAGATACAGGAGAAAAAGAGCGGTTATGGGAGAGTGACAAAGAAAAGTACTACGAATCTATTCTTGCACTTATGTTTTACCATCCTAAATGCGAGGTGCATCTTGATCAACTGAAGTTACTTGTATCTAAAGAGTCAAGGAGTGAGACTACCCAATATTATCTCAAGATTTGGTCAAACAAGAAGCAAGTCCAGATTACAAATTACCCTCATCCATATCCCCAACTGGCACTATTGCAGAAGCAAATAATAAGATACCACCGGGAGGATGGTGTTAAACTTACCGCTACATTGTACCTGCCTCCAGGCTATAATCCATCAATAGATGGTCCACTTCCATGCCTCATTTGGTCTTATCCTGGAGAATTTAAAAGCAGAGAGGCTGCTGGGCAAGTTCGTCGCTCACCCAATAAATTTGCACGCATCAGCAACAACTTTCCTCTTCTCTGGTTAGCTAGAGGGTACAGTGTGCCTTGCTTGATCTTAATTCATTTATTTGTGCAACCTTTTTCTTTGCAACACCTATTTATTTACCATATAGTCTTATAATTGGTGCATCCTACAGATTTGCTATTCTTGCTGACCCAACAATCCCTATAATTGGTGAAGAAAACCAAGAACCGAATGACAGGTAGTTTTATACTTGTTAAGATAAAATAGTAATATGATTATGCTGGTCTGTACTTTGAACATCTGGAGTTTCAGTTTTGTAAAATGAGTTACTGTCAAGTATTCATTAGTCACATGTTCATCATGTTGGGACTTACCTTTATTTTTTTTTCTAGCAAAGCATGAAAGTAGTAGGTATAACACTATTACTTAAACTATTTTGGTGGATTCGTTTGCTTTTCCTAGGTACATAGAGCAGCTAGTTGCTAGTGCAGAAGCAGCAGTAAATGAAATTGTAAGAAGAGGGGTAAGTTTTTCTTACTGCTTTATTCTTATGCAAATAGTTTCTGACCTGCTATGCTTGATGATTAGTTACTTACTTCAGTGACCTCCTTTAGGTTATCCTATATGTTTAGCTATATGTTTAGGGGTTGTGTACAGTGATCCAATGCAGTAGAAATATTACTGTATGTTTATTGTGGTTCATCAAGAATTTATGATACTATGCTCCATGCTGCTCACAAAAATTAGTCATATAATTGATGTTGTTTTCAGGTTGCTCACCCTGACAAAATTGCTGTGGGTGGTCATTCATATGGTGCATTTATGACTGCTAACCTATTAGCACATGCTCCTCATCTTTTCTGTTGTGGAATTGCTCGCTCTGGAGCTTACAACAGGACACTGACTCCATTTGGCTTTCAGGTGCACGGCCTTGTTGCATAATGCATCCTTTATCTAAGACGAACATGTTTTTGTTCACTTTTGACTGGTCTCGAATTTTGGCTTGAAGAAAGAGATGAGGACGCTATGGGAGGCCACCGATACCTATATTAAGATCAGTCCCTTCATGTCAGCTAACAAAATCAAGAAGCCGATCCTACTGATTCATGGAGAAGATGACAGCAAAGTAACAACAGCAATGCAGGTAGCAACAATAGCTTATCTCTACATACGAAAGTTGCAACAAAAGAGGCCCAATGAGAGTGGCCACGTTGCAGGCAATTCTCGGCCGTCCGATCGGGCGGTCGAACGGGCCAGATAGGGCGAGAATCGGTCATTTTGCAAAAAAGCCCTCCAACTCAGAAGAAATCAACCTGCAGTCCTATCCTCTCTCAGATTTTCTTGCAACAAAGCCCTCAAGTTTTTCCAAAACCAACCCGCGGTCCAGTCAGGCCTCCTCCCATGGCTGGGCCATTTTTTGGGCCGGATTCCCTCCCCACTTAGGCCTCGGTGGGCTGAATATGGCCCAACTCCGTTTTTTCTTTTTCCTGAATTTATTATTTACATAAACCGGCTAAAATTTTATAAAAATCATAACAAATCAAATAAAAATCAGAAAAATACCAAACCAAGTTTGTTGTACTCTACACAACTAGCACTATAATCTAAACACATAACATCGTATGCATGTTCTATTGTAATTTTTTTTAAAAAACATAGATATAGATTTGTCTACAGTTTTCTGAAAATATTTAATAGAGTTAGTTTATTTATTTAAATTGCTACGTAAATCCCGTAATTCTTCCATCCAAAAACTTCAAAAATCAAACCCTATAAATTTATACCCTTTTCCTTAATCTTTATTTCCTAATTCTTTAATTTAACGCTAACCCATAGTACAAATACTCGAATATAAATAATCGTGTACCTACATATACATAGCATAATACTTCACTATATATGGTACATGATATTTCATACATTCGTGTATACAAGTACATCATGTCACACATATAGATACTCCAAATGAATATACATAAATAACATAATATACTTGCAATATATGATGTAGATACAAATATATAAACACGCATACACACTGGCCATACGCGGCAACGCCGCGGCCATTTCTAGTGGGATACTTGAATACTGAATTTTTCAATTTTTTTCTATGGGTTTGGTTGCTATTCTAGAACTATAATCTTTGTATATCTTTGCAGTCAAGTCAGTTTTATGATGCCTTGAAAAGTCATGGGGTGCCATGCCGTCTTGTGATTCTCCCATGTGAGCAGCACCAATATGCTGCAAGAGAGAGCATTATGCATATAATCTGGGAAACTGACAGGTGGCTACAGAAGTATTGTAATGATCAAGGGGGCAACAAGGTTATGGAAGCCCATGTTGACACATCCCAGTCACCTTCAGAAGCTGTACTAGCAGATAGTAAAGCTTTGACCTTAAACTTCACCAAGATTTGTAGTTTGGTAAGGAACTTAAGTGCTTTTTGTTAATATAGACATATGGCCCTTATCGGTTCTTCGTGTGGCTTTAAGCCCGCAAATGAGAACGTGTGCATAGCATAGTGGTAGGGATGCTGAAGTGCAACCTACAGGTCAGGAGTTTGACTTCCATTCTAAAAGAGGGGTCACTGGTTATGCTATTTTCCATTGAAATACATGATCCAGTGATTGTTGCAGCATGATACATGGCCGTAGGTACGTGGTACGTCCTCGTCATCAGCTGCACTTCCTGGATATCTGGGTTCGTGGCCTTTTCTCGACCCTGCGGGAGAGAATTTTTTCTATCTTTCCATCAATGCCTTGCGGGAGGCTTTAGGCTTTACCCTAGGGGTTGATTTTGTTTTGAGCCTGCAACTATGTCTGGATGAGTTTATTGCCTTTTGAGTTTGGATTAACATGTATGAAATATTTCTTTTTGGTAAATACTAAATAGTGTGTAAAGTGCATGTTTGCCTTTCTGCAACATGCTGTTATTTATTTGGGCATTCTGAGTTATTGAGTTCTTAGGTTGAAATAACGTTCTGTTGAGTGCTTTGGTTTTGTATCGAGTGCTTCAGTTGCATAATTCAATGTATCAGTTAGGCATTTGTGGTTAATTGAGGAATCTGATGTCATGTTATTTTGCAGATCAAGTTGATACGGTTGGCATTTGCTCAGTTTATTTCCAAAAAGAGTATGCAATAGTACTGATTGGTTCAAAATCATCTTTTGGTGGTGGCGCCATATGAATATTTCTTCAGTACTGATAGTAAACTGTATATATGTCGGTAGTCATACTTGTATACTCCTTTCGTCCCTAAATACTTGTCGCTTCGCTTCCCGAGAAACAAATGCCGGCAATTTTAATAAATAATAAATATCATCGATTAGTATCATAATTAGTATCATTGGAAAGATCTTTGGATCTAGTTTTTTAACAAAATTATTTGGAGATATAAATATTGTACGTATTTTCTATAAATCAAGTTAAACTTGTGGCACATATCCCACGGCGACATCTAAATAGGGACAGAGGGAGTATTTTGATATCTGCTGTCTGTTGTATACCAGTGGGCTAGGAATATACAAATGTAAGGCCAGAAGGCAGAGGTACCACAGTAATAAATGGGTTTGTTTTCCAAGGATTAGTTTGACTTTGACATGGTTTGGTTAAAGTCTATATTTAAGTTTAACGACTTTTAATAGCTATTATCACTTCTGAATCTGATTTTTCCATGCACTCTTGATGCTGTCATGAAGCCACAGGCCAATAATTATTGTTGACTTAAAGAAACCAGAACAACCTTTTTGAAAGAAGTAAATACTCCTACAGAACAATTATTGGCGCATGGCTACGTGTTCTGTTTCTATACGTACTCCTAGAGAAAATTGGGACTACGTGTTCTGCTGGCCATAGCAACAGCAGGTGCTCAGATTCAATTCCATCTCAGCATGGGAATTGTTCATGATTTCCCAACTTGGTTGCCTACGATTTCCGCCCTCTCTCGAACACTCGAGTCCCAGCTACAGTTGAGAGAGGCGAACGCTGGTGCTCCCGTCTCCGCCGGCGGGGCCAGCGGTCTCCCTCGCCTCTGAAGGCCTTCGGGCCTTGGGAGGTGGTGGAAACCGCTGCGCTCTCGCCGGTCGGAGGGGTAGGTCCTAGTAGATCTAGGTTTAGGTTTCCGGTGGCGGCGGCGTCGAGACGGCGGCGATGGTGGCATCAAGTTGGAATAAGGTCCTCTCGTGCTCTTCCCCGTCTCGGCGATGCTCTGCTCCGGCGCCGGCGACGAGTGCGTGGAGGTGGGGTCCGGCCGTGCCGGCCTCTGTACAGGAGTCTGCGTGGTCTCCGGCTCCGTCGCCTCGAGTTGGTGGCGATGTCGGCGGCGCGCTTCATGGTGCAAGGAAGCAGAGGATGTTGCGGTTCGGCGGTTGTAGGGAGGTTGGACCGAGCTAGAAGTTCCCGCGGTGGTGGTTGTCGCCGACGGCGAGCTTCGGTTCAAGCTGGAAGTTTGCTTGGGGTGCGTCCCCGACCGGCGGCGTGTTTAGCGAAGGCGAATCTCGTCCAACGAGTGTCTATTTTGGCTCAGTTCGAAGCCATAGTGCGAGGGAGCTTCTTCCAACCTAGGGATGGTGGCGGCGGCCGGGTTTGCAGGCTTCGGCGGCGACTGGCGTCGGCGGATCTGGCCTCCTCTGTCAAGCACAAGGTCCAGGGGCCCCTTTGTAATTTTCTTTTTTCTAGGGACCTTTCTGCTTATTTGGTGGAACAGTATTCCTCTGTATCCTTAGAGGATGTACCTGTATTTGTACTGTATTTGTACTCTCCTTAACCCTTAATACAGGTATGTTTTGATCAAAAAAAAAAAAAAACTTGGTTGCCTACTGCCCTTCCTGCCTCACCTTTTTCTATCTGATGATCCTAGCTTCGCAGTTCACAGCAGCCAACGAACGGGCTGTTGATTTCTCATAACCAGTTCCACTAATTAGAAGAAGGGCATCAAACAAATATCTGGACAAAGGGGGAAAAAAAACTTCTAAACATCATGATTACTAAGAGAAAGATAAATGTATGACATATACTATGATCTTGATAATCATAGCCTTACCGAGATCAGCATGATCCTTGTAAGATAAGGATTCGCAAGAGTTCACAAAAGTAATTACTTGATAATATTTTTTTACCAGGCAAAGATTAACACAAGAGAAGCAATTCTTTTTTTTTTTGAGAGAGAGAGAGAGGAACACAAGACAAGCACTGACATGAGTAGCGACACTGATCAGCAGGGACCGTCCGTGCTTCAATCCGACGGTGAGAATTCTTTCGCAGTTGTTGCGGTCGGTCAGTCCGTCCTGCGGTCTCGTTCGTCTTCGTCTTTCTCCCCCTGCCTTCTCCTCTCCTCTCCTCTCGTACCGTAGCTTGGAAGCGCAGGGAGATCACCACAAGCCCCGATCCCGTAGGCGAGGAGGAAGAGGAGGAGGAGGAGGAGGAGGAGGCAGGGAAGCGCGAATGGAGAGCAGGAACGTAGTGGTGTGCGACAATGGTACCGGGGTAAGCCCTCCTCTCCCCTCCCTGACCCATCCCCATTTCCGCTCTATTCCTAGATCCGCCGCCCGTTCGTGCTCCGGATCACGGCCGTGTTTCTCGCGTACCGCCTCCGACACAATCCGCCGCCGCTTCGCCCACTGACTGGGGGAAGCCGGTTCGTGAGTCGATCGCCGGTGTCCGGGCCGGGCGGGACCGGAGGATTCGTTCGGGTCACGCTCGTGCCTGGCACGGCTGCACGGAGGCTGGGAGCCATGGAGGACTGGAAGCGAGACACGGCTATTTGTTGGGGCGTTGGATTACGACAGTTGCTGCCGCAATCGGGAATAATGGCGTGCTCAGCTGTTGACAAGGCAAACCTTAGGTTTACCTGCAAATTCTATTCAAAATTGCTGGTGAAATCTATACTTCTTGTGTTGACAGTGTGTTTGGCTAAGTCCATTTTTTTCTTCATTTTTTTTTTTGGTGGGTGGAAAAGCATAACTTGTTTCATGCATGTCAGACCTATAGTCTCTGTAGAACTATGTAATTACTAGATATATCGATTGATGCACAGAAGAAATGTTGATTCTGCCTGATATTTTTAGCACAAGCTAAATTCCGTGTACGTTTGATATCCTGCTGAAAATCTGATGACCTCAATCTGCTCTCAGCTTTTGCCAAATACTATATACATCATACAGACAGATGGCGAGTAAAAAACGATGCGCCAGATTACAAAGCGGATCATTCCTTTCTCTAATTCGACCCCTTCTGGTTGCAGTATGTCAAGTGTGGCTTTGCTGGTGAGAACTTCCCTACATCTGTGTTCCCTTGTGTTGTCGGAAGACCTCTACTTCGCTATGAGGAGTCACTTCAGGAACAAGAATTGACGGTCTGAATCTATTTTGTTACCATCTTTCTGGAACTTCGTGTTTATGAGTACATCTTATGATAGGCGCTTATGTTCGTTGCAGGATATTGTTGTTGGAGCAGCTTGTGCTGACTTGAGACATCAACTTGATGTATCATATCCTGTCACCAATGGCATTGTTCAAAATTGGGATGATATGGGCCATATTTGGGATAATGCCTTCTACAGTGAGCTCAAGGTATATCTATACTGGTATGCTTAACCCTCTGCTTGTAATGCCTTACCCTTTCTCTGGAAAGTATTTTCCCCTGATATCCATAGTTATATTTCCTAAGTTTCTTAGCTCTAACCTTTCTATTTTCTTCATTTAGGTTGATCCATCTGAATGTAAAATCCTACTGACAGATCCACCACTCAATCCTGTGAAAAACCGGGAAAAAATGGTATGCCATTTCCTTTTATCGATTTGTCACCTACTTCCACACATTAGTTTCTAACAGCAATGTCTAACAAATTGAATTCCATGAACAGATTGAGACCATGTTCGAGAAATATAACTTTGCTGGGGTCTTCATCCAGATTCAAGCAGTTCTTTCACTGTATGCCCAAGGTCATATCTCCTTCCTGACCACATGAACATACAAGATCACATTAACACTCCACTTTACATTTATGTATATACATTTCAGGCTTGCTAACTGGACTTGTGATAGATTCTGGCGATGGTGTTACTCATGTGGTATGAGAATAATGTTCTTCCCTATATTTGACTAATAAGTATTATGGTTTGAAGGGGTACATTCAATTTCAAATCTTGTTTGTGTAACCAGCTCAAATATCATAGTAATCAGCAACATATTAACCCAGAACACTGTACAGTGGCATTTTAAATAGTATGCCAGTCAATGAATTCAGTATGCTGTATGAAAGTGTGTAAGTATTAGGCAACTATAAATTTATAAATTAGAACTCAATCACATATGAATAGTAGTAAAAAGAATATAGCTGTGTAATTGACCATTGCGTATTATCTGGTTTTACAGCGATGTTTGAGTCCTCTGCACTCAGATGCTCTTTTCTTCAGCATGCCTTTATTTTTTATATGTTTTTGTACGTTATTTGCTTTTCACCTTTTTTTTGACAACCATGCGATGCCACAAAATCTGTTTTATTTAGGTTATTAGGTTTGGACCATTATTCCTGTGCTACATGTGACTCATTTAACAAATACTTTGATGTGAAGCTTTTGATTTTAACTATTTTATTTCTATTTTCAATCTTAATTTTGTTACCTATAATCCTTTTCCTGCATTCAGGTGCCTGTAGTTGATGGATACTCTTATCCTCATCTGACAAAGAGAATGAATGTAGCTGGAAGGCATATAACATCTTATCTTGTTGACCTACTCTCAAGGAGAGGGTAATACCTATCTTGATCTGAAGATGTTTTCTTCTGCAGTTGATGCTACATTATTTTTCTAATTCATAAAATTCTCCCACTTTAAAAGGTATGCTATGAACAAATCTGCTGACTTTGAGACAGTCAGAGAAATAAAAGAGAAGCTATGCTATATAAGGTAAGTTGTTTTATTGTTCTTAATTGTTGTTTCTATCTTGCTGTCGTATATGTAGTCATGACAGTTAAATTATGTACAGCTATGATTACAAACGAGAATACCAGCTAGGGCTTGAGACCACAATCCTTGTGAAAAGTTACACTGTAAGTATGTTGCCCTGCATGTATTTCTTCCCCGTTCCTTTTCTTACTGTAAGCTCAGTTCTTGTGCTCAGCTTCCAGATGGAAGAGTTATTAAAGTGGGCACAGAGCGATTTCAAGCTCCTGAAGCACTTTTCACTCCTGTAAGACCATTTCTGCTCCTGCATAGTAGTATTACTGATTGCAAAATGCAATTGTGTCAGCAAAGTCAGCTATAAGGTAGTATTCATGAAATATTTATTAACAGGAACTGATAGATGTTGAAGGTGATGGGATGGCAGATATGGCATTTCGTTGCATTCAGGAAATGGATATCGACAACCGGATGACGGTATACATATCTTAACAGTACCGTACATTGCTGGTTCAACCTTTTCAATTATTCAAATGAAACATATGAGTTAGGACGCTAGTGGATTCAAACTTTCTGGGGTTATCTTCGGTTCAAAAAAAGTGTATTTAGAATGTTGAATTTATTTAAATTTATGTTCTGGACTTAAGTTGAACTCAATAAAGGAGCTGAAACCATACCGACTTAAGTCAAATTCAATAAAGGAGCTGAAACCATATCAAAATATCAACCACAATATATTTCCTATGCTTTACATTATATCTCAGCCAGTCAGCCTACTACTCGGCTGTGATACTCAAATGGCTGCAGCAGCTGTGGCTGTTTATTTTCTTCTACAATGAACAGTAGATGTAGGCAGGCTTGCTGCTGCAGAAAGCAGTACCGATCAGTCACATTGAAAAAAAGAATATGTTGATCATGCTGTGTATCTTTTTCTCTTATTAGGATATCTGATCATGTTTTGCAGCTTTATCAACATATTGTCCTGAGTGGAGGAAGTACCATGTACCCTGGTCTGCCAAGTCGGTAAGACTATATTCTTTTTAAGTCTGTAGTCATGAGGATATGTTTGTTTCATCTGTGTTTTTTTAGTTTACTACCAGCACAGAAAAATCATGAGTCTGAAATAACATTATGCATACTAATTGTTTTTATTTTTGATATCCTTCTTGGTAGTTGTCCTATAAGCACATATGGATATGGTTATGTTAACTGCCTGTAATGTTTCTTATAGCGATTGTTTTCCTGGTTCATATAAGCTTCTACCCGAGTTGCATATGCTTACCAAGTTACTACTTTTTACAAGGTTGGAGAAGGAAATTCTTGATCGCTATCTTGATGTAGTTTTGAAGGGAAACAAAGATGGCCTGAAGGTACATGCATTATATTTCTATGGCCTGAAGGAAATTGTTGATTGCTATCTTAGTTGTAAGATTGTTGATGTCCTATCTTGCATTGTTGTAATCGTTGGTCCACAGTTGTTATTCTTCTCTGTTGACTTTCTGCTAAATAATGATCTGCGCTTCCTTTCTTACAAGTTACAAATACTAGAAGATATAAGTGCATAAACTTATTGAACGCATAGAACAATCCAATACACTTTCTGAAAGGATATGTATTCATTTCAGTATTAGTGTTTGCTCTCTGTTTCCAGTTGACACATTTTGCCTCTCATTGTGCATAGAAATTACGACTGCGGATAGAGGATCCTCCTCGGAGAAAGCACATGGTGTACCTGGGAGGTGCAGTGCTTGCTGGAATCATGAAGGTAATTCCTGTATATGTGCTTTCATGTAGAATCTTATTACACTGAATGGTTGCTAGTAGTATACTTCCCTCGTATTGTTTGGAACATGCAGGATGCACCTGAGTTCTGGATAACCAGGCAGGAGTACCAGGAAGAAGGTGTAGCATGCCTAAGGAAGTGCGGACAGTCATAAGTCGCAACCGTGTAGCCACATCATCCAATCCCACCACAGAAAAAATGGAAGAGCTCCCCATGCTGATGGAAACAAGGGCCAGAGCTTACAGAGCCAGCCATGGTTCACTCGTGAAGCGAAGGTCACATGTAAAGAAGAGCTCAGCACTACAGCTTTGTTGTTGGTGTTGTATATTGTAGTGAGCTGTCCTGAGCATGCTCGGGGATAAAACTGTTCTAGGGGACCTGAATTTGACCTCTATTATTGATCATCTTGTGAAGTTCTAGATATGGAACTGGAAGGCTACCCTTTATTTGTATTTTTCTTTCTCAATTAATTGATGAACAAAGTCTAGCTGTCAAGTGGAATAGGGGCAAGTAGGTGCCTTCCAATTTCCCAAAATGTCCCAAATCAGAAGCTTCGGACAGTGCTGTAGGACTAGTAGTTTTGAACTGTGTTCAAAAGGAAAAGTGAAGATTCTGATTTGATAAATATTTACTTCATCTGATGGTGATGCTTTGGTGACTAGATAATGTTTCCAGTGCAGATTTAGACTAACTCTGATAGGTTGCTTGCAATGTCTTTCTCATGACACTGCATAAAAAAACTCAGTTACCTTTGCAAAATGCGAAGAGTTATTCTTCATAAAGTTATTCTGTTCTTTTGACCTCGACTGATTTCAGTGGCATCTTGTTCGTACGGTTTGCCTCAGAGAAACTTGGAAGCACTGCCTACTTTGTAATTACCTGACTAATGAGCCACTGACTTTGTGGATGGCAGGATTTTGTTTCCTTGAAGCCACCGTGTACTGGACTTTACTGGACTTTTTGTGATATATATCTTGCCTTGTGTGTGTGTGCTGCTACTAATGCTGCTATTTGGTTAGACTTTAGAAGGCAAAGTATTGTATAGTCCCTACCATCTACAAATAGTTATTTGACTGTTGTGCCATGTGACTTTGATCGGAATGGATGATGTATGAGAGATAGATATAGCATGCCCCCTTTTTTTGGTTTAGATAATGTGCTGTGTCTTTTTGGTACAGCAACAGTAGGCAGCACAAATCATGCATCTTGCCAAAGCATATCTACTATACTAGCTCAATCCTGAGCCAACGTTTCCTCTTGAGAAATGACAAAAACTTCATTGTCAGTTATCTAATGCGACGCTAATGTTAGCATCATTTGAATCTTATCATCTTTGCAGAATTGCAGCGGAGGAGAAACCTGTCATTAGGACTTGAGAGGCCTGGCAGTCAAGACCAGGACAAATAAACTAGCACTCATTCGTGAGAATGGCTTGATACCAATGATGTGGTCTAGGTTTAAAAAAAAGGAAAGAAAGAAAGGGATGGGGACGCAAACAATCGGCATCACTGCTGTCTGCTGTTGTATATCTTGATGAGCACCACAGACGTTACTGAAATACTAGTTCTGGCATTCAGAATAATATTCCTTTGATGAACCATATATTATATTCTCGCATGGCATTGGCATACAATGCAGGTCGTTTTCGAGGAACCGATTCCAGCACGCATGCATTTGGAGACCTTGCACAACCACACACGGATCGACGAAAAATTCTCCATCTCTAGCTCCAGGAGACCTGAGAAGCCAAACAAACATAACATATATAATGTTATCTGATCTGAATTCCACTGCGTCACTATCCTGCAGCTTGTGTGTGTGTGTGTGATCGTGGAAGACTCGTGCCCGCCACAAGCCCCGGCCTGCGTTTTTTTTCTCCACACACGCAACAACAACACACGTATTGTAACTTATAGGCGAGAGAGAGAGAGAGAGAGAGATCCATGCATTTCTATCAGGATACATACCCCATAATAACAATTCGAAGTTCCATGTCGTGGTTGCCTTATCTTTCTTTACTTGATATATGTTCTCTTTGGTAGGGCTTCTTAAGGGGTTTCAGCTCTGGCCTTTCTAGCTTTCTTGGATCGTTGAAGCTCTACCAAATTAAACGTCCCTATCATAGCCATCCAATTTTTCCGTGAACATGCCTTGGCAAGTTTTTCACCGATCTAATTAAATGGTCGGCCCACAATGGTTTGGGAGTACTACCACAAGTCAAAATGCAAAGCCCGACGAGCTTATACTCTACCCCCAAAGAATATATACGCACATCCTACAGACCTACACTCAATTCCATCCTTGCTAGCTACCAAGACTATTACATCTGAGCTTTTGCTGTCGATGCGCCCCATTTTATCGCCGAAAGTCTGATCATCTGGTGTATGTCGATCGATAGGGAATAGCTATCTATCTGCGCGTGCATGCGTGTCTGCGTCTTTTCATTCAAAAGTTCCCATTACAGATGCTGCCGCCTGTTGGTCAGGGATGCTGAGATGAGATCTAGTATTCATCTACGACCCAGAGCCAACTAACGGCTGCGATAAGTCTGACTCTCGATCATCAGAGATCAGTGCATATATGTGTATGGTTGGTTTCCCATTTCTGCACTCAAGTGCATATATGTGTACAGGAGGTCAAGCAGAAGCTGGAATGGCACCCACACGTACACCTTTTCGTATTTGCTTCAGCTCTTTTGGCGTCTGTCTTCCAAGGGCGGGCCAACATGAACATGTATGGCACTCAATGATCCACTTGCATTTTCGATGGCTCTCATCGCACTACAGTGACGAGCAAAAGGAGAGGAAGCCGCAGCAGCAGCAAGCAAAGCGACCTCAGAAAGCCACTGGAGACAGCAGCAGAGCACGACTGTGTATGATAGATGCTGCTAGCTAATTGATCGAGAAAAGCTCCAACCAAGGTACAGGAACACAGGGCCCATTATTGATCTTGCGTCGAGTCGTCGCATTTTTTCGGCAGATTTGGTTAGGACAATCCCTACCAGGAAAAGGAACAGTAACTGATCTGGCATGGTTTCCTAGCTATTTGTGATGTCGGCGAGTTGTTTTATTTGGTTATTCAGAGCAAGCAGTCCACTAGTTGCAGGTTGCCTTCACTGGTGTGCTGTATTATTGGCTGTCGTTGCCTGTGAAACGTTTTGACAAGTTGTTGTCGCTTTTTTTTTTTTTTTTTTTTTTTTTTTTGTGTTGTCCCCTAGTCTCTCTCGGCGTTTCATGAAATTTGGACACTCGAACCTGTTGATCACAGTTCAAAGACTAAATCCCTTGCAGGTCCCAGTCACAGCTCCATGTTGAGTACTCCCTCCATCCCTTAACAAGTGATATTTTTATGTTCGTTCCATAAGTTTGATTGGATTTATAAAAAATACATACAATATTTATATCTCTAAATAAATTTATTAAGAGAATTAAATTTAAAGATCTTTCCGATAATACTAGTTGTGTACTACAAATATTAATATTTTTTAATATAAAATTAGTCAAAACTATTTTTTGAAAAGTGAGAACGACACTTTTTAAGGGATGAAAGGAGTAGCATTGGATCTAAATGTAATGTCAATCGTTCGTTGTCATTTAGAAATATCAGGTCCAACCTCTACCCCCCTCTCTAGAAAAATATAAGATCGGTCTTTTTAAAAAAAAAAAAGAAGAAGAAAAAAGATCCAACCTCTTATAACTGTGGATGCATAACAGCACCCCAAACCTTTTTTAGCATGCATGATCGCATAGCAGTCCAGTCCTTTCATGTGGCAAGTATGTCACCATACAGCTGTTGATGCAGCCATCAAGTTGCAGAGATGCATGAATATATTCCCTCATGAGAAAAAGGAAGGAAAAAAAAAATCCTCTGAGAAGTCAACCACACGTCCAGTAGAAAGAACTATTTTCTTTCTCAAAAAAAAAATCTTGCTCAAAAAGTACAAAGAATTATTTTGGCTAGCCATATCTCTTAAATACAATCACGGTTTCCCATATGATATTTTGGCTGCCTGTATGTATAAAAATATACTACCTAGATAGAAAGAGTTATATATATGTTATGAAAGTGTTTTTAACAATGAAAATCTAGTAGCATCAACCTTGCGTTGTGGATCTTTTACATGATTTTATATAAATATATCAATAATTATCAATATAACTTATTAATTAGGACAAACTTGCATGGCATGAGTAAGTACCTTGTAACACACACATATAGCGCTCTGATGCACACTCTCTCAGTCTAAAAAAATGTAATTTTAAAATAATGATCGGTCAAATTATTTTAAAATTAACTAAATTTATATAATAAGATATACTTATTTGGAGTCTTAAATGTTGATACTTTTTTATAAACTTAGTAAAACTTAAGTCAGTTTAACTCTGAACAAACCTAGAATCACATCTTTTCTGAGATGGAGATATGGATCGGAGGTAGTGCTACGCTATATGCCTATATCAGTGATGATCACTCTTTTTAAAATGTAGGGTTGTGGTTAGGCTTCAGATTGGATACCTCGACGAACCTGAACAACTTTACTAATCTTGTCGGTAACAAGGAAGAGAGATTCCTGCTATGTCATCACGATCCTGTTGTGATATGTCGTCATAATCCTGTAGTGATATTGCCATAGGTACTGAACAGAATAATATATCTAATATGTGCCATGCATGCATATATATATATATACTGATCTTGCTAGGTGCCGTTTTCCCCCTTGTAGAATAATAAATATATGAGAACCTCTTTTGATCAACATAATCTACCACTAGCATTTTCCTGGCCACTATTGTATCGCCTGTTTTCAGAAAAATGGTTTTAGATTTATATATATTCATACAAAGAAGTGCAGGAAAATGAGAGGACAGGAGAGAGGGAGGGGGGGGTTGGGGGTTAGGGGATATGCAATAACGATATCTCAACAGTACGGAGCACTATAAAAAAATGTGTCAGTGTGTGCTTGTTGGATCTAAGCATGTTGCCACTGTAACCCTAGCTACCAAAGGTATAAAGGGTCCTCTCAATGAATGACGACACCATGAACACATAAGGACATCAGGTGAAGCTCGTTCCCAGCATTCTTTGCCCGACAAAGGCTTTGGCATGCTCATGCGCTCTCCTTTTAACAAATGTTCATGATTCTTTTTTGTACTTAACATATGTCTTACATGTGGGATGGAAATAATCACAGATAATTAGTCAGGCCCACATTTTAGGGGTTGTAAATGGGTGTTGATAAATAGTAGCATGAGTAATTTAAATACTTGTATGGGATTCACATATCAATATATAATACCTTGTTTTTCAGAGTGGAATCAAACATGTGTAGCAAATTGTCTTCTGTTTTAGAGTTGTCGAATATGCTCATCCAGCTGTGACAATGATGCGCATGACGTCTTCTGTTTTAGAGTTGGAATATGCATCCAGCTGTGGTGACAGACAAACAAACAATAGATGAAAAGGTGTATACGACTCTATCTACATCTTATATGATATATATTTATCATCGATGATGCTCCAATGGTTCCAATGGTTGCGTGCATTGCTCACTTTTGGAGCTGCATTGTTTGACATGTGTATCTAGCTAGATTACACTAGACAACATTGTATTTATGCTGCAACCAGAGGCAGAGATATGTTTATGAGTGAGTGCGGTTGTAGCCAAGAAAAAAAGTGTTTAGAGCCAAATTTCACCATATTGTATTGTTGCACTCATAAGGCAAGCACACCTTCTTTAGATTTGCCCTAACTTTGCCCTACCCGCAATATGTCCGGTGTAATTTAGCTAGATGCGCATGTTGAATGACGTAATTCCAAAAAAGAGCAATACACACGACTATTATTGGAGAATCCTCAATGATCTAGATAGAGTCCTACATGACTTTTCATTAGTTCTCTCTCTGTACTACATGTGCCACTGCATCATATGACACAATTGGATATGCACGTTCGAAAACTCTAAATAAGATGCAATTTGCAAAAACAAGATTTGATATGTGAATTTCATACATGTTTGATCCAACCGCTCATGGCGTTTCGAAAAACAAGATATTGATATGTGAATTTCATAGAGCTGTTTAAATTACTCATAGTACTATTTATCAACACCCATTTACAACCGCTCATAAAAATCTGTATGTATTGTCGTTTCGGTTCTTTACGTTTTGACCTTTTAAAGAAAAAAATCTTTAGTCCCGACGCAATTGTGTGTTTGTAACATAAAGGATCGTTGGCTATATATACAATGATGGATTGCTAACCATAACTAGTGTATTATTGTTTAGCATAAACTAGTGAAGTTTATAGTAGTATCTTGGTACGTAGAACCTCTTATCAGTTACTGTATTTTAAAGTGAGTTTGTTTTAATTTTGAAAGATATTTTCAGAAAAAAGAACTTATCCATTTTGAAAGATATTTCAGGAACTTCATTCAAAAGAAAGATTTCAGGAAAACGAACTCTATTCTGGCAATTTATACTGGGTATGCAAACTGAGCCAGGGTAATAATCATCGAAAGGTACTGTAACCTTTATTAATTATATCTGAGGTCTGAAGGTGAGGTAGTCCACACGCACGCCTACGCTCGCGTGTGTGTGTGTGTGAACGCGAGATATTCCCTTGCGGGCTAAATGGCATGAAATGAGCCATCATAATATACGAAATCGACTTTTAAAATTTGTTCGATGACTTCAAAAGTCTTCCGTTCACGAATTAAATAAAGAAAATGCACGTGCAGCATGCATGCACATCACTCAGCAGTAGGTATCATATGACATACAGAGAAAATGTATTTGTTACCATTAGAATCTGTGCTCATCCCTTCTACTCCCTCCGCCTCACGAAGAATATCATTTTCTCGTTTTTTTCGAGAAGTTGAATATTTTAAACTTTGACCAAGTATATATAAAGACATTAATATTTATGGTATATAATTAATATTATTAGATAAATCATTGAATGTAATTTTATAATAAAATTATTTATAGATGTAAATACCGTTAATATTTTGGGAACGTTATCTAGTGCAAACTAATTTTCCATGAAAACCCGTGCAAACTATGGCAAAAAAAGTCATCTAAACTCATCAAAAAAATCATACATGTAGATGATATGATGATACATAACCTTGTAAAATATCTTATCTAAACTCGATTTCGTTTGTGAGATATAAAAAATAAAATAACAAATTTTTAACAAATCATCTGGATAGCTTTCTGGCTTGAAATTTGTTATTTTTATATCTCACAAACGAAGTCGAGTTTGGACAAGATATTTTACAAGATTGTGTATCATCATATCATCTACATGTGTGATTTTTTTGATGAATTTAAACGACTTTTTTACTGTGGTTTGCACGGGTTTTCATGGAAAATTAGTTTGCACTAGATACGTTCCTTAATATTTTTCTATAAATTAGGTTAAAGTTCATAAAATTTAACTGGCACGAATCCCATAACGACACAATGAGTATGGAGTCAGAAATTACCATTAGTTTACTTCTTTTCATGTGTTTGCATGCCATTGCCGTGACATAGTAGTAATATTTATTGTTAAAGTGGTATTTGAAAACTGTTAAAGTGGTATTTGAAAACACAGTCTTACCCTTTCCTCCCTTCATAATGCGCATGATGCAACGCCCTCCTCCTATGGTGTGCTGGCTGCTGCATGCCCTGCTGCTCCTTGCTTGTGCTTACGATAGAGGGACCATGTTGGGTGAGACGTGGGCATCGCCATGCCCAAATCCTTGTTCAATGCGCGCACGTCACTAATGGAAGCAGTGTAGATGCGTGTCGATGCCATATTGGATCATACGGACTCCACACAATGGGTACGGTACACCTTGTCTCCCTTCTTTCTGCATGCGTGTGCCTCATCTCTCTCCTCTCCCACGGTTTTAGGGATTTGGGTTTCCGGTGGGGGCTCTCCATGCCCTGTGGCTTTGGATGGGGAAAGGGTTTGACGACAACATGTTGTACTAGTGATGGTGGTATGTTGATGGATGGAGAGTGAGCTTAGAAAGCTGGGACATCATTGAATTGACGACTGGGCGACATCCGATTGGGCGGAGCTGGTAGCCAGGACGAGGAATATGCAATTCACTCGTCCGTGAGATTAGGGGAGCGCAAGGAGAAGCGGCAAGGGTGGACGTTGGATAGTGGGCACGGCAACAGAGGCACTGTTGGCCAGGGATAGTGCACGAGTTCAACGACGGTAGGACGGTGGAGACTTCTTCGATTCGGATTAAGGTATTGGTAGGGAGCAGCGGGAGTGGACGTTTGGTGGCATGACCGGTAGTGTAGGCAATTGCTGATGTTTGGCGGGTATGGGTGACCCGCCGGGTTCTGGGGTGTCATATTGTTGTCACGGGGATGGGTCTGGAGAGTCCATACCCGATGGGGATTTACCCATTGCCATCTTGAGTTCGGATTAAGGTATTGGTAGGGAGCAGCGGGAGTGGACGTTTGGTGGCATGACCGGTAGTGTAGGCACTTCTGATCAAGGCTAGGGGTGAGATCAGTAGAGACTGACTGAAGAGGAGAGGGAGGGTAGGGTTGAAGATGAAGCAAGCAAGGGCTAAACAGGTGAGGGCGGGGTCAGAAATTCGATGAGAGAGGAAGGAGGAAAGATTGAAGACGAAGCAGACGGGAAGAGGTTGAAGACGCATGTTTGATATCCTTACCAACTCATGTGCCCTAGGAAAAGAGTGTCCTCACTAGCATCACAATTCATGCATATCTTTCTTTTGCAAATTAATTTTGTGGTAAATCCTGAAATTCGTTAGCTATTTATGCAACGTAGTATGCGGGCTGCACTAGGTTGGCGGCGTCCACTTACTTTTAAGGGATTGTTTGATGCACCCGTATTTACTTAAGTTTGTATGCGTTAAGATGAAAACTAGGTGAAGC
>JADLZL010002718.1:0-12245 GCA_015844335.1 Chrysopogon serrulatus | reverse complement strand
GGTTTATGTACAGCCAAATAAAAGGAAGGGACGGCAAGGTCCCCGAAAGGGCAGTTCACAAATATAACAACCCCTGAACTAAAGTCCCCCCCATTCCCATGCTCTATTTCTTTGGAGTATGTCTTCCCTGATTCTCGAAGCCACTTGTATGGGCGAATCTTGGGCGTTTTCAAAAATTCTGCGATTTCGCTCCTTCCACAAGTTCCAGCAGGTGTAGACCACCATCCCATTGAAACGCCTTCTTTCCCCCTTAGTGATCTTGGATGCCGTCGCCTCCCACCACGCCTTGAAGTGTGTCGGGTCATGATCAAGGTGCAGGAGGTTAGTGTCAAAGTGTTCCCAGGAGAGAACCTGCTTCCACACCGCTTTGCTGAATGGACAGAGGAGGGATAGGTGGAGACAAGTTTCAAGAGGCCCATCGCAAAGAACGCAACGGTCTTGGTGAGGCCATCCTCTTTTTTGCAGGTTGTCGGCCGTTAGGATCTTCTCCTGAATGAGGATCCAAGCGAAGACTTTACATTTATTTTCTGCCTGCGCCTTCCAAATCAGGTTGCTTTTGAAGTTGCCATATGATCCACCAAACTGAATCCGATATGCCGAGCGGGTGGAGTAGGAACCGTTAGACGTCCATTTCCAAGTGATGGAGTCCGGAGTGCCTGGCTGCAACTGCACAGCTTGGATTCTTATCCAAAGCGATACATATTCCTCCATTTGCTCAGTAGTGCAAATTCGGCCACTAAAGTAATGCACCCAGCTGTTATTATCAAGCTCTTGTTTGACTGATCTGTTTTTCCTCCTGCATAGCCGAAACAGGTTGGGTGCTAGGTCTTTGGGGGCCTCCCCTTCCAACCGGTGATCATGCCAAAATCGAGCTTTTGCTCCATCTCCGATGGCGATTGTGGTCGATGCTTTGAAGAGGAGCCAGTCGGTAACACTACAGGGGAGGTCCGCGCCTATCCATGGCTTGGAGTCATCAGTCCATTCATACCATAGCCAACGAAGGCGTAGAGCTCTTCCAAATTTTTCGAGGTCCGGTATTCCAAGCCCTCCCATGTCCTTGGGCCTCGTCGCCGTCGGCCAATTGACTAGACAGTGTCCTCCATTCGCATTTTCATCGCCTTTCCAAAGGAAGGATCTTCTAATTTTGTCGATCTTCTTTCTTGCCCAAGGTGCCAACGGGAACACAGTCAGATGATAGGTAGGCATCGAGGATAGTACCGAGGAGACCAAAGTTAGTCGGCCGGCTCTGTTTAGCCATTTTCCTTTCCATCCGGGCAGCCGCTGTCCAATACGCTCAATTAGAGGTTGTATGTGTATCTTCTGAAGTGATCTTGTGTGAAGTTGGAGGCCTAGATATTTGCAAGGGAAAGATCCCCGGATCCCAGTGAAGGAGGAAAGGACTTGCTCGAGATCAATATCATTACAACGAATCGAGTGGATGGAGCTTTTCTGGAGGTTGATGTGAAGGCCGGAAGATGCACCAAACACCTGGAGGACTAATTTGATTGCTTCCAAGTCCTCTTTTGATGGGTTGGTGAAAATTGCTGCGTCGTCAGCATACATGGATATCCTCCATCTAGCTGTCGAAGGTGGAAGGGGGGAGAGGATGCCATGCTGAGTTGCCAAGTCAAGTAGGCGTTTGAGGGGGTCCATGGCAAGGATGAAGAGCATCGGGGAGAGGGGGTCCCCCTGTCGGACGCCTCGTCCATGACTGAAGAGAGGTCCCAGCTGTCCGTTCAACAGCACAGCTGAGCGAGATGTGCGGAATAGGATAGAAATCCATTCCCTCCATCTACTTCCAAAGCCCAGCGCGTGCAGCACGTCCAATATGTAAGTCCAATCCACCGTGTCGAAGGCCTTGTGAATATCGAGCTTCATGAAGAGGGCAGGGGTCTTCAGTCTGTGCATTTTACGAACCGTGCTCTGCACATATAGGAAATTATCATGTATGCTCCTCTTTTTAATGAATGCACTCTGACAGCTGGAGACCATGGAGTTTAGCAGAGGAGCCAATCTGTTTGCTAGAAGCTTGGAGAAGATCTTTGCTATGCTATGGATGAGGCTGATGGGCCTGTAATCTGTGATCTTTTGGGCTTCATTTTTCTTTGGTAGGAGCACAATGTTTGCTGAATTTAGGAGATGGAAGTTTTGGGAGTTCAAGGAGTATAAGCTGTTGAAGGCCGCCATCACATCTTCCTTTATGATCTCCCAGCATGCCTTAAAGAATGCCCCCGTGAAGCCATCTGGTCCCGGTGCTTTGTCGGATGCCATGGAGTCGATAGTGTTTTTAACCTCCTCTTGGGTGAATGGGAGCTCTAGCATGGAGAGGTCGTGGGGGGTGTAGCCAAGGGCTTGCCAGTTCAAGGTCTGAGGTCTTGGCGCCGTTGAGCCAATGTGATTTTTGAAGTAGTCGCCAATTACTTTTTCCTTATCATCATGGCTGAAGGCCATGCCCTCATCTGTGTGTAAGCATTGGATGTAATTTTTTCTCTGGCGGGGAGCTAGCACGAAGGTGGAAAAATTTGGTGTTAGCATCTCCACAACGAATGTGAGTAAGCCTCGACCTTTGCCTGATTCTTGCTTTTTCGATTGCAGCCAAACCGGTGCTGCGAGCTTTCAGACGACGACGGAGATCGAGCTCCTGGTCCGACAGCACTCTGTGCTCCTGGGCGGCTTCGAGCTGTAGAAGAATTTCTTTAACTACAGCGAGCTGTAGTCTAGTGTCGCCCACCTTTTCTTTGCGCCAGCGTTTAATGGCTCTTGCTGTCCTGGACATCTTGATGTGCAGCCGTTTGAGTGGCATTGAGGAGTGAACTGGCTTTGTCCAGATGTCCTCCACCATTTCTTTGAAGCCGTGCATTGATGTCCAGAAATTTTCGAAACGAAAGGCTGTGCTGCACTGTTGTCTAAGCTCCCCTTGTAGAAGTAAGGGGGTGTGATCTGACATTAGGGAAGGAAGAGAATGGAGGAAGCAAGTCGGAAATAGCAGTTCCCACTCAGGGGTGCAGAAGATCCTATCGATACGAGTCATGGTTGGGTTGTCTTGGCCATTTGTCCAGGTGAATCGGCGGCCATTTAGCGAGATTTCCTTGAGGCCAAGGTCGTCGATGACAGACTTGAAAGAGGCCATAAGTCGGCGATTGAGATTTGTGTTATTTTTGTCTTCTGCTTTGTAGATCAGGTTGAAGTCCCCAAGTATGAGCCACCTGCCATTTGTTGGCGGTGGGATGCCTCGAATTTCCTGGAGGAATTGCAGTTTTTCATCATCGCCCTGGGGGCCATACACCACTGTAATTTGCCAAGGCACCCCATCAGCCTTCATGGTAATTGTTGCAGTGATGGCATGGTCTGAGAGATGGACACTAGAGAGATCAAAGTAGTCCTCGTTCACAGCAAGAAGGATGCCTCCCCTTGTCTGTTGGGCTGGCAGCACAGCGTAGGAGTTAGTGAATTTTGCTCCAATTGCACGTCTTACTGTATTTTGGTCAGGTTGCTGCAATTTTGTTTCTTGAAGACAGACTATGGTGGAACGAGTGTCAGTGACTAGCTCGCACACTGAGTCTTTCCTAGCATCTTCATTTAGTCCCCTCACATTCCAGTTAAGAAGTTGACAATTTCTTTGTGCCATTGAGACAACAAAAGTAGCCCATGAAAGCAGAAAGAGGCACGTTCAGACCTGAAGCACACACATGCAGGTAGCAGGTTACATCCAGCCGGCCATGCTGAAAGCCAGAGGCAGCTGGCAAGATGCAGCAGTACAGGGAAGCTGGGGTTCCTGGAGTTGGGTGATGAGCACCTAGAACAGACGGCTCCCCGGATGGTTGCAGAGGTGAGCTTGGGCCCCTGGCCAGCACCTTGACAACCCACAACGGCGAGCAACGACACATACATTTGCTAATGGATTGCATGCAGACCGACATTGACAAAAGGAGT
Source organism: Chrysopogon serrulatus (assembly GCA_015844335.1). NCBI lineage: Eukaryota > Viridiplantae > Streptophyta > Magnoliopsida > Poales > Poaceae > Chrysopogon > Chrysopogon serrulatus. The sequence continues at coordinate 8,312 of JADLZL010002718.1, read as the reverse complement.
AAAGCCCAACAAGAGAAACTAGCGATCTAGGCCTGCTGCGCAGAGTCGTCGCCAAGTCCGCAGAGCGCCGTCATCGCTTTGACGGAATCGTCGGTGATGGGGCCCCTGAAGAGTCCGAAGTAGCGCAGGAAGCGATCGTCGTTGGAGAGTTCTCCATCGTCGGGGATGCCCAGCTTCTTCATGAGAACCTGCCGGGCCTTCTCCTGAGCATCGCCCTTTGGCCGACCTCGGCGCGTCGCGAAAGGCGCGGCGCCGGGGAGGGGGGCTGCCTTGTTCGCCCGGCTCGATCTTGAGGTGGAGTTGCGTGGGGGGCGCTGGCAAAGGCTGGGCCGCGACCTTGAGACCGCACGGACAAAAGCCTGGCGCGCCCCGGTCTCCCTCCGGTGGAAGGCTCAGGGCTTTTTAGCCTGCTGGCGCCGATATAGACGACGCCGGCTCAAGCGCAAAGACCCGCGGACGGCGGAGCGTGGCGAGCTGGCGCGAGCGGGTGGCGCGGGGCCGGAGGCGCCGCCGGTCGGCCGCCGCTACAGCAAAGAAGGTGACCGGACCGCGCGCATAATGACGCCGGCCAGCGGTCGCCCCCGCTGGCCGCCGCAGGGGCGAGGCGCCGCCGAACTGGGCTACCAGCCTGCGTTCCTCCCCTGGAGGAGCTGGGAGACGAGGTCCTGCCGCATGACGAGTCCAGTCCTCGCATGGCAATAGCACGGGTCGTGGAGGTGATTCGTGGAGCCGCAGATGCGCATATTGAGGCTTAGGCGAGTCCTCGTCGTTGCCATCTGAAGTGTCGAAGAGACACCTTGGGTTGCGCTGCGGGTTCGCCTCGGCGATGGTTCTCGGCTCACGGGCGTGGGGGGTGCGATGGACGGCCTCTTTGCGCCGGTGGCCGCCGCGTTCACGGCTGCGTCCTCGCTCTTTCTTTGCTGGTGAAGCCTGCAGGCTGCGCGGACCATGTGAAGGGGCTGGAGGCGATGTAGGAAGCAGCCGACGATGACCCCCAGCCGCCGACGAGTCGCCACGGTGCCGGCCATGTCGGAGGTGGAAACGTTCCGTTCACGCTCCCTCGTTTGGGCGCGAGGGCTGGACTACCTTTAGCGCCCCAGCCTACGCCCCCAATCGTCGCCCGTCCGCGTCGCTCGTCGTCGTCGTCGTCTCGGGCGCCCTCCTTCCTGTCTTCCGGAGGAGGTGGTGGTGGGGCGCGTCGGTCCCGGCCCGTTCTCCGTCGACGACGCCGTAGTGCCAGGTGAGCCTCCTGGACGGGATCCGGCCATAGTCGTCCTCCGGGTACTCGATGAGGTCGATGTGGACGAGTACCTTGAAGGTGAGCCCCCGCCGTCCTCTGGGAGGCCTCGGTCCGTCGTGCACTGTCACTGCCTTGTCAGTCAAAGTGAGCCATGTTACCTTTGGAATGTCCGACGGGTTGTACGTCCAGGCCCAGAGGCATAGAGCCCTGGTGTCGTCGCGCCTCACAGAGCGGGGGTCCATGTAGTCGAGGACGCAGGATCTTGCCACAGCGCACTTGGCGATGCTCTCATTCCAGGCGTGAACTGGAATACCTTCGAGGCAGAGACGCACGCGGTAGCGGAGGTCGCAGTGGTCGCCGTGGGGGAAGACACTCCATGGCTTGATGATGACGGCTTGCCCGCCCACCGGCAGGCGCTTCATGTCGGCCGCTGCATCTCGGTGGTGGGGATGCTCGAAGACGACAAGGAAGTCTTCTGGCTTGTGGCGCACCACCTTGATGTCCTCATCTTGAACGCCAAGCTTGGAGCAGAACGCCCTTTTGACGCGAGCTGGGTCGATGTCGTCTCTGTCACCACAGTTACAGAGCACCACGGCGCGCGTGGAGAACATGGCGAGCTGCTCCTCCATCTCCGAAGCCGGAGGCCGCCACTGCGCAAGCGTCTCGGGGGGCGCTTTCGGGTCCCCAGCCTGGGCCATGGTTGAGCCGGGGGAGGCTGGGGAAGGAGGTGGGGTCGTGCGGCGGTGGAGGTGGAGGTGGAGCCTGAAGCGTGGGGCGGTGCTGAGAGCCCTTGCAGTCGCGAGCTTTATGTCCGTTGCGGCCACAGGTCAAGCAACGAACCGGTCCCCGGCAGGCCGCCGCGAGGTGCCCTGCAGTGAGACATCTCAGGCATTTACCTCTCAGCCGGTCGATGATGGCAGAGCGAGGCGGAGGTACATGATTTGGTGGCCGGCGTAACTCTCCTGGAGTGAATTCGGCGCGGCGCCACCAGTGCCTGGGCAGCACCCGGGACCAACCATCTTCATCCGTCCGGCTGAACAGCGACGCCGTCTTGTCAACGCGGTCTTGGGAAGCTGCGACACCGGCAGCAGGGGCATTGGAGGGGATGGGAGCCCGGCTGCTGCGGGATACGCCATAAGTGCTGGTGTGGGAGAAGGCGGAGGGCGTGCTGCTGTTGGATCCGCTGGCAGGGAAGGGGGATTTGAGGCAGGGTCTGAGGGGGAGGCCGCTGCGGGGAGGGTAGTAATGGCGGTCGTTGGGGGCGGGCTGGGGATTGGGGTAGCATTGAAGGTCACCCGCCGCCTGGGAGAGTCAGCTTCACCGAGGGGAACCTTGAGGGTGCCGATGACGATGGAAGCTAGTTGTCGTCGGCGAGCAGGGGGCTGGAAGGCGCGCTGTCGCGGCAGAGGAGGCTGCAGCACGGTGGGAAGCGGTGTCAGCAGGCTCGTTGCAACGTGGGGGAAGTGGATCTGGCTGGAGTGGAGGCTGGGGAGTGGCTGGTGGCGGCGGATCTACACGGCCGCCGCCGCCGGGCCGGGGGCGACGGAGGGGAGAAGCTAACGGTCGCATGGTCAATCTAAAACCTCGCCAGCTATTTATCATAACATATGCATTTGTGCTTTTTTTTCCATCTTGTATTGTGAGCATTCTTTTATTTGTTCCTGACCAAACAGAAGCTGGTGATTATTATTATAAAAAAAATATTTTTGTTATTGCTTTGTAGGACTACCCAGAAAGTTTGGTGGTTGTGGAGTCTGTCCACCTCAAATCATGCATCCTGTTGATGGTGGATACCTGAGTGCACAGCCTTTTAATCCCTCAGCCCCTGCTGGAAATTGTGTGATGGGATTCTAAGTTGTGAATCCTTGTTGATAGTATTGAAAGTGCTACAATCCATAAACCATATGTGCTTGATGCTATCTTTGTTGGCTATCTATTTCGGTCAAATGTTTTCTATTTGTGACTTATATACTATCTAGGAGAATACCGTGGGGTGCTACGGTGAAACTCACCAAGTTTTCTTTAGAGTTTTCTTTAGGCGGCGGGCGGAGGCCGGATGGCCGCGGAACAGGAGAGGAGGTGGGCGCTGGGCGAAGGAGGCCTCAGGAGTCAGGCCTTGCTGGCTTTCTACTGCGCAACGCAGGAGCAGGAAGAAAAAGCAAGGGAGCGCAGCGGCCTTCTCTTCTTTTTTTTTTTTTTTTTTTTTTTTTTGGCAGTGCTCTGCAAAACACACGCTACCTTTTTACATCTTTGTTTACGTTATTATAGAGTGTACATTCTTGTATTCTTTTACATGTGCAAATCAATTTAGCAAAACGAATTGGGGTCCTTTTTATTATTTTTCCCCCCATTTCGTTAAAGATGAATTAGACAAAGGATGGTTTAGGGAGCGATTGGTAGATCGTCTCTTTAGATATTTTCAACGGTCTGCCAAAATTCGCCAGAGAAGCTAACAGGGGGGCAAATCACGTACGTGTGTGGTTTTGGCGTGCCTCGGTTGCACATACATGTAAGAAAAAGCATCGGTCTAATCGCTAGCTTATGTGATAAAGTTGATGAGAAAAAAGGTGTAGATCGTCGAACGAATGTATAATTAATTAATTAATTAATAATTGACAAGACAAACAAAAAAGACTGGGAAATGAAATACTAGAGTACAGCAGTGGACATATGTATTAGTGGGCGGGGCTGTCCCCGGCCGGGGATAATAAGTTGCACACTCGCTCGCTCTCGATCGTTCATGCACTGCACTGCACTACACAAGGCATCACAAGCATACAATAATAATAATAATCCCTTCCCGCCTGGTGAGAGAGATCGATGATCGTACGTCCTGGATGGATGGATGACCGACGATCGACCACTGATGAATAAGCAAGCAATCAATATAATCATCATCAGTGCGTCCTGCCTTGTTGCGCCTGCGGCAGCAAGCCCGGGATGAATGGCACCCCGAACTTGGGGATGAACTGCTGGCCCTGGATGAACGTCTCGACGGTGAACTCCTTCTGCGCCTCCTCGTAGGTGACGGTCTTGATGCCGCCCCACTTGGCGCGCTTGCTCATGTCGGCGCCGGCGCCGCGGTTGTCCACCTCGGCGTAGAAGAGCGTCTCGAGGCCGAAGTCGCCGTTCCACTCGAGCCAGCCCTTGGGGTCGATGAAGCCGCCGATGTCGTTCTGGATGAAGAGCGTCCGCGAGTACTCCTTCCACGGCCGCGCCAGGTAGGTGGGGATCTTGCCGCCGGCGTCCGCCTTGAAGTCCGGGTGCGGCTCGATGGTGCAGTTGTGCAGCACGGTGCCGCCGACGGAGCGCTTGTCCCGCCGCCCCTGCGCCGTGATGATGTTGGCCTGGTTCGGCATGGGCTTCCGCGGCTGGATCAGGCAGTTCTGCAGCACCACCTGGGAGTTGCCGAAGATGAAGTCGATGGTGCCCGTGACGCGGCAATCGCGGAAGAACTGGCGCTGCGCGTGCGTGTACAGCGTGTCCTGGTACCCGTCGAAGGTGCACTGGTAGAAGACGGCCTGGTCGCTCTGCACGCGCAGCGCCACGGCCTGGTGGTTGTCGGCGCCCGCCGTGTTCTCCACCCGGATGTCCCGCATGAAGAAGCCGTTGCCGATGGCCTCCATGGTCGCCGTGTCCTTGGTCGTCAGGTTCATCTTGAAGTTCTTGCTCCCCGTGATGATGGTCCTCTCGGCGCCGTCGCCGATGAAGGCCACGTTCGTCTGCGGCCGCGCCACCGACACGTACTCCTTGTACGTGCCGGCCTTGACGTACACCACGTACAGCTCCGCGTTCTTGAGCGGCACCTTGGCCAGCGCCTCCTTGATGGTCGTGACGTCGCCGCTGCCGTCCGCGGCCACCGTCACGTTGGGCTTGAGGTCGGCGGGGGCGGAGGCGGCGGCCAGGAGGCGCTGCCTGCCCCGTCGGACACCCAGCCTGGGGTGATCATCTCATCATCATCCCCACCACCTGAGAGCAGCCGTCGCCCGATGCTTAGCCCCCCCAGCGTCTCCGAGAACTGGTCCACCACCGCCAGGATGTCCTCCGTGAGCTCCTGCGACGCGTTGAGCGCCTTCTTCATCTTCTCCGACGCGTCCGTGCTGGTGGCGTTCATGAAGCCGTCCAGGCAGGTGTCCTGGTACGTGAGCGCCGCGCTCAGCCACGTCTTGAGGTCGTCCACGGCCTTCTTGAAGTTGGTCATCTCGAAGCCGCCCAGCTTGTCGAAGGACGCCCTCAGCTCGTCCACGGCGCACTCCAGCATCTCCTTGCAGTCCTTGAGCGCGCCCGACGTGCGCTGGTCGTTCTTGAGCTCGTTCAGCGTCGCCGACTCGCTGATGGCCTTGTGGATCTTCTCGGAGGTGACGTTGAAGATCACCTTGGCCAGGTCCGTCGGCGAGCTCGCGTTGCCCGCCGCCGCCGCCTTGGACAGCTCCGCCTCGCACGTCTCCTTGTAGTCCGTCGGCTGGCAGAAGGCCTTGACGGACTTGGTGGACATGGACAGGTTCTCGTCGCCCTCGCCCTTGCTGGAGTTGCCCTTGAAGGACACCACGCACACGGCAGCGACCACCGCCACCACCAGGACGGTAGACGCGCCGATGATAGCACCTTTGCTCATCTTCTTGTTTTCTTTGGATTGATCGAATTTTATTGGATTGGATGGTATTATTGCAGCAGGGATCGATCGATCGATCGATCGGAAGAAGAAACAACCTAGCTAGCTAATACAGAGACTAATTTTATTTAAAGGTACGTAAGGTGCTTTGTAATGCGTGGGTCTGATCGCCTATCGATCGATCGACCGATCGAGCGAGAGTAATAACTGGGGAAGGGAGGGATGGCCGCCATCTCTTATAGAGAGAGCTAGAACAAGACGATGGCCGGCCGTTGATTGGTTGCATGCATGCGGATACGCTCGTGTGGGCGGAGCTAGGAGGAGACGACGACCCACCAAGGGAAGTGCCGAGAAGAACGGACAGCCCCACCACACAATTGACGACGGTCCTTGCATTGCTGCATATATGCCAGCAAGCGTCAAACCACCATCGTCATTTCGTTTCAAAAAGAAAAAAAAAACGTCAAACCACCATGCAATTGCATGATGATTATATAATAATTACCACGATCTGTCGTCTTAACTATACTCCTATATATGTGTCTTCATTCTCATGCATGTACACTTATCCTTTCCTTTGGTAGACGCTGGCTGCACAACAGCACAACCAATCTATATATAGTATAGTGTTTGGTATACGGTCTATGTAAATGCTGCACATACGAATAAAACTCTTTGTTCAAGCTCTTTATCATAGGTTTCCCTGGATCTCGAAAGTTTCTCTCTCATGGTATTGGAATTATTTCGTTGATTTCTTTGATCGCTACTCATGGCTGTGTGCTTAAAAGATACAATCAGGAATTCGCAAACAAAAAAAGAAAATCCATGGTCACTTTTTCCTATAGTGTAAAAAGGCTTTGCGAACATGCCGCAATGACTACTGCATAAAAGCTTTGTATAACTATTGTTTTGATTGTTTCTATAATTAAAGGTCGTTTGAAAAAATCAAATTTAAAATTTGAGAAATTCAAGCGTAGTTTTGCTTTAACCAAAATGATTTTAAATAAAAAGGCTGTCGACTATAAAACTATATAATTTTTTAAGATCTATAACTTTTATTTTAATCATTTCTCTATCCAAGACATTTAAAAATTTCAAATTTCAATACGCATTACCATTCGGCGCCCATTTGTGGCCCCTACATATGTGGCCATCTTCTCTGCTCTTCACAGAAATGGATGACAATGCTAAGAAATCCATCTATCACTCACTCTGTGAATGTACATACAAGGTGTACAAGTACTTCATCCATTCCGAATTACAAGTAACTCTAGCTTTTCTAGATACATAGATTTTGATGTTATTATGTCTAGCTATATGGTAAAAGTTATGTATGTTGAAAAAACAAGACGATTTACAATTTGGAATGGAGGAATATGATGTTTTCATCCATGGCTCTACGTTAATAAGGTGGCATGATGCTTTTATAAATGTTCTCCACTATTTTGTTTGGCTCTCATAGTTTTCATGTGATTCATCCTCATTAAGGGCCTCCTAGAATGCAGGAATTTCACAGGAAACATACAAGAATTTTAATTGGAATAGAATCAGCCCATTTTCACTAAGGAAAAGAAAACACAAAAACAAAAGGAAAGAAACCTTGCATTCGTGCCAATATTAAACCTGAGAGTTGCTCACAAAGGAAAAGAAAACACAAAAACTCATCGACCAGCTTTGAAAGTTGAGTAGAAGCAGACAGCTCATCGACCAGCTTTGAAAGTTGAGTAGAAGCAGGAGAGACCAAACATCCATGAAAACTTTCAAATTAGACTGATTCACCCATATTAAATACGGAGTATTTCATAAAACCATATCAGGGCGATTCGCTCACATTAAATACTTTAAAGTAGACAAATCAGGAAAGGTGTAACAAGACTAAGCAATGCAAAAAGGGGATTTACTTAAAGCCTAGCCTATGGAGACTTGGAGTCAATAAATCGTAAAAAAAAAAAGGTTCTTTTTTACCGCTCTTGACTATTCTATTCTCTAAGTTTGGCTTTGCTCGTCTCTATATAAAAATAGGATGAAGAGCAACAGATTTGGCAAATGGCCTCCAAATTATGGATCCGTAAAAGTCATGTTCCAAAACTATACTTATATTAAGTTGGCTGATGTGCATCCTAGCTATGCAAAGGTCGTGAGCGATCTTAGTATGATTCTATCGTCTTGACGTAATTTTCTAAGATAGACTGAGTCTCCTTTATCAGGAAAGAAAAAAGAAGCAATGCTGTGTTGTACATTTTTTTTAAATTATACAGTATAACATAGACGTCCACAGCACACATGCACACTTATCCTCTAGAACACACGTACATAAATTCTACCCCTATGAACACCTCCAAAGAACTAAGCCCCTGCTCGAAATCTCAAGTAGAGTATGGATACATAGCATGATTATCTCAGCTAGAGTAGCTCACCAGCATCAGAATGCAGAAACCGCAGACTATGGGCCGTGCGTTG
>JADLZL010002717.1:0-181315 GCA_015844335.1 Chrysopogon serrulatus | reverse complement strand
GGGGATGTAACATCCCGTGTTTTCGAAACACCAAAAATTTGAACTTTTTAAAACTTTTCTTGCAAAGTGTGGTGCATGTAGTTGCTAGGTCAAACCCAGGTCAAATGAAGGATAGTTCCTTACTTGAGAAACATCGCATGCATATAGACTTGGTTGTAGGGATGTGCCTTGATTCTTGTGTTGAGTCCGGATTAGCTTTTATTCGGAGATGCAGTGCACAGGTCCATAGCATATTCTTCCTCTCTAACATCTCCCATAGTCCTTTATGAATCCTACTCAAGTTTGCTTGAGACACTAAGGAAAAACCCTTTTTTCCTTTCTTTACATATGTATATGTATTCTTCTCAATCTATCCCTCTTTCAAAATCATACCAAATCATCTTCCCCATTCCTCCTTGGATTTTTCCTCCCAAGTCATCCCTTCGAATTGTTCTCCATCCCTTTCAAACTCGGTTCTCCGTTTGAATACCACACAAATACCTATCAAACCTCCTCTATAAAATCTTATCAAATTCCCTATTGTCCCCACTCAAACTTTCCCCTTTAAATTTCCCCCACAAATTCCATCTAGGACCATATCAAAATGCACCTCAAAAATCCCTAACAAAGGGAAAGGTTTCCCTTCCTTGGGCTCAAAGCCCCAGCCGGCCTCCTCCCTCTCCCTTCCCAGGCCCGGATCGGCCTCCCCTTTCTCCCCCACTCCAGCCCGGCTCGGCCGCGCGGCTGCCCGCCTCCCTTTCGCGGCCCACGGCGCGCAAGGCCCAGCTGGCCTGCAGCTGCCCCAGGGGGCCCTAGGAAGCGCTGGCCCCCCGCTCCACGCCGCCCGCCCGGGCGTGCTCCGCCAGCGCGCCACCCCCCCAGCAGCGCCTCCCGATGGCGCCAGCGTGGCAAGGTGGTATACCGGGCCGAGGCATCCGGCCGTCGGCTCGAAACCTAACCGTCGAGCCCTATAAAAAGCTAGCCGCCGCCCGCTACCGCGTTCTTCTTTTCCCGAAACGCCGTCGCCTTCCTTCTCTTCCTCCCCCTGCTCGCGCCCTTCGCGTTCTTGCCCTCGCTTTTACCTTGGCGCCTCCCGGTGCGCCCGCCGCCCGTTGGGCAATTTGGTGGCTGCGCCCGGCCGCGCTCTACCCTCCATACGCACCACGTCGGCCGCCTGGCGCCGTTGCCGGCTGGCGCCACAGCCGGCCGCGCCGCGCCGCTGCTTACCTGCGTGCCCGGCGGTAGCTCCATCCTTCCTCTGTCCCGTCGGCGCCCGCGGCTAGCCCTCGTCGGCGCATTGCCCGAGCAACCCGCCCGCGCTGCGCCCTGGCCTACGCCTCGCCCGGTAGCGTGCGGTCGCCCCGCCGCTCGTCTCGCACCACCGTCGCGTCGCATGCTCGACAGCCGCCCGAGTCTCGGCCCCGAAACGCCATCCGGCCACCGCCCGACCGCGTGCCGCCCCCACGGACGCCCCGCCGACACCGACACCGCGTCGCGTCCCGCCTTCAACAAGAAAGCCTTTCGCCGTCGCGTTCGCGCGCGTTGCGACCAGGCCTACCTCGATACGGAAACGCCCGGCGTCTCCAAGCCGGGCGGCGTTCTGCGCCGCCCGGCAGCCCCCCAGCGGCGTCAACCCGCCCGACCGCGGCCCCAAGCCACCGTGGTCGCGCGCGCACGGCCGCGTTCCACCTCGACGCCGGCCGGCCCGAGCTCCACCACGCCCGCGCGCTCTGGCTGCTGGCCATCCATGGCCGCGTGGCGCCAGCCAGAGCCGCCCCGCCCTGGCTGTGGCCCTGCGCCTCACCAACCGAGGCCACAGCCGGCTACCACCGACCAGGGCTGGCCACAACGCCACGCCGCTCGCCGGAGCCTTCTCCCACCGCCGGTGAGCACCAGCAAACCAAAAACACCACCTTTGCCTTTCTGCCCCGATGCTGCACATGAGGCTGGGCCTTTGTGCCACTTCTATACGTTGCGGGAATGTCGCAGCCAACGTTCCGCCGCTCCTGGCCACGTTCGCCGCTGCTGGCCAGTCGTAGCCACTTCTGGCCACCTGCAGCCTGCCCCGGCTGGCCGCAGCTAGCCGCTGCCCACCAGCAGCCGGTCAGGGCTGGCCAGAGCTGGCTGCAGACCGGCCTCGGCTGGCCACAGTCGGCGGAGGTGGCCAAACGTGGCTACAGCAGGCCACGACTGGCCGCTGCCCTCCTGGCGCTTCCGGCGTCACTCCGTGAAGCCCTGTCGGCCTCGTCCACTCCATCGACAAGGTCGAACTTTGAAACCCCGCCGACGCCAACCTCGACGTCGGCAAAGCTTCTCTTTTTCGTTCATAATTCACGGATGTCGCTTTTTATCCATATCTGCCTATCCATGCATGCCGTGCCTTCAGCTGCCGGTCTATATCTCTTTGTGCCATGGATGTGTGCTACCCCATGTGGTCGATATCCGGGTGTTCGCCGTGTTTGTATGGTGTATGCTTGTCGTGGACCGAGCCTTCGAGCCGGCCGAGAGAGGGACGTGTTCGATCGTGGCGATCGCGGGTTTGCCTCGCTATGGTCGTAATGTCGAACACGATCCCTCTTCTCGTGTTTAGTTAGCTCCGTAGTACTACGATCGCTAGCGATCCTATTCGACCCTAGGATGTGGTCATCGAGGGCTCGACTCGATGCGGACATCACCCGTACACGGCGAGCCTTCGTGACTTAGTCTGGTGGGAGGCGAACTAGGAAACGGCGATCGTGGGATGACAAGAGCCAACCCGTGAAGGTAGAGCTTATGGACGCGAGTTAACTTGCCATGACCATGGGGCTCTACCTCTTTTCCTTTCCCCTTTCCCTTTTTCGCTCTTTGCCAAAATCACCTTGTATGCTTGCGCCACCTAGACCATAGTGTCCCTTCGGACCTAGCGGTGACAACCGCATCGCTACGAGCCGTGGGGATAACCTAGTGCCGACTTAGTGCATGGTCGTGGTGCCCCTCAGTTGGGTTGGATCAAGGGACCGTCAGCGAGACTTCCGTCTCTTTTCTTTCAACCACCGTCCCTTGCCATGACGAGTAGGTCAAGAAGAGTCTTGGGCCTTTCTTCTTTCTTTATCCTTTCGATCCTCGCTAGTTCAAGAAGGCATGGATTGACTCTCTTGACTCCGAGTACTTTGATTATTGACTATTGCCATGTCAAGAGGACCGAAGTACAGTGGAACCGAAATCCCATTTGGTGTTTGATCGAGTTCGTCGGTGTTCTATTATTGCTCTTTTGATCCCACTCCTTTGATTCCCGTCATTGCCGTGGCGAGTGGATCAAGGGAAGAGGAAACCTCCTTTTTACTTCCCTCTAATTGTTCCTTGGTGCTTAGCCCTCTTGTATGCCGGTACCTATTGAGACCGTGACACTCCACGGGTCTTCGCGGTGACAACCGCACCACCAAGAACTGGGGAACGTCTTAGTGCATTTAGTGCACCTTGGTCAAGGTACCCTACAAGCGGATTAGGCACTTGTACTCTCTTATGCATCGCTCCTCTTCGATGCCCCCGCCTTTTGTCGTGACATGTGCATTGGAAGGAGTAGACCACCGCTCCTTCTCTCTCGTTTACCTTCCGTTCCTCCCCGCTAGCCCGTTACGCTCGATCCCGTCTTAGTCATGACGATTGGATCAAAGACCGGACTATCTCTTCTAGTTAGCTAAGCTATGGTCTGTAATCTTGTTCTCGGACCCATGCGAAGTCGACCCGATCGACCGTTGGAAAACCATCCTCGTCGAGGATGTGACCGAGGCCGCGACATGGACATGCCCAACTAACTCTCCTATATTCCCTTGTGTGCTACTCTCTTCTCGGCTCCCGACGTTGTTGTGTCATGCGGATCGAGAGGACCTGTAGCCGCTCTTCTGTTGTTCATATTCCAATCTCTTTTGCTACCGTCGCTACCATGACGGGTAAGCCAAGGAGCCTGGAACCAAGCCACAATTCCTCTATTTCGTGTTAATTGTTCTTACTCGAAATCCTATACAAGAGTTGTGACTTGTGGGTTAAAAGGCCGCAAGGGCCAAACCCCCGTTGTTTCTATTTCCCTTTTCTCTCCTACTTGTGATCCTCCTGTCCCCGCCAATTTCCATGACGTCGGGATCGGGAGGGTCGCAACCGTGGTGTTTGGTTAAGTTAAGCTAGGATCAAAGCCTCTTCTTTTTGAAGCCGTGCAGTCGACCACGATTGACCCGTGAAGTACTTGGCTATACCAGTAGTCGTGATCCGGGCTTGTGCTTAGCAGCAACCACTTCTATTTACATGAGCCCAAGGATCGGACACTCTCCACGAGGGCTAAGTCTTTTCGGTGTTTATTCGAAGTTATCCGGTTCCTTTTGTATCTTGTTGCCCTTTTTCGGGGATATTGGAATTTGGTTAGGGATTGATTGCTCTTTTGCCTTGTTTGTCGCTATACCGAGGTAGTTGCATCGCGATGTCGATGGATGGACTGAAGATCCACTAGAGGGAGGAGTCACGAAGGACAACCAGATGTGGATAACTATGGTTTGCTATAAACAAAGCCACGTCCCCACCCAACCTCGTAGAATCCTATTAGACATGCAATATATAGCTGCTAGTGCTTTACTTTATGCAAATAATTGTGATAGGATGCATGGTAGATTGCTTGATAAGCCATTACCTTGACGCAACCTTTCCCCCGCACACACCCGCTGCTAGGATAGACGCCGCCTACTTCATGATACTTGCTACACACTTACTCTTTACTCATACATGTTTGTGTGGGCTAAGGCACGTGGTGCCGTAAATTGGATAACCGGGTTAACATGGAAGAGATCTTGGCGTGTGTATTGGGTGTGTGTGGGTGAGGGTTGTGTCGATCAAGGCGGGATCTACGACGAGTCGGGGGACAAGTCTTGCCGGTGGAGTGTGATCTGGGCACTCCCTATGTGAGAGAGTACCTGTGGGCGGGTACATGTGATGTGAGTAGATTCCGGGAGGAGTGTCTTTGTGGGACGAATCCCCCTGAATGGAGGTGCCGCCGAGGCACGGGCGCCGAGCCCCTTGTGAAGATATCTGTCCAGTCCTTCTAAGGACTGGTTTGGCGCTCGTCCGGTCCACAGGACCTTTTCGTGCACACCACTCGTCTCGAATGGGCGGGGTCCGACTTGACGACTAGCTGGCCCCTCGCCGCTACTACTAGGTTGATAGGTGATAGTGTAGGGAGGTGCGGGTGCCGAGACCCACACCCTCCCGAGACAGGCGTGGTATCCACTTTGGGATCCGTACCACGTCTCACCTCTCTCGGCGTCTTGCCGTGGATCTCCTGGGTGCCCCTGTGGCTGAGTGGTAGAGTGGCATCGCCGCTTAGGCGGTAGCTTGGTATCGCCTAGACGAGGCATCGCCGATGATGGTGATCTTGTGGTTCCAGTGTACAAGCTCTGCAGAGTTACTAAATCTATACGTATAGCCGTGTCCCCGGTATGAACATTCCTGTGAGTACCACACGTTCGTTATAGTGAGTGGAGTCCTTTTCTCTTCTCCCCCCTGGGTGTTGTTGGATTCCGGCTTAGGCCGTTGAGGCAAGGAGGAGGAGCGAGTCTTCCTTGCCGACTAGAGTGAGAGTGTGGTGAGATGTGTGGTTGTGGATGTGGATATGGATGGGATGGATGGATGTATGGATGAGATGGGTTAAAACTTGATGAACTATATTATATTTATGTTATGAATTTGCATAGGAAAACTACAGCCAAATATAGGCCTTTTCCTCTACCCTTGCATTCCACTTACCACATAGCAAAGCAAAGCATAGGGTGGGAGCTAGTGGCCAGTACAAATCGTACTGATAGAGTTGAGCAGGTTTGGTACCCGAGGAGGACTACGACAATAATGGAGCTGGAAGAATTAGGTGGTCCCGTCCCTACACTCAAGTTTGGTTAAGAAGATCAAGTCGACGCCCGCTGATATACTACCCCGACTCTGATGATCGTTTGTGAAGGAGGAGCCTTCATCCGCTGTGGCGCTACGTCTACTCTGATATTGACTTGTGCGCGTTGATCGCTAGGATACTTTGTATCTAGGTGTGTCTACAAGTGATGTAAAACTCTGTAACTTGTACCTTTTCACGATGTATGAACTGTGGTATCAACTGTAAATGATGTACTCTGTGGATTTCCCTTCGTGGAAATCGCGGGTCGTTTCAGGGGAGGAGGAGGGAGAAGGGAGGGGCGGCACCGGCCCAAGGGGGCGGTGTCGATGCGGGACCAAGACGGTTCCCTACCAACATGACTACCGTTCAGACGGACCCACAAGACAGAGGCAAGAGGACCGATTCCAAGTAGAAGACGTCCTGTCCTAGTTAGACGAATAGAAAGTAACTTCTGTAATAGCAACAGAACTCTCTCTACTAAGTCCGACTAGGATTAGAACTAAAGTTCTGGCTCCTTTCTCTCATAAAAAGGAGCCAGAGCACCCTCTTTGTAACAAGCGACATACAATACGCAGTCACACATCAATCCAATGCAAAAGGCTAAGGCCGACTGGAGTAGAGCTTTTACTCGACAACGAGGGCTCGAACCAGGATAAACCGAGTGTCTCTTACGTGAACCGCCGAGTTCTAGTATTCGCCGAGATCCGAATCAACTGCAACGGGAACCCCGTGGCAGGCTATCGATCGTTAAACACCGACACCGACGCCCAATTACAGTGATTCTTTGCATAAACACAAGGACACTGTACCCAGAATTATCAATAAAATTCTATTCATCAAAATCGAAATTTGCAAAAATTCTAGCTTCTTTTCAGAACTAAATGAGAGCAAAGAAAGCTCAACCTATCCCGACTTCTAGATTACAGAACTCGGATGAGGGCCTACGGTCTGAAATATCCTAGCTTCTTTTCAGAACTAGATGAGAGCAAAAGAAAGCTCGACCTATCCCGACTTCTAGATTACCTATCCCGACTTCTAGATTACAGAACTCGGATGAGGGCCTACGGTCTAAAATAGCCTAGCTTCTTTTTAGAACTAGATGAGAGCAAAAGAAAGCTCGAGCTATCCCGACTTCTATATTACAAAACTCGGATGAGGGCCTACGGTCCGAAATATCCTAACTTCTTTTTAGAACTAGACAAGAGCAAAGAAAGCTCGACCTATCCCGACTTCTAAATTACAAAACTCGGATGAGGACCTACGGTCCGAAATACCCTAACTTCTTTTCAGAACTAGATGAGAGCAAAGAAAGCTCGACCTACCCCCGACTTCTAGTCTACAGAACTCGGATGAGGGCCTACGGTCCGAAAATCCTAACGCCTTTTCAGGCTTAGATGAGAGTAAAGAATGCTCGACCTATCTCGACTTCTAGATCACAGAACTCGGATGAGGGCCCATGGTCCGAAATATCCTAGCGTCTCCTCAGACCTAGATGAGAGCAAGAAACAAAGCTCGATCTACCTAAAGTTCTAAAAAATAGAACTCAGACGAGAATCCTCAGTACGGAACAATACCCAGATGAAAGCAAGAATAATACTTTCAATTCACAATTGTGAAGCAAATCAAGAAGACAAAGCAAAAAAAATTTTATACAAAGGCCTCAGATAGGCGCCAAGCATCCTTACAAATAAAAAGTTTACTGTTGATCACCACTACTACCAACAGGAACGGAGTCTATCTCCACAAGCTCTACAAATTGCCTAGTTAAAGTCAAGACGGCGGCCTCAGATTGTAAAAGAGCCTGCTCAGCTTCAGGAGTATCCGCGCCATCCAAAATCCTCTCAAGAGGCAAATCCGGCTCAATCAACCGGATGCGCCCCAAAACACCTTGGACACCGACTAAGATAGCAACCTTCGCAAAGCCAACAACTCGGCTAGTCAGCCGAGGAAGAAACTGAACCCAAGTCAGGCCAGCTTCCTCAGCATGTCAGCCAGCTTTCAGACAGAATCCCAAAGAGCCGACCACTTCTCCTCTGAAATCTTCAGACGAGCTGCCAATTCTTCCACTGATGCTTTGGCCTACAAAAGATCTCGATCAGCACCACGGCTAATCAACTGAGCTCTAGCAAGAATTTCTTCAGCATCTTCCTTTACCTTCTCTGAGTCATTGCGGAAAGTCTTCACTTCAAGCTTCAAAGCATCTGTCTCCTCAAAGTACTTCTTCTTTAAAGCTTCAGAAACAAGCAAAAAGAAGTTAGCAAAGAAATAACATCAACAAAGGGCAAGCACAAAAATAGCACAAATAGAACCTTGGAAATCATTATTAAGAATCCTCAGCTTTCGTGAAGTGTTCTTCTCAGACTCAACAGCAGCCGACTTCTGCTGCTCAGCCTCAGCAACTTGGGCTCTCAAAACGGCCTCTGACGACTGACGCCCCCGGCACTCTGCATCAAGCTCCGACTTCAAAGAAGCCAGCACTTCCAACAACTTCTTTTGTGACTCAGTTGAGCCAAAGAAGAGGTCAGAATCACTGACACAATCCTGCAACAAAAGAAATCAGAAAAAGGAAAAAGTCCAAAACAACAGATAAATTTCAACAACAAAACTCACCCGGAATCGCTGAGCAAAAGACTGAACTGAAGCCTGAACAGAGTTTCATTCAGACTCAAGTCCTCGCAAGCGAGAACTCGGATCAAACTCCGCCTTAAGTTCCTCGCACCAACTTCATGTCATGAATTATATCTCGTGGAGCAAGAGGAGAAGATGAAGGGGAAGGACATCCAACCCGAGAGCGAGAAGAAGTCAAGGGTTGAGCAACAGGCAATTGCTCTTCCTCCGAAGCAGCGCCACCACAACCCGAAGAATCGGCAAATAAGAAATCGCAGCTTAGAAGGAGCAGCCACCACCAAGGCCGACTCCACGGCCGGATGAGGATCAAGCACGTAAGACACCGACCCGCAACATCCAAACTCACGGTCTTCTCCGAATCGAAAGCCGGAGTTGAGGACACCATAGCAGAAGACCTGCAAAGATAAAAAACTAAGGCAAAAGATAAAAAGGAGAGAAAAATAACTTAGAGAAATAAACACATACCGAGGAGCACGACGGAGAGCAAGAAGAGGCCGAGAAGGTGGAGGCGGCATGACCTCATTCAAGCCCGCCAACAACTCGGCAGAAGAAGCAGTAGGGCCTGGCAAGGACACCAAGTCTAGGGAAGAAGTAGAAGTTGCCCGGGGGCTGCAGAAAACCAAACCAAAAGTCAAGTAACAGAAGAAAAATCTACGCCAAAATCATAAGAAGTCAGAAAAATAACACTCACCGACGAAGAAGGGGGAATCATCAACATCTTCAGTCTCATCCTCATACAAGAGGACGGCATCACCATCTACCAAAAAAGAAGAATCAAGACCAAACACAAATAAAAGAAACAAGGCAAAACAAAGCAACTTCTCACCTATTAGAATGTTACCTGAAGGCTGAGGAGAAGAAGAAGTACGAGCCCGCTTTGGCTGCGAAGAATCACCAGCCGCAGACCTCTTCCCAGCAGAGCGAGTAGCTCGAGGAAGGACCACCGGCCGGTAAGGAGCATATTGCAGGATGGGTTCTTTTTCAGAAACCCCCGGCAAAACAACTCGGCCCTCCACCACTGCATGGCTAGCAGTCGAAGGAGCCGGAAGAGGAGCAATCTCTCCATCAACGAAGAGAGATGCATCTACATTAAAATCCCTACCAAAAGGCTACAAAAAATTCAGAAACAAGTCAGAAACAATTCAAAAGCAATCGGAAGCATAAAAAGAAAAAAAGGCAATCAACTTACAGCAGGAGGTGACTTGGCAGCAGAATATTCAAAACCAATCTCACCTCAACTCATAACACCACAACCACAAGAGGCCTCAAGGCCTCAAGAGCGCAGGGCGCAATATACTATCCACCCCAACTGGAGTAGGGCGCCGTGACTTTCCGGTGTACCGAACCAGTATAAATCGTGTCTACTGCGTTTACCATCGAAGTTCCCGCATACGCCGACACCCCCTCCGAACAAAAGACCGTCCCCGGTACCCCCCGGCGGCTATCTATCGTGGTTAAACACCGACGGTGGGGCGCCAGGTAGGGGATGGGGGTCGGGCGTATCAGAAGGAAGCGGCGAAATCGTCGACGCCGAGGTGGTGGCAGCCGCCCGAAGTTCTTTCTACTTCGACCTCAACAATGCAGCACGGATGTATCAGAATACTACTCAAAAAGCAATGGGATATGATGATACAACTTCAGGCCAAGATAAGTACTCAGTTCCCCTCCCTTTTCAATACGGAAGATCATTAGATGAGAAAGGATCCGACTACTCGCTCGATGTACACAAAGAAGTCTACATGATCAGGCAACCCCTGGTACCACCAGTCCAACCTGACTACAGATCATCGGAGGAATCAGAAGCCGATATCCCACCCAACTCCGTAACCAGAGATGGAGAAACAGAGAGCCAAAAGGCAGCAAGAGAAAGAAGAAACAAGAAAAAGGGAGGAAGACGAAATCGAGTTCAAGAACGCAGAGAAGCATGGCGCAAATACGAAGAGGAGTTAGCCGAGTACAATGAAAGAAGAGCCAAAAAAGAAGCCAAAGAAAGACGAGCCACAGCAAGGGCCAGACTTGACCCCATCAACAAAATACAGGAGTTAATCAATGAAATCGACGCTATACAACGACCAAGTGAAGAACAAGCCAGGCTCAGGAACCTACTCAGAACTACCGCACAAAGGATACAAGACGACCCGAGTACCTCCTCGTCGTATACCTTCCGAACAAACAAGCCAAAGAAGTCGGAGAGTTTCCGCATTCGAAAGATTATCCGTCCCCGGATCAAAGCGTAAGAACTCAACAACATCACGATTGGGCCGAGAGAACGGGAGAAAATCGCGACAGTTACCAACCCCTCCTCGAAGCCCTCCTGCATCTATTACAAGCTATAATAGCCAGCGATTCCGACTACAAACCGTAAAAAGTACCCGACAGATTCCCCGCTTTGTGGGAAGGCTACTCACGGTCGACTACCTCACAAATTCAAGCCGTCAAACCACTTTCGAAATACGACGGCAAGAAGACGTAACCAATGCAATGGCTTGGAATCTACTCTCAATCAATAGAATTAGCGGGGGAGATGATGACATTAAAGCATTATTCTTTCCAATGGCACTTGAAACACTACCACTACAATGATTCGACAAGTTACGCCCAGGCTCAATCAAAACATGAGGGGATCTTCAGAAAGCTTTTTGTGAAAATTTTACAGAAATACTCATACACCCAATAACACAAGCTGAGTTGAAAGGTTTAAAATAAAATCAAGGAGAAAGCCTCAGGGATTTCTATAGAAGATTTGAAGAGCTAAGAGCACAAGTACATAACATTACCGAAAGGGAAGTAATCGAAGCATTCTCATATGGATTGAGAGTAAGATGGATGTTCCACGATTTCTGCAAAAAAAAAAACCCACGAACAAACGAAGAGTTCAAAAGAACAGTCGAAAAGATGATTACGGCAGAAGAGATGACACGGGAAAGATTCCCAGACAACAGAAACAACCAAGAAAGAAGAAACAACTCGATAGAAGGAATAACTTGGACAGACAAGACAACTCAGGAAGATGGAACAACTCAGATAACAGACAAGAGTACCACAATAAGAAGAGATATTCAGACAACACGGTGGCCGCCACCGAAAGAAAGAAATTCTATCCAGCTAGAAAATTTGAAGAACTTGAGAAGATGAAATGCATCTATCATCCAACAGGAGTTCACCCAATGGGTGAATGTTGAATATTCCAAGAAAGATATATGAAGAAAGACAGACATGAAAAACAAGAAAACAGAGAAAAGAAAGAAGAAGATAATGATCCAGCAGACAACGGGTTTCAAAATCCAAGAGCAACAGTAGCAGTAATATTCTCAGGAGTCCCGGGGTCTAGAAACAAGCAAGAAGACAAACTGGCGTGGGGAACAATCATGGCTGCAGAACCAGCTGTTCTACGATATCTAAACTGGTCTCAATATCCAATCCAGTTTTCATGAGAGGATCAATGGACAAGCGTCGAAAATGCAGGACTATACCCACTAGTACTCGGACCAACGATCGCAGCTATAACAGTAATAAAAGTACTCATCGATGGAGGAGCAGGACTCAACATTATATTCGCAGATACCCTGAGGAAGATGAGGCTAGAATTCTCAAAAATGATTACACCAACAAGTGTACCTTTCTACGGAATAGTACCAGGGAGGCCAGCAATGCCCCTCGGGCAAATAGCTCTACCAGTGATATTTGGAACTCCTACAAATTATTGCATAGAACTCATCAAGTTTGAAGTTGCAGATTTTGAATCATCTTATCATGCAATATTGGGAAGACCAGCACTGGCAAAATTCTTGGCTATTCCTCACTACCCTTACTTACTACTTAAAATGCCAGGGCCACACGGAGTGCTTTCTCTTAGAGGGGATCTGAAACGCGCCTACGAACGCGATGTACAAGCCATACGTATATCCTCAAAAGTTCAGGGGGAAATCAACTCGGCAACAGCCGAAATAAGAATAGAAGAATTAGAAATTTTGGCTAAAAACAAAGTATCCTCACTACATCTGAAGAAGAAGGCACCAAACAGATTGATCTAGGGACCGGTGACCCATCCAAAACGGCCACCATCAGTGCCCATCTACCTATCAAATAGAAACTCGCGCTCACCAACTTCTTACGGGATAACAAAGACATATTCGCTTGGAAACCAGCTGATATGCCAGGAGTCCCAAGGGAGTTGGCTGAGCATAAAATTGAAGTCAACAAAGGAGCAAGACCAATCAAGCAGAGATTACGACGCTTTTCACCAGAAAAGAAAGAAGCAATAAAGAAAGAAATACCTAAATTACTGGCAGCCGGCTTCATAAGAGAAATTTTACATCCAGATTGGCTAGCCAACCCAGTTCTAGTACACAAAAAGAACACAGATGAATAGCACATGTGCGTCGACTACACCGATCTCAACAAACACTGTCCAAAGGACCCGTTCGGGTTACCAAGAATTGACCAAATAGTGGACTCTACAGCAGGAATTGCTCTATTATTTTTTTAGACTGCTACTCAGGATATCATCAAATTGCACTAAAAGAAGAAGAGCAAAGCAAGACTTCTTTCATCACCCCATTCGGAGCATATTGTTACAAGACAATGTCCTTCGGACTAAAAAATGCGGGAGCAACTTATCAAAGGGCAATCCAGACTTGTTTAGGAGACCAATTCGGAAAGAACACGGAAGCATCTGTTGATGACGTCGTCATCAAGACAAAGAACCCGGATTCATTAATAGAAGATCTACAACAAACCTTCGACAATCTAAAAAGATGGAGGTGGAAGCTAAACCCAAACAAGTGCGTTTTTGGCGTATCATCAGGTCAACTACTCGGATTTCTAGTCAGTCAGAGAGAAATCGAAGCAAGCACAAAACAAATCAAGGCTATAACCGACATGGGGCCGCCAGCAGACATAAAGGATCTACAAAAACTAACAGGCTGCATAGCCACTCTCAATAGATTTATTTCAAGACTCAGAGAAAAAGGCTTACCTTTCTTTAAACTACTAAAGAAGACGGACAAATTCACCTGGAATGAGGAAGCACAAAAAGCCTTCGATAAACTAAAAGCATACATCAGCACATCCCCAGTATTAGTGCCACCTAAGAAAGGAGAAGATCTCATGCTCTACATCACCGCGACGACTTCAGTAGTAAGCACTGCCATTGTAGTCGAAAGAGAAGAACAAGGACACGTCTACAAAGTCCAAAGGCCAGTCTACTACATCAGCGAAATACTCACAGTATCAAAAGTCAGATATTCTCATGTACAAAAACTACTCTACGTAATCCTAATAATGTCAAGAAAGCTCAGGCACTACTTTGAAGCACACAAAATCATCGTCATAACAGATTTCCCGCTCGGTGATATATTAAGAAATCGGGACTCAACAGCAAGAATCTCAAAATGGGCAGTTGAACTCGGAGCACTCAAAATAGAATTCACTCCAAGAAAGGCAATCAAATCTCAAGCACTGACCGACTTCATTGTGGAATGGACTGAGATACAGCAACCCACTCCAGACGCCATCTTAGACCATTCGAAAATGTACTTCGATGGATCCTTGAAACTAGGAGGAGCAGGAGCTGGAGTACTACTTATCGCACCAGATGGAAAACAACTCAAATACGTTCTACAAATTCTATGGCAAGCCACTAACAACAAAGCAGAATATGAAGCTCTTATTCATGGCCTATAAGTCGCAAGCTCACTAGGAATCAAAAGACTTCTCGTCTACGGAGATTCAGCAGTAGTGGTCAATCAAGTAAATAAAGACTGGGATTGCACCAAAGAGAACATGGACGCTTACTGCGCAGAGATACGAAAACTCGAGAAAAATTTCCAGGGACTTGAGATCCATCATATACTACGGGACTCCAATGTCGCCGCCGATGTATTAGCCAAACTTGGCTCTGACAGAGCAAAAGTACCAACTGGGGTATTTGTCAAAGAACTAACCAAACCTTCTATCGAAGAACCCGGCAAAGGCAAGAACTACGCACGGGAGCAAGTCTTAACAATCAGTTCAGACAACTCATCTTGGATGCAAGTGTTCATAGATTACATCAAAGAAAAGAAGCTGCCCGATAACAAAGCAGAAGCAACTCGGGTTATCAGAAGAAGTAACAACTACGCCCTGGTAGGGAATAATCTCTATAAAAGAGCAACATCATCAGGAGTACTATTAAAATGTGTTCCAACATTAGAAGGAAAGGAAATATTATTAGAAATGCACTTAGGATGCTGCGAAAATCATGCATCTTCAAGAGCACTAGTCAGAAAAATATTCTGATCAGGATTCTATTGGCCAACAGCACTAAAAGACGCTGAAGAATTAGTCAAACATTACAAAAATTGTCAAATGTTCGCAAGACAAGCTCACGTTTTAGCCCATAATCTGATATGCATTCCACCTGCATGGCCGTTTTTATGCTGGGGACTTGATCAAGTTGGACCACTCAAGAAATCTAAAGGGGGATTCGAATACATCTTCATGGCCATTGATAAATTTACCAAATGGATAGAATATAAACCTTTGGTAAAATACAGTTCGGCCAAAGCACAAGAATTCATCCAAGAAATAATGCACAGATTTAGGATGCCAAACAGGATAATTACAGATCTAGGATCACCTTTCACAGCCAATGAATTCAAAAGCTGGGCACAAGACTGTGGCTTCAGCATAGACTACGCATCAGTCGCTCATCCACAAGCAAATGGACAAGTCGAGAGGACCAACGGCCTCATACTAGCTGGTTTAAAACCAAGATTATACGAAGATCTTAAATATTATGGATCAAAATAGATAGACGAGCTACCAAAAGTAGTCTGGGGCCTAAGAACTCAAATAAGCAGAGCAACCGGCTACTCACCGTTCTTTCTGGTCTACGGGTCAGAAGCCGTACTACCAGCAGATTTAATTTGGACATCTCCAAAAATTGAGCAATATAACGAAGGAGAAGCAGAAGAAACAAGAATACTAGAAATTGACAGTCTGGAAGAAATCAGAATCAATGGAACATTACAATCAGCAAGATACATGCAAGCATTAAGAAGACATTATGACAAAAGCATACAACCAAGAAGCCTACAAGCCGGAGACCTAGTCCTTCGAAGAATTCAGAAACTAGACAGAAGGCATAAACTACTCAGTCCATAGGAAGGACCTTTTATAGCAGCAAAAGTAACAGGACCCGGATCCTACAAACTAATGACAGAAGACAGAACACCAATAAAGAACTCATGGCACATCTCCTAATTACGGCGATTCTTTGCATAAACACAATGACACTATACCCAGAATTATCAATAAAATTCTATTCATCAAAGAGAAATTTACAAAAATCCTAGCTTCTTTTTAGAACTAGATGGGAGCAAAGAAAGCTCGACCTATCCTGACTTTTAAATTACAGAACTCAGATGAGGGCCTACGGTCCGAAATACCCTAGCTTCTTTTCGGAACTAGATGAGAGCAAAGAAAGCTCGACCTACCCCTACTTCTAGTCTACAGAACTCGGATGAGGGCCTACGGTCCAAAAATCCTAACGCCTTTTCAGGTTTAGATGAGAGTAAAGAATGCTCAACCTATCCCGACTTATAGATCACAGAACTCGGATGAGGGCCCACGGTCCGAAATATCCTAGCGTCTCCTCAGACCAAGATGAGAGCAAGAAACAAAGCTCGATCTACCTAAAGTTCTAGAAAATAGAAATCAGACGAGAATCCTCAGTACGGAACAATACCCAGATGAAAGCAAGAATAATACTTTCAATTCACAATTGTGAAGCAAATCAAGAAGACAATGCAAAAAAAATTTTATACAAAGGCCTCAGATAGGCGCCAAGCATCCTTACAAATAAAAAGTTTACTGTTGGTCACCACTACTACCAACAGAACGCAGTCTATCTCCACAAGCTGTACAAATTGCCTAGCTAAAGTCAAGACGGCGGCCTCAGATTGTAAAAGAGCCTGCTCAGCTTCAGGAGTATCCGCGCCATCCAAAATCCTATCAAGAGGCAAATCCGGCTCAATCAACCGGATGCGCCCCAAACCACCTTGGACACCGACTAAGATATCATCCTTCGCAAAGTGTTGACGGTGGATAACGTCAACTTTTATTAGAACTTTAGAAACAAAAAGGCACATGAGTACACACTAGTCTAGGGTTTTAACTGACAATTTCCACGAGTTTTGTATATTCTATATTTTCCAGGGATTGTTCCAGAAAAGCATAAAAGAGGGATTAGAGTGCATAATTATCATGAAATTTATCCACATCGGCAAACATCGTCATCGGGCTCGGGAAACATCTAGAAGACACCGGCAATGGGGACCCGCCACCTACACAGGTGGGGCTGGCCGGCCCCCACCCGGCGCCGGCCGGTGCCCTAGGTCAAGCGGCGGCGCTCCCCTTCGAGTCTTCCTCCCACGCTTCCTTGGAAGTCAAGCAAAGCATCCCTACGTCGATTTAAGGTCGGTTTGATCCGACGGTGCACACAACATGAAGACGCGGATCGATGACGTGGCGGTTCCTTGCCCCCTACTCCACCTCGGCCTATATAACGACGCCCCAAGGCCCCTTCAAGAGGCATTCTACACCCCGGTGCTTCATATTCTCTACATAATTAGGGTTAGGGTCCCTCTAGTTGATCTAGTTCTAGTTCATCTAGTTCTAGTTCATCTAGTTGTAGCAATTAGGAGAGACTAGTTCTTCTAGATCTAGTCTTGTTTAGATTAGTAAGAGAAATAGAGTAGAGGAGTAGAGTTCTGGAGGAGTTCCAGCATATCGGCGCTTCTTCATAGTTGTATTCGTCTAGATTCGGCTCCCTCGCTCGGAGCTACGTTCTGAGGTACTTTTGTATTCGTCATTCCGATTCAAGTAAGCAGTTGTTCTTATTTGTTCTTAAGTTCACAACTCATATTGAGTGCTTTGATCTTGGTCATTACTTGGTTGAAGTAGTATTTCATAGTGTGGGCGTGGTGCCTAGGTTTGGTTTACTTGTGGATGTTCCCTGATTGGCCGGATAGTGGTAGTCCACGTAGGTGACAGCTGCGTTGGTTCCTCTGTAGTCCACTTTCCGTTAATAGGATTGATAGGCTTATAGGTGCTTGGTAGGAGATTACTCTGTTTCTTCTCCTATTCGGGTTACTTGCCCAGTTAGAACGGTATTATACAAAGCTTACCGGTTGCTAGAACTAGAGTTCAATAGCTATTTCCTCTTTCTTGATATTATCTAGCCTAATTGTAAGGTTAAGTCTATAGACTTTGTCATCATCACGACTGTTCCCTGTGGATACGATATTTAAAACCTCCGGGTAAAATGTGACACTGGTATGATATTTGTGCGCTTGCGGATAATCTTACTTAAATCTTATTTAGTGGAGTGCAGTTAATTTATACCAACAAGCATTTTTGGCGCCGTTGCCGGAGAACGGTTTGCTGATTTTGACTTAGTCTAGCTTAATCTTGTATTATACTTTTATCTTTTCTTATTTTATCCCATTCTCTTCATTATTTTTGTGTTCATCCTTATGGATGCTTTTAATTCTATTTCTATCTGTCTTTATGGCATGAGCGAAAGCTTCGGGCTACCAAAATCTAATGAACCTATCATAACACCTGGCTATGAGCTGCGTCCATGTTTAATTAATATGATTCGGGATAAATCCTTCTCGGGAGAAGGTAACGAAAACCCATACTCACACTTACAAGAATTCGAGCAGACCTGTGCATGCTTGCGCATTACTGGCATGTCCGATAAGACTATTAGATGAAAGCTTTTTCCGTTCTCCTTGACCGGAAGAGCCAAACGTTGGTATAATCGAGCCGTAGGGAGTACGCAAGGTGATTGGGAAACATTATACTCTGAATTTTGTTTATATTTCTTTCCCATCCATAGAGTAGTTAACCTTCAAAAAGAGGTTCTAACTTTTAGACAACTAGAATAAGAATCTCTTAGTAAATCATGGGAGCGTTTTAATGAACTTGTTACATTTAGCCCTGACCTTGGTTTTCCAGACCCTGTGCTTATTCAGCATTTTTATTTGGGTCTTACCAAGGAATCTAAGGAATTCCTTGATTTAGCCTCTGGAGGAGCTTTTCTTCACTTACCTATAATTGAAGCACGGCCTATGCTAGAAAAGATTGTTCAAGCCTATTCTGATCTCCCCGAGGAAGAGAAGAACTTATCACCCGAACTAGAAACGGAAGTCTTGGTAGCTAAAACACAATCATCCCATTTCCAAGATCTAGCTATCAATCCTAAACCTTTGAAATTCCACTTTGATGATTTAGACTTTCAGTTAGCTAAGATGCTCGTAAATCAGTACACATCAGATCTCCTCAGAAGAGCATCTTGAAAAAAGTGTCGTCAACTTCCTTTCCCTCATAAAAGGTACTAGGGAGAGTTCAAGGATGGCATGTGGAGTGATGTCATAGAAGGAGAGCCAAGCCACTTAGGAGTAAATCCTATCTTCTCCCCTTCTATGCCTACAATAAATGTCTCTGAACCCATCTCTAAACCCATCCTTGACCCCAATGAATCTTTTTATGCTCTTTCTACTAAACTTTATAATGACCCTAGAAATCTATCAAGACATCTCAAGAATAAAAGTCATAGGAATGCCCAAGAAGAGCAACGACAATGGCAGGAATGTATAGGACATACTAGAAATACATATGCTATTGTAAAAGAATGGATGGAAGAGGATGAAGCTTTAGCACTAGCATCTAAACTTGGTTTAAATTTAAATGGTGAGCTTAAATCAATTTTTTTAATAAACAGAACTTACCCAAGTTTAGAGAAAGCTTTAGACGAGACCAACCTTAGGGATATCAATTCATGGGAAATTCTAGAAAATAAAACATCCAATAAAGGTCATAGGCATGAAATAATAGAGATAAACTTGTTGCCTATAGACATCCATGAAGAAACGCCCTTAGAGTTTGTAAAGGGAGATCACATCGATGAGCATGGGAATTATCTCATTAACACTTCATCGAATCCACGCTCATATGAGAAATCTTCTGGATCAATTAGTCTCTATAACATTACCCTACACGAGATTTTCAACCCCCCTCATTCTACCTGTTCATAAAATCATTGAAAGGGTGGTTGTAGATGCATATGTTTATCATAAATATTGTAGATCTCGTTGTAATCTTGATATAGGTGCACAAAGACTAATGTTCTAAAGGAAGCCCCTTCACCAACTAGATAATTAGAAGGTTTCCCAAGAACAACTTTGTGTCCCAAAAAAACCACTCTTAAAAAAAAGAATTGAGCTTGCACCTTTAGCATAGAAATATAATTGTCAAAATATTCCTTTGGATATTTTTGTCACTAACCATTTCAGGTTTGAAGTGAGAAAATGACTAATGGCAAAACAGATATGTCCAACCAATTATCATGCAACATTAATTATATCCATCCAAACTTAAATCTGCCTTGCAAAATTCAAGCTTGGGGAATGGACTTATTTAGAAAATTCTATGTTGCTAATATTGGTTGTATCTACTTTTTAATTCATGTTCAATTATTTACCTTTTCATCTCTAAATGAATAAATCTCTATAAGTGTTTTCATATTACCTTTGTTTGCTATAGTAAGATTTGGTTTAGAAGTACTGCCATACTTCCAAAGGCTTTTTTTTGAATTAAGCGTGGTGCTTAGGTTAAATAGCCTTACTTAACTAAATTAGACATGGAGTTTAGCTTGGTTATTGAACTAGAAATTGTTGTAGTAGACATTGAATATTTTTATTGGGCTAATTGTTGACGGTGGACAGCGTTAACATTTAATAGTGCAATAAACATGATAAATGGTCAATACACTTGCAAATAGAGAAGTCTAGGGTTTTATCTGACAAATTCCATGAGTTTTGGTGAATTATTATTTTTCAGGGATTGTTCCAGAAAACCACGGAAAAGGGCCTAACTATCAAACGGAGTAACAAAACTTATCCGCGTTGGAAACATACATCATTGGGCTCTACAAGGATCAAGAAAACACCATGACAAAGCGGAGGCCCAGAGGAAACAGTGGAGGGCCGGCCGGCCTAGGGAAAGATGCCGAGCGGCCTCCCCCTAAAACGGATCCCTACGCCCTTCTGGAAGCTTTCTCCACCGCCTTTGAGGGTTAATATTCACTGTACCTTAAGTCGATTTGATCAAACGGCCATCGTGCATCCCACCGGACTATAAATATAGGGCCAGACCCCCCTCCCTGGGGGCACCACATTATTATGGAGATGTAGAGGCGTCCCTCGAATGGATGACCTCTCACCTCTAGAGAATTAGGGCTAGGCATTCCAATATAGTAGATTAGTTCTAGTTGAGAGTTAAGGAGAGCGGAGCTACGCTTCGGTTCTGGAAGAGTCTTCAGAGTCTTGGTATGTCTTTGTATTTATTCTTTGTAAGACTTATGCTTTAATATATTTATCTTCTCTATTTACTTTTATGCATTACATTTGAATGGTTAGTGTAGTTGTTATACCTTAGCATGGGATCTCCGTCTGTATTAGGTGCTCTAGTTATCATATGTGACTATAGTAGTAATCTTTAGTGTAGACATGGTGTCTAGGCTAGGGTTTACCTGAGATTGCGCTCAATCCCACGGTTAGTTGTGGTAGCCCTAGAGGTGACAGCTCTGTCCGGTCTTCGTATAACACCACGTTCGGGTTGATGTTTCGTAGAGCTTTTGGCAGCCTTCCCCAACTACTTTCTTTCCAGTCTTATTCGAGAGTTGGAAAGGTACTGCTGCTCCAAAGTGCTATTGTGTGATTGCTATATCTATCCATGAATTAGTTATATAGAACCAAAATAATAAAGAAGTATTTAGGAACCTTGAGCTCTCCCATTGTCCTCTCACTTTAGCTATCTACTCTTTTATTATAGAATTCTCCTGTGTGTCTGTGTCATTTACGCATAGCTCCCATCATTTATCATTTACCCCCTACTCTAGTCTAGTTGGTGTACTAAGTTAGTAGATACATGATGGTGAACTATCAATGTCTTTATCCATTGTTTCCCAGTGGTAAAATATAAATAACGATACCTGGAATACTCCGGTAAAATGCTACAATGGTTTTCTGTGCACTTGCGGAATCATTCATATTTTAGTTGTGCATAAGAAATACCAACACTAACCCCCGCGTAAAAACTTTTAAAATTAATTTGGGTATGTCATGAGATAAATTCAAATTAGAGATGAAACAGGGCACATGCTTGAAAAAGAAGACATAGCTCATTCATCATAAATGATAGAACTGTGAGTATTAATGATTCATTCACTTTATCTTCTACTGCAAGTTACTTTGCCTCAAGCCATGTCTGTATAAAACATGATCTATGCTAAAATAATATCAATACTATCTTTTCATTAGCATAGACAGAACAAAATGAAATACCGGACAAGCAACCTATGTTTGAAATTTGTATACTCCTTCGGGTATGTATTGTCCACTAATCTGTTGTAGGCATAATAATGACTGGAGTGAAAAGAGTCAAAAGATCAAAGAAGCAAAAGATGGCAAAAGAATGAGTGCATCAGAGGAGACAAGATGACCATGAACAACTCAAGATGCAAGAGAAAGGGCCACCAGTCATTTTTCCTTCATAACTTAGTGCCGTCACGCTCTAATAATGAAGGTAATATTCTAAGGTAAGTGGTCACTGCTCTTCTCTTGATCTTGGAGCACATAAATACACAAACATGTTAGAGTTACAACTTAAATTGATTAACCTAATTAACTCAACATGCTTTGTTCTTTAAAATTGTTCATGGCACCGTTCTCTTAATCTCAGTCTTAACCAAACAAGCTAAAATATTATATTCGATCTTGGAAAGACGATAGTCATACTTATGTAAAAATTTATATAGAGATAGACAATCCTTCTATTGGTTAAGCATTTTCATTCTTTTCTGCCATGTGAACTTAAATGCAATATTCAATGCTTAATCTTTTGATCTTACCACTCATGTCATAAATAAACAAATCATGTAACACCAACTTTATCTTGTCCAAAGTGCCTAAGGATAGAGAAAAAATAAAAAAAGGGGATAAATTTTGTTCTGTTGGTGTTTTTCCACCAGCAGAGCCCATGCACTTGATCTCTGTCTTGGTTTTGCAAACAGGACAACGCATCGAGCAAAGTTTATTAATTCTACAAGTGAAAGTTCTGTGAACATGCACACTGAACAAGATGCTGCCAGCTACTATTAAAGCTCTACTTCAACCTATGGGCCAAACCAAAGAACAAAAGTGACATCATCATCACTATAGGTATGCAACCATCAAGACCTCCATCTCTCAAGATGGAGAGATACACAAGAGTGGACGAAGAAGACCTATCGTTAGACTTTAAATTTCGTACCCTTGCCATAAGGTAATATGGTAGTTATCTAATTAATTAGTATTGCTGTCTACATTAATAAATTTACCTTAACATATTCATCTTCATAAATATTAAAAAGGATATAAAATAAAATAAAAAATCTTTATTGCTTTATTTAGCATCATAAAATATTAAAAGTCCCACGTGAATAAACTTGTGGTAACCCTGTAGGAATATTTACTGTGGTGGTATAAAAAAATAATAATAATAGCTCCTATATTTAATTTCTTGCATTATAAAAATCTTAAACCCCATAAGAATAAATATTCTCTGTGGTGGCATAAAAATACAACTATATAATACACACATATTTAATTTCTATATAATTAAACTAGAAAATCCTAAAAAGAGAATCCTGCTAGAACTTGTCAATTTTAAATCAACTCATAAGAATAATCAATTACTTATTGGCTGATCTAACCTCTTATTAAATTCGAGCCTCGAGTTTTCATTTTCTTTTTAGAGTGTAATTATGCAGGAACAACATTATGACAAGGAGAGTCTATTAGTAGTACCTACCAGGTGCGGTTAGCTCACTCTAAAGATCATCAACACCAAGTATTGCAAACATCTAGCTTGGAGGAGGAGCATCCCCTAGTTATCGGGTAACTATACCTAGACGATTATCGAGTCTATTTTATATAGTCATAAAATACCAAAAATATATGGGCACATGAAGGTCCATGTCTTTAGAGTCTTGTGAGTCCAATAGAAATAAAAAGATGAATAACAAATTAAAATCAAAAATAAAATACTTATCTATGTATTAAGGTGTGATCATAGAGTGTGTCTAGTTAGTAAGAGTTAAATAAAAACTAGAGAATATTAAAATTTTATCTTGGAGATGACGAATAGTTGCTCTACCGTAATGCCTTTCAAATGTCTAGTTTTTAACCATGAATTCTCCTGAGTTTTGGACATGACTGCTTTGATATAAGAATTTACTCTGAACCTGAAACTTGTGGAGGCATATGCTTGAGCTAAGTCTAGATAATTGATTGATATAATACATGAAGGTCTAAGCTGCTATTTATCTTATTCCTAGCATTACTAAGTTCTAGAGATTTATTTTGAAAATCTAAAATCTTACATGATGAGCTCTTGTATGATAAAGCTTGAATTCCTACCAAAGCCATATAATACATTTAGAGTTAGAAAAACCTTTGCGCATTCATGCTGCTTGCTTTACATTGAGTTTAGTCAATCTTTGGTGTATACCTTATGAGAGCCTTGTTATGCTTTTAAAATCAAGATCACTATTGTACTCCACCCACATATGAATTACTCCTACTCGGGATGTAAGCGCAGTCATTTTCACTTTCATCCGGATGCACCTTAAAAATGTTTTTCTCCTACACTAGGAGTAAACACCCAAAAATATACCCTATAGGACAGCCCCCATTTAATTGCTCTAAGTTCTTATCATTATCTCTCTAATTATTTACATTCAAAGGATGCATGTGGCTATGCAAACGTATTAAAAAATAGAAGAAGAAAAAAAGGGAGTAAAAGATGGATAAGTGTCCCAACAATTAAAACAATGGGTACATAGATGCCTGCCTCCCAGATTAAAAAAAAAGAAGAGAGAATAAAGATAGCCCATATTTTTCCGCGAAGAGTTCTAAGTTTTAAAGGAGGGAGTTATTTTCGAAGAGCAAAAGTAGAATTAGGATTAGCCACTAAATACCATATATATACCTATCCACCATATTCTATACACATGCACATCTTGATTTGATTGTATGCCTCGATTCTCTGTGGATTCATTGTTTGACTTTACAATATATGAATTGCAAGTATGTTCATCCTTGTTATTACCACTCCTACGTACTCCACTATAAATGCCTAGCTGTAGGAAGGCATGACATTATTAATGCCTCAGTGAGATCCATAAATACTATATATTAAGAGATTTGAGGGTGTCATACAACCATGCTCTGAGTTTTATTTTGAAAACTTATAAAACTCCAGAATATTGGTACTGTGAAGAATTTAAGACATAGTGCTTGACTTGATTGTTCTATCTTTCGATTGCTCAAGACTTATGCCAAAGTCAAAAGCTCCATAGTTAAAGGAAAAATGGGTAAGTTTGAAAGTTAGAGCAGTTTTGTCTAAACCGAAGGAAAATTCATGTTTA
This sequence comes from Chrysopogon serrulatus, assembly GCA_015844335.1. Lineage (NCBI taxonomy): Eukaryota > Viridiplantae > Streptophyta > Magnoliopsida > Poales > Poaceae > Chrysopogon > Chrysopogon serrulatus. Next base: position 156,284 of record JADLZL010002717.1, on the reverse strand, counting down.
AAAGCAAATGTGCTTAAAAGAAATAAAAGTATTGCAGCAACTCTTGATCCAAATATTTTAATAATTAGGCTTAGGTTGTTTGCTAAGGACTGGTAAAAGGTAAGCTTGGGGGAGTTGTTGACGGTGGATAACGCCAACTTTTATTAGAACTTTAGACATAAAAAGGCACATGAGTACACACTAGTCTAGGGTTTTAACCGACAATTTCCGCGAGTTTTGCATATTCTATATTTTTCGTGGGGATTGTTCCGGAAAAGCATAAAAGAGGGATTAGAGTGCATAATTATCACGAAATTTATCCACGTCGGCAAACATCGTCATCGCTCGGGAAACGTCTAGAAGACACCTAAAAGCGGCGGGACCCGCTAGGGCCACCTGGTGGGGCCGGCCGGCCCCACCGGCACCCACCGGCCGGCGCCCTAGGTCAAGCGGCGGCGCTCCCCTTCTGGAGTCTTCCTCCCACGCTTCCTTGGAAGTCAAGCAAAGCATCCCTACGTCGATTTAAGGTCGGTTTGATCCGACGGTGCACACAATATGAAGACGCGGATCGATGACCTTGGCGGTTTCTTGCCCCCTACTCCACCTCGGCCTATATAATGACGCCCCAAGGCCCCTTCAAGAGGCATTCTACACCCCGGTACTTCATATTCTCTACATAATTAGGGTTAGGGTCCCTCTAGTTGATCTAGTTCTAGTTCATCTAGTTGTAGCAATTAGGAGAGACTAGTTCTTCTAGATCTAGTCTTGTTTAGATTAGTAAGAGAGATAGAGTAGAGGAGTAGAGTTCTGGAGGAGTTCCGGCATGTCGGCGCTTCTTCGTAGCTGTATTCGTCTGGATTCGGCTCCCTCGCCTAGAGCTGCGTTCTGAGATACTTTTGTATTCGTCATTCCGATTCAAGTAAGCAGTTGTTCTTATTTGTTCTTAAGTTCACAGCTCATATTGAGTGCTTTGATCTTGGTCATTACTTGGTTGAAGTAGTATTTCATAGTGTAGGCGTGGTGCCTAGGCTAAGTTTACTTGTGGATGTCCCCTGATTGGCCGGATAGTGGTAGTCCGCGTAGGTGACAGCTGCGTTGGTTCCTTTGTAGTCCACTTTCCGTTAATAGGATTGATAGGCTTATAAGTGCTTGGTAGGAGATTACTCTGTTTCTTCTCCTATTCAGGTTACTTGTCCAGTTAGAACGGTATTATACAAAGCTTACCGGTTGTTAGAACTAGAGTTCAATAGATATTTCCTCTTTCTTGATATTATCTAGCCTAATTGTGGGGTTAAGTCTATAGACTTTGTCATCATCACGACTGTTCCCTGTGGATACGATATTTAAAACCTCCAGGTAAAATATGACACTGGTATGATATGATATCTGTGCGCTTGCGGATAATCTTACTTAAATCTTATTTAGTGGAGTGCAGTTAATTTATACCAACACAAAGCCGACAACTCGGCTTGTCAGTCGAGGAAGAAACTGAACCCAAGTCGGGGCCAAGATCACAGAATCCCAAAGAGCCGACCACTTTGTAACAGAACCGACCAATTTATAAAAGCATAAGTGAAAAATCACTCGCTAAGCAAGCAATTGTCACACTTAAGCCGTTATAAACCCGGTAGTCCGGAAATCTCGAAGGATTTCAAACCAAACAACGTCAGCCAAGATCGTACGGGTTTAGCGTCACCATTCGCATGTTACAACATTTCACAAATAGTTGAAACAACATCAGAGTGCGGAAAAAATAAAGTTATTACAAACCAAGTTCTTCAAATCCAAATAGCGGAAACAAGATAGTTTTGAAAACTCAACCCAACTCATACATTTAAAGATTATTACGAAAGCCGGTCCGAGTCTATCCATCAAAAGCGGTTGGGGAGAATATTAAGAGTAACCTTGCCCAAGGCCTTCTAGTCCACTGGGAAAAAGACAGTCTCGCAATACCCGTGGTAGGTATGCCCGTCTGCAAAACAACAAGCGGGAAAAACCCTGAGTACTAGAAGGTACTCAGCTAGACTTACCCGACTGACTCAAAAGAAAAGACTCCAAGGAGGAATGATAGGCTTTATCGGGAGGTAGCTCGACTCATTTTGCATAAAAGCAGTAGTAACATTTAAAGTGATAGCTCAGCTTAATCATCCCTATTTATGCTAGGTGAGCAGCTATGCTAATCATCATGGCAGTATATTAGTCAAGGTTAATCAAGCAAGTAGTATCCATAATTATAAACCTCAGCTTAACCCATCATCATCATTAACCACATTCCATAATCATTACTACGATGGTGCAGCTCAAGTCAAGTGTTCACTGTCCAGGAACGATGGCGATTCGAATCGATTACTACTGAGCTCAGGGGGTATTCCTCATGCAAACCACACTCACCCGCTAAAGTGAGCTACAGGTCACCATGGCACGTATCCAGGAAGACAAGCACGCGGACTCGCATGGAACCACCGTACCCGGGGACCGCCTCGACGCTTTAGCCCGCCATCTTTGGACCTCGGACTTACTCTTCGGCGCCCCGTGGTCCCCCATCCATCTCCAATACGGTGCGAACGGTCGAGAACCGCCCGGATAGTGTTGGGCTTCGCGGTCGGAACGACTTATCCGGCCAGCTAAACATGAGGCATGCGTTCAACATGACTTGCGGTACAACAACGATGCGGTCCTTAATCGACACCTGCACGGAATCACTATGGTCCAACAACCCCACAAGACTCCGTCCGGTCTCCAATTATCAACCATAGCCACTAACCAGATGATATCAACATAAGCTTTTTCCATCAATCATAGGTAACCACCTATCTCGCGGATGACAGGAAATCACCCGACTTCTACCGTCTAAGCAAGCTAAGCATAAAACTCGCCCTAGACTAGCAGGGTGTATCAAGGTAGGATAATCAATGGTAAAGCAAGGATATAATGCAGCAACGGTGTCACACAACTCCTATACTTAATGCAGCAATCATAAAGCATAATTAGACTGTTAGAAAGCATAGGTAAGTAAATGCTCCGGTGCTTGCCTTGCACAAAAAAGTCGACGCAGCGGTGGTCCGGGCACTCTGAAAGCTCCTCCTCTTCTCCTTCCTCTTGCGGCACTTCGTGCTGCGGTTCCTCCTCCGGACGATTCTCCTCGATTTCCGAAAAAGGGAGGTCCTCTTGCGAACCTTTGTATGATGCGATGCACGTGCATAAGTATCATGAATGCACAACGTATGATGCTCATGGATGAAGATGATTAATAAATTATTTGACAGAGTAGGTGCATATCTCTTCTCTACTAACAACCTAACTTATTTACTGAGTATGTGCAAATCTCTTCTCTAAACACTTAGAGAAGTGCATCAAGAAGAGTGGTGTGGCTCGGCACACACACATACTCACAATACATAATAAGAGAAGTATTACTACTCATAACCAGATATCACATTTCAGTTGAGGTACTTCAATGCATGACCAGCAAGCATCACTTAATTGAAAATGCACAAGAATTGATATAAAAGTCATTAAATCGTTTAATCCAATTACTTATCATTTCATGTGAATAAATAGGCTTGAACTGTGACCTCTGTCTAAACAGTTCAGAAAATTCTACAAAAATTACAGGAGCTACACTATGCTATAACAGAGCCATGATAAATTTTTCATCACATTTTACCAAGTACAACAGTCTACACAAAAACATGAAGCAACAGGCCAGAAATACACATTACACAACTTTGCACTGTGAAAAGTGTCAAACAACAGATTTCATATTTTTATCTAACACTACATAGCACAAGAATAGTCAGTAGAAATTATCAAGGCATAATTCCACATATTTTATTTATTAAAAATCATACAAGAATCAGCCTAGAAATGAAATTAAATCATATTCCAATATTTTTTGTACAGTAAATGCATGACATGTATTTTTCCCAGAAACTACATCACATAACAAGTCTAGCAAAACAAGAATCATATTTTTCAGAGCAATACTTTCTATTTATTATGCAATTACTCAGATTTCAGCCATTTAAGTAAATAAATAAAACTACACAGTAAAGTATCTCAAAACTTGCATCACATATTTTTCACAGATAGATCACATCACTATGAACCTAACAAAACAAATTGCACCAAATTTGGAGTTCATTTGCACCATTTACAAATTCAAATCCATTTAAATCTTTTTCTGGAAATCAAATAAAAGAAAAGGGCCGAAACCCTAAGTGCTCGTGGGCCGGCCCAGCAGGCCGTGGGCCGCTGCCAGGCTGAGCCCCTCGGGCCAAGCCGAGGCGGCAGCCGGCCTCCGGCGGCGCCCGGCTTCGTCGGCGACGAGCTCACCGGGCAACCAACCAAAGCGCCGGTGTGCTCCACGCGACGAGGCGGGCGTGGTGACGCGCTTCACGCAGCGGAGGTGAACCCTAGCTACGACGGCGGCGGTGATGGCGGCATGGCGGCCGGCACGGAGGTGCGGTGGCCGCCTCCGGCGCCGGGTTGGCCCCGGTGAGGGGCGCACCGTGCGCGTGTGCGAGGTGGAGCTATTGCCTAGGGTTTGGGTGCGGGAATTGAGCTCGGGAAGCTCCCGGCCGCGTGCATGGCCGTGCGGCGGCGTGCATGGCAACGGCAAGCTTGGTGGCGGCCATGTAGGACCCTAATCGGTACTACTGAGTTCACCGGAGCTCGATTCGAGCTCAGCGACTCTGTCTTGGCGCGCAAAGCGAGCGCGAAGCGAAGCGGTGGAAGGTGGCCGGCAGCGTGAGCGTAGCTCCGTGAGCTTCGCTCCCGCCGGCCGCGAGGAAGATGGCCGGCATTGGCCCTTACCGAAGCAATGTGGCGGCGGTGGGCGGTGCGCGAGGGTGGAGCAAGGCGAGGCGGAGGTGGTGCGCTCGTCGGCGGCCAGGCGCTTGCTCGGCGGCGACGGAACGGCGGCGGCGGTGTTCTTCTTGTCTTCTGCGCGCGAGGCGAAGGGAGCGAGCGAGAGAGCGAGTGGGCGAGCGAAGGAATTGGAAACTGCTGCTGTTTTCCAATTCGGGCGACGGCCGGGTGGCGCGGCGCGGCCGCGGGGCCGGCCCGCTTCGCCGCCCTTCGGCCCACTTGGCGCGGCGGCGGCAGCGCATGGAAAGCGCGTGGCGGCGCGCTCTGCGCCCGGGCGGCCCACGGCGTCCGACTACGCGCGCGGCGGGAGTGGAGCGGGCCGGGTGGGCGGCGTGGGCCGAAGCGGCCCGGTGGGCTGCGCGCTCTTCTTTTTTTTTTTTTTTTTTTTGATTTGAATTTGAAATTGAAACCAAATGCAACTTTTGACAAGTTTACAAGCATTTTCAAGAGAAGCTCTAAAAATAAAAGTTGTAGATCTGTTTAAAATGAACAACTTTCATTTAAGGCTCATCTCAAAATTCCCAATAAATTTTGAAATGCAAATTCATTTTGAATTTTAGGGCATAAAAAGGAATTTTTTTTTTTCCAATTTATTTTCTTTTTGCTCCAAAATGCACCAAATCTTTTTGCAATAAATTTTATTAAAACCTTTCAAATTGCTGGGCAAGTGAATCTAAACTTGATCAAGTTGTTTTGCAAGGCAATTAATCAACTAATTAACAAGCATAATTAAGCAATAAAATTAAAGAGCAAAACACATGAAATGACAAGATGCAAGGCTAGGGTTTTGACTTGATGCTTATGCCATGCTTGATGAAGGATTAAGTTAATTAATTGTGGCCTAATGCAAGCTTAACACCGAGGTGTTACAGCCCTACCCCCTTAAAGAAATCTCGTCCCGAGATTTGGGTTTACTAACCAGTTTTTATGGAATTCGGGATAAACTTCTTTCAGGTAATCCTCAGTTTCCCATGATGCATCTCTATCATCATGGTAGCTCCACACGACCTTGTATGTGCGCACAAGTCGATTCCGGGTAACTCTCTCTTTGCTATCAACAATTCTGACAGGCTCTTCTTTGTATACTAGATCAGCTGTTAACTTCAAATCTTGCTCATCGATTCTTTCTTCAGGCACACGCAAACACTTCTTCAGTTGAGAGACGTGAAAGACCGGAAAGATAGAACTCATTGACTCTGGTAACTGTAATTTGTAAGCAACTTCACCTCTTCTTTCAATAATCTTGTATGGACCTACATATCTTGGTGCAAGCTTCCTTTTGGCTCCAAACCTCTGTGTACCCTTCTTTGGTGAAACTCTAAGATAGACATAGTCACCAACTTCAAATACCAAAGGTCTTCTTCTATTGTCGGCATAACTCTTTTTGTCGGGATCTGCGCAGCTTTCATGTGCTCTTGGATAATCCGAACTTTCTCTTCAAATTTCGGGGACAAAGTCAATACCGTAGTATCTCCTTTCTCCCGCTTCGACCCGTTCAATGGAGTTCTACACTTCCCCGCCATACAAAGCTTCAAATGGTGCCATCTTGATACTCTCTTGATAGCTATTGTTGTAGGAAAACTCAGCCAAAGGTAGCCAAGATTCCCACGAACCATTAGCCGATAGCACACACGCTCTCAACATATCTTCAAGAACTTGATTAAGCCTTTCGGTCGACCAAGTCCGAGGATGATAAGCGGTGCTATGCAGCAACTCGGTACCCATACCTTCATGCAAACGTTCCCAAAAGTGAGCAGTGAACTGTGATCCTCGATCAGATACTATGGTCTTGGGTACCCCATGCAAACGAACAATCTCAGAGAGGTAGAGATCAGCATAATGAGGCGGTCTGTAAGTGGTCTTGACAGGTAGAAGTGAGTCGACTTTGTTAACCGATCGATGATCACCCGGATCGAATCATTCCCTTTTTTTGTGTGGTTGGCAAACCTGTGATGAAATCCATACTAATATCATCCCACTTCCAAGCGAACCGGCAACGGATTCATAAAAACCCGCCGGCTTCATGTGAATAGCCTTGACACGACAACAAGTATCGCATCGAGCCACATAGGCTGCTATCTCTTTCTTCATCTTGGTCCACCAATATCGAGGTCTCGTGTCATGATACATCTTGTTGCTTCCTGGGGTGAATGGATAGCTTGGAAAGATGAGCTTCATCCATCATCCTATTCTTGAGTTCTCGATCCTTCGGTACGACAAGACGATTGTCGAACCAAAGCACACCATCGTCATCCAAGCGAAAGTGCGGAATTGGTGCCTTCTTCATTCTCTCTTTGAGGTGATATATGCCAGGATCAGTCTTTTGGCCTTCAATGATCTGTTGGTCGAGAGAACATCGAACTTGGATATCATGCAGGACTGCAGGATGCATCAAATTGAATCTTTCTTCAACCAACGGCTTCACAGCAAGATGATGTGACTTACGACTCAAAGCATCTGCAACTACATTGGCTTTCCCCGGGTGATAGTGCACTGTCAAGTCATAGTCCTTGATCAACTCTAACCATCTTCGCTGCCTCATGTTAAGTTCGGGTTGGGTAAAGATGTACTTGAGACTCTTGTGATCAGTGTATATGTGGCACACATTTCCCAACAGATAGTGCCTCCAGATCTTTAAGGCATGCACAACTGCAGCTAACTCAAGATCATGCGTGGGATAGTTGACTTCATGCTTTCTCAACCGACGTGAAGCATAAGCAATCACTCGGCCTTCTTGCATCAAAGACACAACCTAAACCAGTCTTCGATGCATCACAAGTACACATCAAACGGCTTCTCGATATCGGTCGCGTGCCAAGACAGAGGGCGATGGTTAGCAACTCTCGCAGGTGCGGAAAGCTGCCTCACATGCCTCCGTCCCGCACAAACTTATGCTCTTTCTCAGAAGCGCACTTTGTCATTGGCTTGGCAATCTTAGAGAAATCTGGAATGAAACGGCGATAATACCCCCGCCATTCCAAGAAAACTCCGAACTTCATGCACGACGCGTGGGTGGTTGCCAATCCATGACCTCTTGTACCTTTGACGGGTTGACGATATGCCATTTTCAGAAATGATATGGCCAAGGAAGGCAACTTCCTTTAGCCAAAACTCACATTTGCTAAACTTGGCATACAATTTATGCTCTCTTAGTCCGTAAGTGCAACTCTTAGATGCTTTGGGCGTGTTCTTCTTCATTTGCGAGTAGATCGAATGTCATCCAAGAATACAATCACGAACTTATCCAATTCGGGCATAAAGACTGAATTCATAAGATACATAAAGTATGCAGGAGCATTTGTTAAGCCGAAGGACATAACAAGATACTCGTACAACCCGTATCTAGTAACGAAAAGCAGTCTTATGTATATCCTCGGGACGAATCCTCGATCCGATGATACCCCGATCTCAAGTCAATCTTGGAAAACACTTTAGCCTTAGACAACCGATCAAATAAGATATCAATTCTCGGCAAAGGATACTTGTTCTTGATTGTGACAAAGATTGAGTGGCCGATAATCAACACATAACCCGAGAGAGTGATCTTTCTTCTTCACAAACAAAGCTGGACAACCCCATTCGTAAGTACTTGGCCCGATAAAACCCAACTTCTTCAACTCATACAACTGTTTCTTCAACTCGCTAACTCATTGGGAGGCATACGATACGGTCTCTTACAGTTGGAGCTGTACCGTGCACTAGATCAATAGCAAACTCGATATCTCTTTTTTCGGAGGTAACCCGGGCAAATCTTCGGGAAAGACATCGGGAAAACTCACATACTACTGGAATCTCGGCTAGAGAAGAAGCTCGAATAGCATAGGTCAACTTGGTCATGTCTCGCAACTCGAGGCAATAACACTTGGAAAGTGTCTTGGCCCGAGGATCCGTGAGGGTAATTGTTCTATTCCCAAAGATCAATCACAACTTGTTTATCTTTCATCCAATCCATTCCCAAGATCACATCCATAGTTAACCCAGGTAAAACTACCAAATTAACTCTATATGCTTTATCTCCAATTTCAAAAATTGCATGCTGAAGCATCTGATTAGATAGGACATCAGCACCAGCGGAGCTGATGCGGTACCCATAATCTAATTGCTTAAGTTCTAACTCATGTGATCGTGCATATGATTGACTCATAAATGAATGCGATGATCCGTAATCAAATAAAACAACCGCAGGATGCTTATTAACAAGGAACGCATTGCCCAAAGTGGATCGGTTCTCCATCGAAATCTCATTAATAGAGGTGTGATGAGCACGGGCTTGATAGGTCGTCTGCTTCTTCGGGTATGGACAATACTTGGCGAAGTGACCTGGTTGATTGCAGTTGAAGCACGGGCCTCTCACGGCGGGTGCATTAGCGATAGGGACCACCAGTCCTAGCTTGAGCTTGAGGTGCAGGTGGGCGATAGCCCTTCCGATTCTTTGGAGGTGGTGGAGCATTTCTCTTTGGAGCAGTGCGCGCGGAACCTTGAGTTCGAACAGGGGAGGGCGGTGCTGGCGGCGGTTAGGCATTGGAGGTCGGAACGGGAAGATCCTCCCTCGAAGCTTCTCTTGCGATTCTTGGAAGCAGCATGCAGATTGTTATTATTCTCTTGAGTCAAGCAGTCGCTGATGAACTCATTGAATGTAGCCCTCGAACTGATACCCATGGTTTTAGCCATCTTTGTATTGAGACCTCTTTTGAAACTTTCTATCTTCTTCTCTTCAGTGTCCACATATGCCGGAGCATAACGGGACAGATTGTTGAACTCTTGCGTATATTCAGTCATGCTCTTATTGCCTTGAGTGAGCTTCATGAATTCGATACCTTCATAGCCATCAAACCTGGTGGAACATAAGTACTGCGGAAGATCTCGAGTGAACTGCGCCCGGTGATGGGAGCATTCGGCGGAAAAAGTGGTGCGTTGGTGGGACCACCAAATTCCCCGCCGGCCCCTGCGCAGCTTGGTGTGCCCCATACTCAACCTTCAAAGACTCGGTCATACGGAGCAGGCGAAACTTGTCTTCCATCGTGTTGATCCACTCGAGAGCCTCGAGTGGTTCCTTAGCTTGCAAGAACTTTGGCGGATCGGTATCCAAGAAGTCCTTGAAAGTGCTATACTGGTTGGCGGGACGGTCACGGTGGCCCCCGCGACTGGTGTTCGCGGCAATGTCACGCAATACGGCCTCCATGTTGCGCTGACTGCCAAGGAACTGTTGAAACAGTTGCTCAGCGGTCAAAGGTGGAGGAGGTGGTGGTGGCAGGTTACCCTCAGCATTTCCGTTGCCTCCATTACCATTTCCACCATTTCCATTGCCTCCACCGCCTCGGCCGGAACCATCTCCAACCGAGAGAGCCACTAGCGGTGCGGCGAGTATCAACCATCTGCATATTTCAGCATCAAGTAATTATTAGGTGATGTTACAACATTGTAAGCGAATGTAATAATCATGCCAATGAATTATTGGGGAAAAATAAATTCATTCTCAACAAATAGGCATAAAGATTCATTTCCACAACTCATAACATCACTAATTAGATTACTGAATAAAAGCATCCTCCAGGGCATGCAATATCCAAAATTGCCAGCATACATACACTGGACTTTAGGCGTTCAGGTAGCACCACAACACATGAAGGTCCAACATACACATGAGTCACATCTCATAATGTTACATGCCAACAACATCAAAAGAACTAAAGCGTAACTACGACTAGCGATGGAACTACTAGCCTACTCGTGCTCACTACCAACGTCGGACTCAGCGTCGAGAACAACGTCGTCGTCGGGTGCAGGCGCGGGTGCAGGTGGAAGGTCAGCGTCCTCCTCGCCTCCATCGGGGTTGATAACTCCCGGCTCCATCTCAGCTGCTCCAGGACCATGGTGACCATGAACCTGGTTATACAGGACGTGGTAGTCCTCGTGCAACTGGTCAATGTACTGCTCGCGGTCGAAGAGCCAGTGCCCCAGCTGATGAGCATCGTTCCGGGCTTCATTCCTCTCAGTGACCAACTGGGCCATCATCCTGTCAGCATTCCTCTCGTACTGCTCGTAGCGTGCAATACGTGCACGCAGGGCAGTGTTCTCCCTGTTGGCCTCCCTCAATTCTGCCTCAGCTTCATCCCTAATCTGGTTCCTATGCTGCCTCAGCTCCCGGACTTGTTTCGTATGCTCCTTCTTCATTTTCTTCTCATTCTCCCACATAGCCTTGTTCCAGTCACTGAGCTTGTACATGGTAGTTTCAGTAGCATCATATGCCTGCATCAGTGCAAACATAGTGCTCATGGCTGCGTTGTCACTACCATCAATCTCATCCACTCCTGGCCAACGTGCTCGGCTAGGGGACTGCTCCCCAAACAAAGGTCCGCAGGGTCATCCTTGGGAAAAGTCCCCGCCAAAGCCTGTGCTAGGCTCAGGGGAAAACGCTCCATGATCTGGCGAAGGACCTGGAAAGCAGCCCTGCCGGCCCCATCCTGAGCGGTGACAGCAGTGGCGCGAACACGCCACCCGTACCACTCGGAATCCGGGTGGAGTGGAGGGACGGTGATCTCCACGGCGACCAAGTCGTCACCACGAGGCGGCTCCTCAGTGACCCAGGAGTATACGGGTCGCTGCTCCTCCGTATATCCTGCGTGAGCGAGCACTCTCCAAAGGAGCGTGGGCATGCCAAACTCCTCCAGGAAGTGACTCTCCCGGATCACCGTGCGTGGTGCAAGCTGTCCACGTGGCACACGCCCTCCAGTGGACTTGCGAGCTGTCTGCTTGGTGCGAGCCATCTGTCAGAAATTTATCCCGGTGAGACAAGTTATTAATTATCCAATTTTAATCAGCAGCAATAAATTACGTAGAAGAGGAAGGTAAATGTCATGACATGAGATGAACAAACATGATGTATGCACGTATCTTACGTTCTCACAAACCTAGCAAAAATAATTCTAACGGATATACGGTGGCATACAACGTTCTCTCATAGCGTATAACTAGTCGTTCTACACGAAGCGCTGTTATGTACCTGCAGAAAATCCATTGCAGCCCATCCCAACAGTATGAATAAATGCATTGCAGAAAGTAAAGATTAAGCACTCACACGCACGTGCATTCCCGAATACACGCACATGTAGTACAACTACCCGATCCTCGTCCAATGACGGCATCGTCGATTAATAGACGGCACAACCCACAATTAAACACCTTGGTAAGTACATGGTTTTGACATGTACATACTTCCGGTATCACACTAGCACTCCCCTAGATTGCCGGTTGGACAACCATGCTCTCACAACTCCCACTTACCGAGGCGTAGAGGCATTTTGAACCATACATTACCACTCAAGCGAATGGCACCCATACAATTACCTTGCTGCATGGGCAACAGTGAAAATAAAATATGATGCAAGCCCCCAAGTTAGTACTTAGTTAGCCACCTAGAGTCCTTATTTGGGCATAAAGGATATGACCACTGGCACACTCTTAGTTTTGCAAACGAATTTTTTTTTTTAAAAAGACTTATAGATCTATAAGTTGAAATCCAGTTTTGAAAGTAAATTCTTTTGTTTTAAATAGACATGTGAACAGTAATCGCTAAACCTTGCTCTGATGCCAGCTGTAACAGAACCGACCAATTTATAAAAGCATAAGTGAAAAATCACTCGCTAAGCAAGCAATTGTCACACTTAAGCCGTTATAAACCCGGTAGTCCGGAAATCTCGAAGGATTTCAAACCAAACAACGTCAGCCAAGATCGTACGGGTTTAGCGTCACCATTCGCATGTTACAACATTTCACAAATAGTTGAAACAACATCAGAGTGCGGAAAATAAAGTTATTACAAACCAAGTTCTTCAAATCCAAATAGCGGAAACAAGATAGTTTTGAAAACTCAACCCAACTCATACATTTAAAGATTATTACAGTGCCAGTCCAGAGTCTATCCATCAAAAGCAGTTGGGGAGAATATTAAGAGTAACCTTGCCCAAGGCCTTCTAGTCCACTGGGAAAAGACAGGTCTCGCAATACCCGTGGTAGGTATGCCCGTCTGCACAAACAACAAGCGGGAAAAACCCTGAGTACTAGAAGGTACTCAGCTAGACTTACCCGACTGACTCAAAAGAAAAGACTCCAAGGAGGAATGATAGGCTTTATCGGGAGGTAGCTCGACTCATTTTGCATAAAAGCAGTAGTAACATTTAAAGTGATAGCTCAGCTTAATCATCCCTATTTATGCTAGGTGAGCAGCTATGCTAATCATCATGGCAGTATATTAGTCAAGGTTAATCAAGCAAGTAGTATCCATAATTATAAACCTCAACCTTAACCCATCATCATCATTAACCACATTCCATAATCATTACTACGATGGTGCAGCTCAAGTCAAGTGTTCACTGTCCAGGAACGATGGCGATTCGAATCGATTACTACTGAGCTCAGGGGGTATTCCTCATGCAAACCACACTCACCCGCTAAAGTGAGCTACAGGTCACCATGGCACGATCCGGGAAGACAAGCACGCGGACTCGCATGGAACCACCGTGCCCGGGGACCGCCCGATCGCCTTTAGCCACCATGCTGGACCTCGGACTTACTCTTCGCGCCCCGTGGTCCCCCATCCATCTCCAATACGGTGCGAACGGTCGAGAACCGGCCCGGATAGTGTTGGGCTTCGCGGTCGGAACGACTTATCCGGCCAGCTAAACATGAGGCATGCGTTCAACATGACTTGCGGTACAACAACGGTACGGTCCTTAATCGACACGCACGGAATCACTATGGTCCAACAACCCCACAAGACTCCGTCCGGGTCTCCAATTATCAACCATAGCCACTAACCGGATGATATCAACATAAGCTTTTTCCATCAATCATAGGTAACCACCTATCTCGCGGATGACGTGAAATCACCCGACTTCTACCGTCTAAGCAAGCTAAGCATAAAACTCGCCCTAGACTAGCGGGGGTGTATCAAGGTAGGATAATCAATGGTAAAGCAAGGATATAATGCAGCAACGGTGTCACACAACTCCTATACTTAATGCAAAGAATCATAAAGCATAATTAGACTGTTAGAAAGCATAGGTAAGTAAATGCTCCGGTGCTTGCCTTGCACAAAAAGTCGACGCACGCGGTGGTCCGGGCACTGAAGCTCCTCCTCTTCTCCTTCCTCTTGCGGCACTTCGTGCTGCGGTTCCTCCTGACGATTCTCCTCGATTTCCGAAAAAGGGAGGTCCTCTTGCGAACCTCAGTATGATGCGATGCACGTGCATAAGTATCATGAATGCACAACGTATGATGCTCATGGATGAAGATGATTAATAAATTATTTGACAGAGTAGGTGCATATCTCTTCTCTACTAACAACCTAACTTATTTACTGAGTATGTGCAAATCTCTTCTCTAAACACTTAGAGAAGTGCATCAAGAAGAGTGGTGTGGCTCGGCACACACACATACTCACAATACATAATAAGAGAAGTATTACTACTCATAACCAGATATCACATTTCAGTTGAGGTACTTCAATGCATGACCAGCAAGCATCACTTAATTGAAAATGCACAAGAATTGATATAAAAGTCATTAAATCGTTTAATCCAATTACTTATCATTTCATGTGAATAAATAGGCTTGAACTGTGACCTCTGTCTAAACAGTTCAGAAAATTCTACAAAAATTACAGGAGCTACACTATGCTATAACAGAGCCATGATAAATTTTTCATCACATTTTACCAAGTACAACAGTCTACACAAAAACATGAAGCAACAGGCCAGAAATACACATTACACAACTTTGCACTGGGAAAAGTGTCAAACAACAGATTTCATATTTTTATCTAACACTACATAGCACAAGAATAGTCAGTAGAAATTATCAAGGCATAATTCCACATATTTTATTTATTAAAAATCATACAAGAATCAGCCTAGAAATGAAATTAAATCATATTCCAATATTTTTTTACAGTAAATGCATGACATGTATTTTTCCCAGAAACTACATCACATAACAAGTCTAGCAAAACAAGAATCATATTTTTCAGAGCAATACTCTATTTATTATGCAATTACTCAGATTTCAGCCATTTAAGTAAATAAATAAAACTACACAGTAAAGTATCTCAAAACTTGCATCACATATTTTTCACAGATAGATCACATCACTATGAACCTAACAAAACAAATTGCACCAAATTTGGAGTTCATTTGCACCATTTACAAATTCAAATCCATTTAAATCTTTTTCTGGAAATCAAATAAAAGAAAAGGGCCGAAACCCTAAGTGCTCGTGGGCCGGCCCAGCAGGCCGTGGGCCGCTGCCAGGCTGAGCCCCTCGGGCCAAGCCGAGGCGGCAGCCGGCCTCCGGCGGCGCCGGCTTCGTCGGCGGCGAGCTCACCGGCAAGAACCAAAGCGCCGCCGGTGTGCTCCACGCGACGAGGCGGGCGTGGTGACGCGCTTCGGCGCAAGCGAGGTGAACCCTAGCTACGACGGCGGCGGTGATGGCGGCACGGCGGCCGGCACGGAGGTGCGGTGGCCGTCTCCGGCGCCCGGTTGGCCCCGGTGAGGGGCGCACCGTGTGCGTGTGTGCGAGGTGGAGCTATTGCCTAGGGTTTGGGTGCGGAATTGAGCTCGGAAGCTCCCGGCCGCGCGTGCATGGCCGTGCGGCGGCGTGCATGGCAACGGCAAGCTTGGTGGCGGCCATGTAGGACCCTAATCGGTACTACTGAGTTCACCGGAGCTCGATTCGAGCTCGGGCGACTCTGTCTTGCGCAAAGCGGCGAGCGTGCGAAGCGGGAAGGTGGCCGGCGGCGTGGCGTAGCTCCGTGAGCTTCGGCTCCCGCCGGCGCGAGGAAGATGGCCGGCATTGGCCCTTACCGAAAGCAATGTGGCGGCGGTGGGCGGTGCGCGCGGTGGAGCAAAGGCGAGGCGGAGGTGGTGCGCTCGTCGGCGCGCCGTGCGCTTGCTCGACGGCCGGCCGCCAGCGGCGGCGGTGTTGCTGCTGAAACTGTATGGGCGAGCGAAGGGAGCGAGCGAGAGCGAGTGGGCGGCGAAGGAAATGGGAAACTGCTGCTGTTTCCAACGACGGCTTGGTGGCGCGGCCGGGCGGGGCCTTCGCCGCGCGGCCTTCACTTGCGCGGCCAAGCGCATGGAACGCAGCAGCGTGCGAAGCGCGCTGCGCCCCGGTCGGCCACGGCGTCCGACTACAAGCGCTTGCGCGCTGGAGTGGAGCGGGCGGGTGGGCGGCGTGGGCCGAAAGCGGCCTGGTGGCTGCTTGCGCTCTTCTTTTCTTTTTTTTTTTGATTTGAATTTGAAATTGAAACCAAATGCAACTTTTGACAAGTTTACAAGCATTTTCAAGAGAAGCTCTAAAAATAAAAGTTGTAGATCTGTTTAAAATGAACAACTTTCATTTAAGGCTCATCTCAAAATTCCCAATAAATTTTGAAATGCAAATTCATTTTGAATTTTAGGGCATAAAAAGGGAATTTTTTTTCCAATTTATTTTCTTTTGCTCCAAAATGCACCAAATCTTTTTGCAATAAATTTTATTAAAACCTTTCAAATTGCTGGGCAAGTGAATCTAAACTTGATCAAGTTGTTTTGCAAGGCAATTAATCAACTAATTAACAAGCATAATTAAGCAATAAAATTAAAGAGCAAAACACATGAAATGACAAGATGCAAGGCTAGGGTTTTGACTTGATGCTTATGCCATGCTTGATGAAGGATTAAGTTAATTAATTGTGGCCTAATGCAAGCTTAACACCGAGGTGTTACACACTTCTCCTTTGAAATCTTCAGGCGAGCCGCCAAGTCTTCCACCGACGCTTTGGCCTTCAAAAGATCTCGATCGGCACCACGCCTAATCAACTGAGCTCTGGCAAGAATTTCTTCAGCATCTTCCTTTACCTTCTCTGAGTCATTGTGGAAAGTCTTTACTTCAAGCTTCAAAGCATCTGTCTCCTCCTCAGTACTTCTTCTTTAAAGCTTCGAAACAAGCAAAAAAGAAGTCGACAAAGAAATAACATCAACAAAGGGCAAGCACAAAAATAGCACAAATAGAACCTTGGAAATCATTATTAAGAATCCTCAGCTTTCGTGAAGTGTTCTTCGCAGACTCAACCGGCCGGCCTCAAAGAACTTGGGCTCTCAAAATGGCCTCTGACGACTGGCGCCCCCGGCGCTCTGCATCAAGCTCTGACTTCAAAGAAGCCAGCTCTTCCAATAACTTTTTTTTGACTCAGTTGAGCCAAAGAAGAGGTCAGAATCACTGATATAATCCTGCAACAAAAGAAATCAGAAAAAGGAAAAAGTCCAAAATAACAAATAAATTTCAAACAACAAAACTCACCCGAAATCGCTAAGCAAAAGACTGAACTGAAGCCTGAACAGAGTTTCATTCAGACTCAAGTCCTCGCAAGCGAGAACTTCGATCAAACTCCGCCTTAAGTTCCTGCACCAACTTTATATCACGAATTATATCCCAGGGAGCAAGAGGAGGAGATGAAGGGGAAGGACATCCAACCCGAGAACGAGAAGAAGTCAGGGGTTGAGCAACAGGCAATTGCTCTTCCTCCGAAGCAGCGGCCACCACAACCAAAGAATCGGCAAATGAAGAAGTCGCAGCTGCCGAAGGAGCAGCCACCACCAAGGCCGACTCCACGGCCGGATGAGGATCAGGCACAGAAGACACCTGACCCGCAACATCCAAACTCACGGTCTTCTCCGAATCAGAAGCCGGAGTTGAGGACACCACAGCAGAAGACCTACAAAGATAAAAAAACTAAGGCAAAAGACAAAAAGGAGAGAAAAAGAACTCAGAGAAATAAACACATACCGAGGAGCACGACGGAGAGCAAGAAGAGACCGAGAAGGTGAAGGCGGCATGACCTCATTCAAGCCTGCCAACAACTCGGCAGAAGAAGCAGTAGGGCCCAGCAAGGACACCAAGTCCAAGGAAGAAGTAGAAGTTGCCCGGGGGCTGCAGAAAACCAAACCAAAAGTCAAGTAACAGAAGAAAAATCTACGCCAAAATCATAAGAAGTCAGAAAAATAACACTCACCGACGAAGAAGGGGGGAATCATCAACATCTTCGGTCTCATCCTCATACAAGAGGGCGGCATCACCATCTACCAAAAAAAGAAGAATCAAGACCAAACGCTAATAAAAGAAACAAGGCAAAACAAAGCAACTTCTCGCCTATCAAAATGTTACCTGAAGGCTGAGGAGAAGAAGTACGAGCCCGCTTCAGCTGCGAAGAATCACCAGCCGCAGATCTCTTCCAGCAGAGCGAGTAGCTCGAGGAAGGACCACTGGCTGGTAAGGAGCATATTGCAGGAGGGTTCTTTTTCAGAAACCCCCGGCAAAACAACTCGGCCCTCCACCACTGCATGGCTAGCGGTCGAAGGAGCCGGAATAGGAGCAATCTCTCCATCAACAAAGAGAGACGCATCTACATTAAAATCCCTGCCAAAAGGCTACAAAAATTCAGAAACAATTCAAAAGCAATCGGAAGCTTAAAAGGAAAAAGCAATCAACTTACAGCAGGAGGTGACTTGGCAGCAGAATATTCAAAACCAATCATCAGGACCACCATGGCACCCTTCAAAATCTTCTTGAGGCGCAAAAGCACCTCGTCATCGGACAACTCGGTAGTGGCTACCATCCGAGATAGATCCTCAGCACCAGAGTACTCAAAGCCAAAATGCTCTCTAGCTTTCAAAGGCTGTACTCGGCGACGAAGATAACTAGCCACTATAGCAAAACCCGACAAACCGTTCTGCTTCAGATATCTAATCCTATCGAAGAGCGACTGAAGCAGCAACAAGTCGGCAGCGCTAAGCTGCTCCTTTTCCCACCGATCATTAGGAACAGGCGGGACTCCAGAGTAGGTTTCAAGGGCCGGGGCGCCAACACCACCATCTAGATTCCCAGTATAAAACCACTCGGAGCGCCAATCCTTCATGGACTCAACAAGATCATACTCAAAGAAGTGGCTCGACTTACGCCCCTGCTGAAATTGGATTCCACATCCACCAAGGGTATGGAGGGAATCTGAGCAGGACTGCGGTTTAAGACGAAAGAGAAAACGAAATAGATTCAAAGAGGGAGGAATACCAAGAAAAGTCTCACAGAAGTGAACAAAGACGGAAAGATGGAGGATCCCATTGGGAGTGAGATCATGAAGAGAGACATAGAAAAAACAAAAAAAGTCGTGAAGAAAAGCGCAAGCCAGGAGATAAAGACCGGCGCGGATAAAGGAAACAAAGAGTACAATCTCCCCAGGACGAGGAACAGGAACACGATGCTCACCAGGCTTGGACCAACTAGCCAACTCCTTGGACTGGATCATCCCCCACTCCTCCAACTCAGCAAGATGGCTCTCCTGAGTAGTCGGAGCAGGGAAAGACTTCACCGTCGCCTTCATCGCAGCAAACTCAGGATTCAGCTGCTCATCGACCGCCTCCTCGAGAACAGGTCTGTCAGCAGCTGGCTTCTTGCTCGCAGTCTTCTTCTTCCCCATACAACGGCTAAGACTACAAGGGCTAAAATAGAAGCAAGAGGCAAGGACGAGCAACTAGATTGGAGATTTTCTCTCTAGGGTTTCAAGATGCAGAGGCGGAGCGAAGGAGAAGAACACTTACCCCCAAACCTCCAATTTATAAGGTGGTAAAAGGGCCTAGCTTAGGGGACCCATTCAACAAAGCAACGGTAAAAGGCCAACGGATATATGGCGTAATAACGGAAAGGCCCAGTAAAATCCAGGATAACGGTTTCTATCCCGTCACTAGCCAACGGTAACTTTCTGAACCGTTACAAAGGTAAGATCCAGCACCACTGAAGCCTATGATACCAAAAACAAGTCGGCTCGAAGACAGACAACCAGTCTTATCAAATAACAGGTCGGCTCGAAGACAGACAACCAGTCTTATCAAATAACAAGTCAGCACGAAGGCAGACAACCAACAGATACAATTACAAACAACTCAGACTCAGATAATAATTCATGCTCTCATCAAGATACAAGGATACAAGCATTACAAGATCCATCAAATTCAGAAGAAAACTAAAGCAACAGCTACAAGGAACCCAGTAGAATTCTACCATAGAAAACAACTACGCAGAAACCCCAGACCACCAAGGTGATAGCCGTTACCGACCTAGACTACCATTGTGATAATCGTGGCTGAGCAGATCCAAAGCAACCTAGATACACCAACACAGTGCATCCAAGATCGCCAAAAGTAGCACTGACTTCTCAAGCATCACATCGGGCCTCTCCAGCCACAAGTTGAATCGGACCCCATGTGAACAAGAGGGCTCCAGCTCTACGTTGGGCGGTCGCTGATTTGCACCAGACAGCTAGAGGACAGTGCGGCTCGGCAACCCTCCCACACAGAGCGTATGTCTAGCAGAGTGGAAAAGAAAAACTGAGACTGTAAAATGGCCCAGCACAAGGCACATCTCAAGACTTCTTCTACCTACCAGAACGAGCCTCCATTCATAATGCTACTCCGGGATTAGTCTGCCTCTAATCCCTATCTCAAAAATTCTTCTACCCACTAAAAAAACCATACTGGAAGAAAAAGAAAGAAGCCCGGGGGCTGAGCCATCTCACAAACAATCATCCTCACAAGAACAGAAGGTAGCAAACTTCAAGGGCCTGAAAGACCACCAAGAGAGAAGACCTATTTATAGGACAAGATCGGCGTATATGGACCAAGTCCACCAAGATAAAAAGACACTGACAAGACTTAAAAGAGAACAGTAAATAGTGCAGCAAAGAAGCATATCCAGAGAATATCCCCTCACAGTAAAAGCATACAGCCTTCACTGCACCAGCTGCGAACGCCCAGCCATAAAGAGGAAGACATAAAGCCGCAGTAAAAGAACAAACCACCAAAAGAGAGTCACGGGCCTTTGTCCAATCCCTGCACAGAAGAACTCGGAAAAGGCTCGGGGGCTGCTCATCATTCTACTCAAGATCCTCCAGCTCTTTGTCCCAAAAAGCAAGAGGCTCGGGAGCTACACTTATTAAGTGCACCTATAGGCGCACAATAACCAAAAGCCATCATCCGACTACTTTTAAGAAAAAAACTCAGACAAAGGCTCGGGGGCTGCAGGGTATACACCCTCAACTTTTTTCTAACTTTTCCAAAACCCTCCAGCTACTTATAAATAAATAGCAAGAGGCTCGGGGGCTACACTCAATGAGTGCACCTACGGTGCACAACGAAAAGGAGGAAAGACTTCAAAAAAGACCACTTCAAAGCATCACTCAAGAAACAAGTCGTCTCCCGAGTTCTACTTCGAAATGCTCGGGTGCTTGTCGATGCGGGACCAAGACGGTTTCCTACCAACATGACTACCGTTCAGACGGACCCACAAGATAGAGGCAAGAGGACCAATTCCAAATAGAAGATTTTCTGTCCTAGTTAGACGAATAGAAAGTAACTTCTGTAATAGGAACAGAACTCTCTCTACTAAGTCCGACTAGGATTAGAACCAAAGTGCTGGCTCCTTTCTCTCATAAAAAGGAGCCACAGCGCCCTCTTTGTAACAAGCGACATACAATACGCAGTCACACATTAATCCAACGCAAAAGGCCAAGGCCGACTGGAGTAGAGCTTTTACTCGACAACGAGGGCTCGAACCAGGATAAACCGAGTGTCTCTTGCGTGAACCGCCGAGTTCTAGTATTCGCCGAGATCCGAATCAACTGCTACGGGAACTCCGTGGCAGGCTATCGGTGGTTAAACACCGACAGGCGGTGGCGCCGGCTGCTTCTTCTTTCGGGGGCGGGCGCGGCGGCGGGGAGGAGGGGCGGCGGTGGGGGGGTAGAGAGAGGAGGCGCTGGAGATTGGAAATAATAGGAATTACCCCCAATTACTTTCTTGATTTAATATGTTACAATCCTTTAGTATTTATAGTCCCGAGAGGACTCTAACGGAAAGTCCTTATCGAACATGGACTTTTCCAGTTTTTCTAATATTAATTACTAATTTAATTCTAATAATAATAATAGTAATTGGTGGCGAAGATGGCAACGACGGCAGAGCGGTCACACGCTGGCCCCCAGCTCTCGGGGCGCGGCGGGCGGCGGCGGCGGCGGCTAGAGCAGCCGCCGCCCCTTTGTTGGGCGCGGCGCCCCACGCCGCCCCTCCCTAGGGCGGGCTATGGGGCCCGCTAACCTCGGTCGAATCCTGCTCGGGCTCCTCTTTTAACCCATCAACTCCATAATTTGTCACCGTCGTCATTCGACATGTGACAATCTACAATAAGGTGTAGGAGACTAGTGTTTCTGTCATGGTGCAACAACAATATGAAAGTCTTGATAAACACGAACCTTTAATGCCAAACATAAACAATGTGGAATGCCCCGACGCTATTTTATAGAATGATGAAAATCTATATGTATCTCTCTCACTAGTACACAAACTATTTCTCTTGACACTGGAGTTTTATTTCTACTGGCAGTTTCTCTTTAGAACGACTGTAGAAATCGGGTTCTTTTTTTGTACAGGCGGTTTTCTTAAGGAACCGCCCGGTAGAAATACGATTTCTCTTGGCGGTTTTCTTAAGGAACCATCGAGTAGAAATCGACTATTTCTACTTGGCGGATTTCTTAAGGAACCACTAGTAGAAATCGATTTCTACTTGGCGGTTTGTTAAGAAATCCGCCCGATAAAAATAGTTTGAAATTAATTTTTTTGAGTTTTTCAAACTTTCTTGGATGGAAAAACTTCCAAAATAAAAGTTGTAGATCTCGAAAAGTTATGAAACTTTGTAGTTGACAACTTTTTTATTTGGAATCATCTTTTTGAAAAACTACGAATGAAATTTCAAATTTGAAATTTAAATTTTGCAAATGACCTCGGATGGAGAAACACTCTAAATAAAAGTTGTAGATGTCAAAAAGTTATGAAACTTTATAGTTGAACATTTTTTCATTTGAATTCGTTTAGGCTCTCAAATATTAAATTTTCTGTTGAGTTTGTATAATATGTGGGGAACAAAAATGGGATATAGACACAAGTGACATGTGGGTGGAGTGGTAGAGGGCGGTATGCGCGAGGGGAGGTCGCGGGGTTTGAACCCCCCACGGCTACGGAGACGGACGGGCGGGTCCCTCTCCTGGTTTCAAAAATATTTTTTGCCTTTTTAAAAATATTTTTTTGCTATTTTTTTCATGTTTTCTCGAGGTTTTCAACCAACCGCCAGGTGGAAATGGGCCATTTTCACTGGCCTCTCCCACCGGGCGGTTGGAGAAAACGTCGAAAAAATGGTTGTCCAACTGCCTTTACTAATGTTCTGTGTACTAGTGTCTCTATATATTATATTTTTAAAATCCTACTACTAATTTATCTTGCTTGCAAAGTGTCCATATCAGTATTCATTAGAACATCCTACTAGCACATGCAGCTATCTAGCCATAATAAACGGCATCGACATGTGTCCACTAGCATATGCCAATATGTCTTCATTCAAGGTATTCATATTAGCAAATTACATCATTTACTAGCATATATTTAATTGTCCATAACATGTATTATAAAATTGATTCATTCATATTATAGTAAATATAAGCAGTATAATTTCACCCACACGATTCCTGCAGCAACGCGTGAGGCGTTCTTCTAGTATATAGAGATAAACAAATATTTTTTTAACATACAGAAGAGTTATATCTCTTTGTATAGATCTATTCCCTTACAAACAACCACTTTGATCCAACTAAGAGAAATATCCTCATTCCTTTATGGTAACTTTGCATGATCCAATGCTTTCTTCCCGTCCAGTTTGTTTGAAAAATAGTTTTTTAAATACTCTTTTACTGTCATTGTCTTGTATAGGATCCTCTCTTCTGCAATGCTTGTCACAGGTGCAATTACTCCAGCAACTGATGGAAAATGAAATGCTGATATGGTTAACCGTTCTTGATTGGCATTTATTGTGACCCTGTGTTCAACACTCTTGTACTTTCCATTGGACATAATCTACAAATATCCAATAAACAAAATAAGACAAATGCAATAGCAAGTTAGTCCATCATTTGTTATTCAAAAAGTAATCATATATCTAAATCTAAATAAATATATAGTGCACTGTATTGTAAAGTACAATTAGGGCATAGAGCACAAACCCCTTTCCAAATGTTAAGATGAAAATATTTTTCTACTACCCCTTTCCAAATGTTAAGATGAAAATATTTTTCTACTATTGTCTATAACTCCTTAAGTAATTTAAGAAGAGAATACATCATTGACAAACATAATTTCTAAAAAGATTTCATACTTCAAGAAAGTCACCCACATTCACCAGCAATGCTTTAGGATTTGGTTTCACCGTGATCCATGCATTGTGCCTTTTAATTTGAAGACCTTCAACTGAATTAACTTCTAAAAGGAGGGTTAGGAAAGATGCATCTGAATGTGGTGAGAGACCCAATACCTTTTCAGCCATGGTCTTGCATGGAGGGTAGTAATTCATCCTAAAAACTTGAGATACATATTTGTCGTCCACTAGTTTGAGATCAATATTTAATGTTTTTGCAATGAAGTGAGCAACAGAACCAACAATTTTCATCAACTCAGAAGAGTGGTCATTAATAGATTTCCTGGCATCACAAAAGGAATAAATGTATATTATTATTACATTATTACTGAATTCAATGACACAATGAACTGCATTGGGATTTTTAAGTTGTGAATGTCTCATTAAAATTGAGGCTAGGTAGTTTGATTCATGACCATCCCTTATTTCAACATGTTTGGTCCTATGTATTTAAACATAAAAGGATATGCTATTTTGTATAGAAAACTCACCGTGACCTTTTTGCTCTAGTATATTTATTCAACATTATATTTAAACATATTTTACAAAAATGATATTGATGTATAACTTCTATCTTGTTTCTTTAGGGCTAGACTTAGGGCAGGCAATCCTATTCAACAATGCTAACATGGGGTAAATACTTCTATCTTGTTTCGTAGAGATTATAGCTCTTCAAGATCAAGCCCTATTCGTGGAGTTCAGTAATGTTCAAAGACCACATGTTAGGAGATCCCAAAGTTATGTTAGGTTAGAGAGAAGATGTCTAAAAGAAGCCAAAGATAGCACAAAGTGGCCAGTTGAAGCTATGGAAACTGTTTGATCAAGGACGATGTTGCCCTAGCAAAGTATACAATGATCGTTGGGATTAGGGATTGGATGCCAAGGAGGATGAAGCTTCGGCTCTTTAAGGTTGAGGATATAAATAAGGTGTGTCTGGTTGTAGCCCTGCCTGGGAGCTCTCGCCAGGCATCTATTTTCTTCTTCTCTTCTTCTTCTTCTTCTAATAATAATCTTTTCTATATCTATATCTATACCTAATAATAAAGAGGCAAAATTTCAGCCCATTTTTTTAGTCCATCCATTTTTTTTGTCAGTCTCCCTTCAAGTACCAAACAATTAATTAAGAGTTTTTTTTTTGTGCGGACAATATATGTCCCGTGCTTATATGAGGGTTTAGATGGCTGGATAGCTATGAATTCTAATTCTAATCTAAATAAAGTCCCTATTTCCATCCAAGGCTAGAGTCCTAAATTATACTCGACAACGATCGGATCCGTTTTGGATAATATATAATACTAAAAGAGCGATTTCTTAGATTTGCCAAAAAAAATACCCCAGCTTCGTGGCCATGTCTCCTATCTAAACATAGAGTCCCGTTCATGATTTGTGTGCCAGTTTATATATAAATAAGAAAAAAAAATCATGTTTGTGATTGAATATGAGCCTTCATAGGTGCGCCTGCCTCCTCTACGGATTCCCTCTACGGATTCGACGAAGCCTGAAGAGATACTGGATGTTGGAGCCTGAATCAAAGATCAACATGCCTGGATGTTACACATGGACTGACCAAGGAGCTGGTTTGTGCACCCGTGAATCTCCGACATGCATAAAAATCGCGTTCTAGAGTTTCAAACTATTTTGAGTACGTATTGACAAAACCACGTCAACGCACCGAGTCCGATTCAAATACGTATTTTTTTTTTATTGCAAAACATACACAAAATATTGCAAAATTTCACTCTACCTTTTGTGTCCATCGTTCGAGAGTAGTTTTTTTTTGTCTAATATATAACAGCTCTACCAATTCTAATCCAAATAGAAAACAAATCTGAATAGATCTCTCCAATTCTATAAATAAGCTAAATATGAATCCTAATCACATAAGGACTTTATAATAATAAAGTATGAAGAGTTTTCTTGGTTTACCTTTTTTTTAACCTTTTTCGGTGTTTTTGTTTTTTGTTCCGTTGCATGCCCAGGTTCCTGCATGTAGTAAGTTTGGCGTTTGCTTTTTTTTTTTTTTTTTTTTTTGGTTTAGTTGCTTTTACGGAACGTCTTCCGTTATTATTTTTCTTCATTTTTATTTTATTTACCACTTTTTATCTTTCTCATAATATGAAAACTAATAATATTTACACAATGACATATTGGGGCTAGCAGGACTTCGGCTGATAAGCCAAAACACTGTTGAAACAATTGATTTTTTCGTGAAAAAAGAAAATACTTTGTTGGCTGATAAGCTGAAACGGCTTTTTTAGTAAAAGCGAACAAGCCAATTATTGCCAACATTAATTTATATATTATGAATGTTACAGCCATCTTAAAATAAACTATATCTTTAAAAATTTATCAAAAGGATAAAACTAAATAGGTAAGTATAATCCTGGTGATCATTATCCATGATTGTTTGATAGTATTTTTCATGTATGTTTGATAGTCTCTTTTTTCTACCCGTTGCAACGCACGGGCATATTTGCTAGTAATAATAAAGAGGCAAAATTTCTGCCACCAAATCTTTCGTCTAACCTCTAATCCTAAAGTGGCGCGGCTTCGCAATCAGATTCGAAAAAGAAAAAAAATCATCCACCTAAATAATAGGAAACTGAAACGGAAAAAAATAAAAGAACCCCTTCCCAAGCTCCGTCTTGGCGTCTTCCAGTCCAACCCAAAGACTGGAAGCTCTACCTTTGACCGACCAAAATCAAGGTATTAGTCTAGCTATTTTGTTTGCAAAAAAAATCTATCTATTTATTGGTAACCATATCGTAAAATAATCTGCTTTCCTCGGTGAACCGTCCGTTGTTTCCCATTTTCTGTTTTCCCTTCCCACCATCGGTTGTGTACGTGACTCTTTCTTCTCTTTTTTATCTCCCACTTTGTCTTATATAATAAAAAATAATAAATTTATGAGTCTCCTATATATTTTTACTTTTCAAAATGTGCTCACTACTCCATATCACATACGTGAGTTTAGACTCACGATCCATGCTCATACAAGTAACTACAATTCGCATTTAACAATGACTTAGAGTCTGATTAAAAGATGTCTCCATAGCAACACACAGGCACAACTACTTAACAAAATCTGTCGGCAGTCTACATTGGATCGGTGAGACATGCATAGGCACAACTACTAAACAAAATTTGTTGGCTTGGATCGGTGAGACATGCAAAATCTATACGTTAGATTTTCTTTCCCTGAGTATAGTTTGTTGTGTTTTTCCATGTTTTTTCTATTTTTATTTTTTCTGGTGCAACAAATGCAGACACACGATGGGTCGTGCATGCACGCCCTGCCAGAGAGAAGTGTTGGGAGTCACGGTTTTAGAAGAGAATTCACTCACCAACAAGTGTTCAAAAGGTTTGGGTTGGTGGTTGCAACATGGTTGTGATGGCAGCTAAGACGACATGGGCACCGGCCACCGGGCACTCGCGGAACCAAGGGGAGGGGGGCGGTAGGGGCTGTGAAAAAATTTAAACACATTTATAAATATTTCAATGCACATCATATTTTACCCATTTTAATTCATCTTTTACCATGATATTATAATTTTGTTATGAATACTAACTAAACATGAAAAAACACTAAAAAGATTGTAGAGATATACACTTATATAATATATTTAGCATACTTATAAGGTGTCATTATGTTTGCCCGGCCCCTTGAGTTAAAGTGTTTTTCAGCCACTACCTCCAGGGTGGTGAGAGATGGTGGTTTGTGCAGGGGTGGCGGCGGGGGTGTCGTGCCGGAGTTGTCAGCAAGAGCCCTGTCGTTAGGGTTGGGAGACATGGTAGGTCGGTGGGGGCAATAATGATCCTATTGAGGTGCTGACCGCCGGTGTTGGAAGCTCATAGGGAAGGGCCGACAGATGAGGGGTGCGTGTGGTAGTTTGTGCAAGCGAGGTAGGGGCACGTGCGACGCCGGCAAGAGGATGAAGGATCACACTGTTTTCAATGACGCGACCTTTCTCCCGTAGTAACGTACGGGCATATTTGCTAGTATGCATCTAATAACCAAAAAATAAATGACATGATTTGCTTAATAAATAGCTAAATTACACCCCATACTATATGTAAAGAAATGTCTAACTTGGCTTAAAAAAATAAAGAAATGTCTAAATTAGTGTACACATACATATTTTCTATTAGATTCTTGCAGTTTAGACATACTGACCTGAAAGTATGAGGTTGAGTAGGCCAATATTTCATATCACGGGTTTGAGGCGGTTGGGCTCTGATGGAAAACCTATCACACCAGTCAAGTTTTTGACCCTCAGACACAACAAAAGTTTGGCCGTAGCCCTGAAGCTCTCCTGGAACCTGTGCATAGGCACACTTCACCTCCAGGGGAAGTTGGAAGAAACTCTGAATGTCGCTTCTTATATTTGTGATGATCTCATCTGGTATCTCATGATTTACAAGCTATGAGAGACGGAGAAGTTCACATTAGTAGGCTAATATATCATATCACGCCTAATGAATTTAAGATATTAATAAAGAGCAGAAATTATTAGATCCCCCACTGGAAGTGAATAATCGATGGTATCATTAGGAACAAGTTTGATGTAGGTAAACATAGATAAAAAAAATCCTGTATTTCAAATGACCTTACGGCTTATCGTTCTAGTAAAATTATAATTAACAGTTAGACCTTGTTTGGTTAATCTCCTCTCCAAGAAAATTAAAGGAAATTTTGACAGGTAGGAAATTTATAAGGGCAGTTCCAACATGAAACCAGAAATGGTTTCCATAGCATTAAACAAGCTGAGGTGGTAGTTGGACGGGTTCGGACCCGAAACCCTAGGGCCGTGTCTGCTTTCTCCCCACGAATCTCAGGTTTAGGGACCCAAATCGGGTTGGGTGAGGGGACGGGTTTGGTATCCACCCTGCAGATGCCCACGCCCCGAAACTAAGGCTGTTCAAGAATTCAGCCAACAAAGCTCATTACAGTCCAATCCCACATCCTAATCCCACTGCACCGACACTCGGTCGAGTCTGTGCAGCCGCTCGATGACTCTCCGTGACCCCGTTCCCTAGCGTGTGTCGCGCGACTTGCTACTCTGTTCCCCAGTCCCCTCTGTGAATCTGCATTCCCCTCCACGACTCTTCGCTCGACCACAGCAACACGACACCACATGAGATGGCACGAGGGCGAGGCAGGCAGGGAGCATGACAACACTCCCCATCCTTCCCAGCACTGCACAATGCGTGATAGCAGGGCGCTCTCTGCTCGATCCCTCCCTTCCCATCCACGGGACGCAGGCGACTGCGCGACCACGAGGCAAGCGTTGGAAGAAGCTAGGCGGATCTGTTAACGCTAGAATTGATCTAGACAACACACCAGCATTGGCTAGCACACAAGAGGTTGCAATCCAACATAGAACACGACAAAAATTCAGCGGGATCAATTTTAACCGATCTAGAGACCGGTAGGACCAATTTAAGGCATGTTCTTCGCCGATGTAGCTCTGGAACACCCCTCGGGAAGACCCGTCAGAGGGATGTACGCGAAGGATCTCTTAGGACCAGTAAGGCCACCTATGATGCCGTTGAAACTCGTCGAGAGTCGCAACGAATAGCAAGAGGGATTGGAAAAGGGTAAAAGTTAGAGTAAATGTATTTTTTGATTGATTGGATGATGGGAACTCAGTTGACCATGATCCCCTTGTTTATATAGGGGGTTAGTCTTATCCCAGTAGAAAACATATCCAGAATATGTTCTCCAAATTTTCATACATGAAAATAGATCTAAAACCAATTTAGAGATGAATTTGACTTGGAGTATAAGGTAAAAGCCTAGTTTTTGCGGGTATGGGCAGGTGCTTAGCCAGCGGCCACGTCACTTAAGTGGCAACCTGGCTTAGCCAGTTCCGCCACCCGGCTAAGCCGGTTCTAGGGCAGGGGGGCCGGCTTGGAACCTTCTAAATTGGTTGGTAGAACCGGCTAGGCTGACTGGGCAAGGGCCGCCCTGGAACCGGCTTAAGCCGGTTGGTGAAACCGGCTAAGCCAATTTGGCCCTGGCTCGCCGTCTCCTCACGTGATCCTTTGTCTTTTATCTCGCTATTTGGCCATTAATATACTTGTCATATATATAATTTGTTGAAGATATCTATAATTTATCTTGAGACAATTTAGAGTGCTAACAGGTTCGATATCCCTCTCCTCCCTAGTTCATAGGCAAGTCTCCTTGTCTAGCCTTCTCTCCGGCCGCATGGCTGCTCCTCAGCTCATGAGTTTCTGCAGTTGTGCTCGGGGGCTCGAGGAACCTGATGAGTTACTAAGAGCAACTCCAGCCCAATATATAAATTGGGCCCTAGTTTTTCTATTTGCATGTTGACCTGTAAAAATTAGGGACTTAAATTTGCTTCCAACTCCACCCCAAGATCCTATTGCTGGGGAGGGATAGGATCCTCCCGTTCCTAGGGGTCTGAAACTATATTTTAGAGTTCT
Organism: Chrysopogon serrulatus; assembly: GCA_015844335.1. Taxonomy (NCBI): domain Eukaryota; kingdom Viridiplantae; phylum Streptophyta; class Magnoliopsida; order Poales; family Poaceae; genus Chrysopogon; species Chrysopogon serrulatus. The sequence continues at coordinate 125,666 of JADLZL010002717.1, read as the reverse complement.
CTTAAAATGGGAGTCTAAATAGGAGGCCCAATGAAGTTATTTTTTTTACTTGGGCTTCTAAAAATTCGAATAGAAGCATTTTTAGAAGGTCCACTGAAGTTGCTCTAATGCATAAAAAGCTTTCTAGAAAAGAAAACGTATCTAGTGCAAACTAAATTCCCGTGAAAACCCGTGCAAACTACGGTAAAAAAAAAATTCGTCTAAATTCACCAAAAAATTCACACATGTAGATGATATGATGATACACAACATTGTAAAATATCTTGTCAAAACTCGACTTCGTTTGGGAGATATAAAAATAATATAAAAATAATAAATTTTAAGCTAGAAAACCGTCCCGGATGATTTGGTAGAAATTTGTTATTTTTATATCTCACAAACCAAGTCGAGTTTTGACAAGATATTTTACAAGGTTGTGTATCATCATATTATCTATGTATGTAAATTTTTTGATGAATTTAGACGACTTTTTTACCGTGGTTTACACGGGTTTTCACGGAAAATTAGTTTGCACTAGATACGTTCCCTTCTAGAAATTAATTTATTTATAGACATCGTTTTTCCCAGGTGCGGGAAACGATTTCGGCTCCTTTCTCCAATGACCGAAAAATGCGCGTTGGAGCCGAGCGCTCGTTTCTCCCACCCGCACCGCACGCGAGCACGCCTCGCCGGCGCGCGTACGCTCGAGAGCTCGGTCGTGCCTCCGCGCACTCTTCTGCACGCAAGCTCGCCTCTCCGTTGGCCCTGCTTGCCTCAGTGCTGGTGTCCGCACTCGTGCACGCATCGCCGCCGGTCGCGTCGTCGACGTCTGCGCCCACGAGCACACCTTGCCTGCCGCTACGCTCACCTCGCCGCCGGCCAAGTCTCGCATCGCACGCACGAGCTCACCTTGCCCCCTCAACTCTCTAGAATCCCCACCAATCCGAACAATACCTTCCTAGAATCAATCATCTTGCCACAAGTAAATAAATTGACTGACTACGTACCTGAAAGAATCCCCAATCCTCGCAAGCAAACCTGAGGCGAGAAGCCTCCTCTTCCACAGAACCGGGATCCAAAAGCTTGCCAAGGTCGATTACGGGAAGAACCTCGCTGGATTTCTCGGCGAGGACTCCATGGTTCTGAATCTCCGGCCGGATGTACCTCTCAAGAGTCTCGGCTGTCAACTCCTCATCAGGACATGCCGCCAGGTCTTGCACGTTCCTGACAGGGAGGGATGAACCCATCCGTGACCATGTGCTTCCGCCGCTGCTCGGAGCCTTCGTCTCCATCACAACTTCCAAACTCGCAACTCGGTGGTAGTTAGCTTGCTTTATCCATTCATGGCGTCCTTCATAGCCGCCACAGAGTATATATGTGTACTATACGACGCTCAATTGTTGAGTTTTGTGCCTAAAAAAAGAGTGTTGACTCTGACTACGCAGGGCTAAACAAAATGAGCAACCGACACTGACACCGCTAAAGAACTTGTCATGACTTGCTCAAATAAAAGATTGGGGCCGCATGTACCTTTTCAAGAGTCCGTCTGCTCATTCGTCGGTCCAACAGAGCCTGCTTGACTTGGCTTCATATAACTGACCTCTCCTACATTATTAACTGTAGCAGGGTTTTCATGAGTCGTTTCCTATCTCTGAACTAGTTATTTTCGTCCATAAACTATTGCCCGAGGCTCAGTTTGATCTCTAAACTTTCAATTTGTCTACTTTAATTTTTGAACAATGGATTTGTGGTGTGATTCGTCTACCCGGCTTCAAACCACACCACGTGGCTAGAAGTACATGAGAAATGTCATTGCTGCCTCACTCTGACTCTTTTAGAAGTTGGCCAGGCTGACAATGTCGTTTACTCCGATTCCTATCTATTTTCTCCTCTCATCCCCATTCCCATTCTTTCTATTGTTGCCATCTCTCTATCTTTCACGTCGGCGATGCTAGGAGGAAGGCTGCCGGGTCTGTTCTCTCTCCCCAAGCCTCGCTTCATCCGGTTGTTCTCGGCAGACGCCCCCAACTCCCCATGGCGCAGGCCGCCGCTGCCGTTCCATTGAGTTGGCTACCGCCGCTGTTCCATTGTGTAAGCCGCTGCCATCGTTCCTGTGTCAAGAACTCCCCATGGCGCATGGATCCAGTGAGGAGGAACAAATGGATAAGAGTGGGAGAATCAGCACCGTTAGCCTGACTAACTTCTAAAGAAGTGAGAGAGGGGCAACAATGATATTTCGCATGTACTCCTGGCCATGTGGCGCGGTTTGAAGCTGGGTGGACGAGGTCGAACCACAAATCCATTGTTCAAGAATTAAAGTGGACAAATTGAAAGTTTAAGAACTAAATTGAGCCTCGAGCAATAGTTTAGAGATGCAAATGGCTATTTATGAGCATAGAGCGAGGAAGGGCCGCCATTTATGGCTCCTTCAACTCAGGTTCTTCAAGTATTGTTTGCTTCAGCTTATCAGTCATTTTCAACTGTGTCTTTCTTTAAAAAAACAGTGGTTTTTAGCTTATCAATTAGCTCATCAGTCGACAAAACGAAGGAGTCTTGACAAAAGGGATCCCATCCTGTTGTTTTAGGTTGTCCGTATCTTTCTAAAAATGAGTATTTATTATAAAGAAGCCTTTAGCACATTTTTGTTGCAACACCAAAGAAAGGAAACGCTAAACTCCTATTGTTTTAGGTTCCTCTTATCTTCCTAATTACGTGCAACTTGTGCTTATTTGGTAATCAACTACTGTCCTTTTTACCCCTTATTAAATGGTTGGATTAAACAAAGATTGCTGATGGCGTCTGAGCATAAGCATCTCCGTTGGCTCATAAGTGATTCTAGTGTCTCTAGTTATTTTGGCAATCTTTCACTATTGAACGTTTCTACAAAGAAATCTATCGAAGAATTTTCTAGGTGAGCTCATCAAGGTACCAATTATTTGGATTTGGACTATAGAACATAAGAAACTACTCCCACAATTCTTGTTTTTAGCGTTGTGCTTTACTCTTGTTTGGGTGCAAGAACTTTGAGTGTGACAACTAGGCTTGATTCTCCATGCTAGTGTGTGCTTAGCCATATAGGATTTAAACTCCACAAGTTAAGGACCTCATCTGAGAGTGATCTTAACTACATGTTTAACTTGATGGCGCTAAGAATTTGAACTTAGTGTGATCATGTTAGTCCTAGGTTTGAACCATTTAGAGGGTGAATAATTTGCATAGACTGAAGTTGTATTTAACTTTGAGTCAAATTCACTCCTAAGCCAGTCCATCTTTACACCAATTTAAGGAAAAAATAACACATGGTTGTAAACTTGTCAATGGCCATATATTTCTAATTGTAAATCTAGCGATAGTATCTTTGTAATTGTAAATCACTAAGGATCATGTTTGGCGGAGCTACTTCTCAGTTCCCAACCTCTTAGTTTATTTTAGAGAACCACTTCTCTTTGAAACAATGTTTGGCGTAGCTCATGCTTGGATTCATTAGAGAATTGGCTCTAAGAGCTTTGCCAAACAGGGTTGTATGTCTATTCTTCTTTAGCTACTGTTGACACTCGTTAGCGTCAACTTTTACTAGGGCTTTTTACCCGAATGAAAACAAGAAAACACACTAGTCTAGGGCTTTATCTGACAAATTCCACGAGTTTTGCATATTCTGTATTTTCTAGGGTGATTTTCAGAAAAGCTGAAAAAAGAGGAATTCTAGTGCAAAATAAGCACGGAAACTTATCCGCCACGGAAATATCACGATTGGGCTCGGGAACCATCTAGAAGACACCCGAAGCAACGGGACCCCCGAGAGAGGAGGAAAAGTGGGGCCGGCCCCCCCCCACCTTGGGGCCGCCCGGCCCCCTGCTAGGGTTTCGGCCCCCCTTCCGAAGCTTCCTCCACCGCCTACGAGGAGTCATCTTGGCCCTTGGTTACGTCGGTTTGATCTGCGGGGCGCACGCCGATCCCACCGGGCTATAAATAAAGGGGTAGACCCCCCCCTAAAGGCATCAAGTCATTTGGAGATCCAGCCATCAAGAGCCTTCTCTAGTTCATCGAGCCTCTCTAGTTCATAGCTTTAGCCTAGTTAGATTAGAAGTAGAAGAGTTCTAGTTCTTCAATGGGATCCGGAGCCCCCGGGCGTCCCGCGAGCACGAAGTTCGGTATAGTTCTAGTACTTTGCTCTTATTGTATTCATTATGATTCAGGCAACATTGTTCTTAATCTCTTATATATTCTTAATTGCAATAGTCATTGTCTACTTTGATTATATGTCTAGGATAGTTGGTTTGATCTTATTGAATTCATGTAATTGCTCGCGTGATAGCGTTTACCCAAGCGTCATTGGGTAGATGGTAGACAATATGTAGACGTGGTGTCTAGATATCTTGTTTATCTGCGAGTGCACCCTGACATGCCGGGACGTGTGGTAGTCCGCGCAGGTGACAAAAGCGTTGGTTCCTCCGTAGTCCACCCTCCGCACGTAGGGACTAGCATGGGCACGGTCGTGAAGGAGGTGACCCTTGTGTCTTAATACCCTCATTAGTTGATGCCTCTTTACATGTGATAATGATATAGGGTTAACTTAACAATGATTGCTAGATGTAGTTGCACTAATTAGAGTTATTCATTGACGTAGTTATTGAATTACCTTAGTATTTATTCCCGAGTTTATCCATTGGCTAGCTATTGTTATGACTAGAAGAGCTCGATGTTTATCTATTTATGATGACCGATCATTATTATTTATCATATATATCTTTTATCATGTGACTTATCCCCTGCTATGAGTAGGATTCTAGTTATGGTTTGCCTTTCGCATCAATAGTATAAGTTATAGTTTATAAGTCCTACATATAGACCTTCCCAATGGTATAAATATAAATCGACAACCCGGTAGACTTCCCTAGGTAAAATGCTACAACGGTATAATTATCTGTCCGCTTGCGTAAACCGATCTTAGTTTATATTCTTATCTTTATATTCATATCTTTTATTTACGCCTAGTCATATTGAATACATGTAAATCTATAGTTATTTCTTGAGCAATATGATTAAGGATGACAACTTAATTCATGCTTAGGAATGATAGTGATAAATAGGTGGCTAGTTGCTAATGACAAGTTAATTATATACCGACCATTTCTGACGTTGTTGCTAGGGGTAGGATTTATCTCTGCATTTTAGTAGTGACGTTAGAAATGCCAACAGCTACCTGCTTGAGTTCATGTCCATCTTGCCACTGCTAAGCAGGTAAGATTTGTGGGTGAGTGCCACAGGAGAGTACAATGAGTTTCCAGTGGAGCAGCGATGGTTGGCTTGTCCGATGACTCCGGCGACAGTCGAGCCTTTGGAAGGCAAGCAGAAGCTCAGCGGCTCCACCTCCTGCAGATGGAGGCAAGGTATGGGGATTGGTGGTTCTAGACCTGTGAATGGATCATCGGCTCTGCACCCTTGGTCTAGCACCCTTGGTCTAGCAATGGCATATGTATGGACGATCTTGTCGTAGAACTAGCGCTCTCCGTTGGTAGAGATCACAGGTGTGGTTCTGTGTCAATTGTTTCCTGACCATAACCCGCTCCTCCCATTGGGTATGGATTGGTGGGATATAAGTTCATCTTATCCCTTTCCTATATCTAGTTCTTATCTCATTCTAGATATTAAATAAGGGTTATGCTACCCACCTTCCTTCATTTCTCATTCCCACCATCCTTTTCTGACAATTCAAACGCCACCTGACCTTTTACTGCTCCAGTGAAGACACACAAATGCCACCTTTTCTTCAAGTCTATTTGGCAAGACACTGACTTCACCAAAGCAGTTGTTGCGCCTCTAAAGGAATTGCTTGAGAAGTGGAGTCGATGCTAAGTTAAGATAATAGTAAACTCTTAAAGATGCTCAATAACCTTTGTTTTTTTTCCCTTTGCTTTCCTTTTTTTCTTTATTTATTTTTTCCTTTCCCTTAGCATATTCGCTGTCAGGAGACCGGCCGCGGCTCGCGCGCACCACGAACTCTTCTTCTCCGTCGCCCCACCGCTCCCGTTCGGACCTACCACCACCGCTCGACACCTCACGTCGCGCCGCCGAGCGACGGCGCTCATCCGTTTTCTCCGCTCCGCCCCTCTCTCCCTCCCTGCCTCCCGCGCCGTCTCGCCTCTCATCTCCGCCGGCCTTCTTCTCCGTCGCCGGCTACGCGCGTGAGGAGGGAGGAGGAGCCGCAGCGCGTGGGGATCCAGGGGCAGCGGCGTCCGTCCCCCGTGAGAAGGGAGAAGAACCGGTGAGAGCTACTTTTTTCAGCTCCTCCCATCTCTCGCAGCTCTCTCTCAGCGCGTTTTGGGGAGATTCGTCGGTGGCGCTATTTCTTTGAACCCGTTTGGTAGCGAGGTGCCCAAAACAGCTCCTGGAGCTGCTCTAGAATCGCTGCGAAACGGGGCTCGCAGCGCCGGCGCTCCATCTTCCGCTCTCCCCCCACTCGGGCTCGGCACGCAGGCGACGGCGGCGCTGCTATTGGTTGACTAATAGTACTGCACTTTTGTTGATGGCTGCAATTTGCCCTGTGAAACTGGCCATAGATTGCTGCAAATGGTTCCTTGTATTGCATAACGGGTTGTTCCTGGTTATCCAGTGCACCTAACCAATTATTATGGCTAAAATCAATTTATCTGTCGGTGGGAACAAAAAAGGGGAAAAAAGGTTATTCATCCTTACCTTACACATTTGCTATCTATTTTTTTTTTTTAATTGGAAAGAAGTCATTTGTTGTTACCACAGGTCAACAAATCCAGGGCACTGCTTTATGTTGGATGGGATAAATCTATGCCACTGAACTTTTATAGTCTATCTAGCAATATCAATGAAACTATCTTGCTCGATTTAGAAATTGAATATATTAGAGAAACTTGAGTTGTGCCATAGTGTCCATGCAATTTAGAACCCATTATATTTTCTTATTAGAAGATTATTTCCGAACCCTTTTCTATAGTAAAAAAACTGGTTCACAGTAATAGAGTTCACAACCATTGTAGATAACAGTAGAGCTGTTTTGAATGTGCATATTTGTGTTGACGTTCAATTTGGGAGGTTTAGTAAATATACATGTGTTCTGTATTCAGTTAGTCGTTTTTTGTTTTCTCTTTCACATAACATGCACTTTTCAGTATTCACTAGTCTATTGCAATTTATGACGAGCTATGGTAGCTATTTTGTATTACGCTTCAGTGCAAATCATTGTGATATGGTTACTATAGCATATGTCAGAATGATCAGACACCTCTTCTGTTGTATTCAAGGACGGGGGGGGGGCCACTGAAATTTATAAGTGCAAGTCATATGTGTATAACTGTATACAAATTCTTTAAACAGAAAAAAAAAGTGTATACAGGATATGGTTCATTGTATATTTGGAACTTTGGATAATACCAAGAATAGAAGGATATGATTGTTTAGTCGCGTATAAATCTAGTGTGGTATTGTATTTTGAGCAATCTGTCTAGTTTTGCATCAACTGTACATTCAGAGATCTTCCAGATGAGTTTTCTTTGTACCTCTTTAGAAGCATCACTTACATCGATGAACTTTCATATGCCTAATGTGTTCCCTTGATGTATACTTACATACTCCTGGTTCAGCTGTAATGGTCATGCGGAAAGTGTTGTCTGATTGATTTGTGATTACAATGAATCAATTATGGATCATCAACTTAGGACAATACCAAATGAAATAGATGTGGGGGAAATGGCTGTGCATGCTTTCCTTTGTTAACACAAATGCCACTGTGTTTGTCAGCTCATTGTTTATATCCTATACCTGATATCTTACTTTCTGATATTATCATATATACATTTTATTTATTCTTGATGAAAACTTGAAGCCTATGATTTATTTTTTAGAGTTAGTGTAATGAACTAATGATTTACCTTACATCAGCAGATTTTGTGTAAAGATTGTTCGAGCACCATTCACTTTTCATCAGTGTGAAGTTAAAACACTTCAAGCATGAGGTCAGTACTCCTAGTTCCTCCATATCTGAATTTCTGTTACAAAGAGTTTATGGAGTCTGATGCACTTTGATTAGACTCATTCATTTATAACGAACTCTTTACCTATTCATTCTCAGGTAGCACACTTATCAATTTGTAAAATATCTTATAAGTCCTATGGTATGTTCATCATTTCTATGCTGAAAATCTGGCATGCTAAATCTTTTTTTTTCTTCTCATAGTCTATTTAAGCAATTCTTTACTTTTATTTACAGTTTACATTGGACATACAAGGAGATTTAGATATAAATTTTGTGCTAACAGAATTTGGATGTGTATGACCAATGAACCATATTATTTCAAAAATATTTATACATTTTGTTGTATACTCATTGCGATGTTTATGTGCTCTACGCCTCTACCCCATCCTAAGTATTGCAAAAGAGTATTTAAAAGGGGTATGTATAGTCTGTTGTTGCTAATCTTTTTGATTATGCTTGATGCTTCCTTTTCCTTTATGCATGGTGAGGTTGCCAAATACTATTGTGACATTGAAGGAGTTTGTGTTAGAACTTTGGTGCAGCCTGGTTGTTGTATTCAAGTACATTATGCTATGAAAGTCTTTATTCGATGCAGTTGTATTTCATTAAAACATGTTATTATTCACTTGGAAAGCCTTAACTAATGTTTTTATTTGAAATTACTTTATTTTCATTTCAATGCTAAATGGTGCTCATTTGGTTTCTATTTGGCGAATAGTTGAGAGTTAAGAACTGAGATGGAGGGAACATAACTTTTGAGCATTGTACACAAACATTGCTTTATTTATTGACACTGTGTGTTGATTTTGATTGGTTTTGGAACCTTACATCCCAAAATTCTAACGGTCAGTAGAGCCAATATGGCTTGTCTTAAGAGGGAAGGGAGGGAGGGAGGGAGGGAGGGAGGGCATGAATCGACTTGCTGTTTCTTGTGATGGCACTCTGAAGGAATGACTCTAGAAATGTGCATATCTCTTGTCCATATTCTTTTGACCATTTTCTTGATTTAGCTTCTGATGCTTCCTTTTTCTGTAGTTCTCGCCGTGTGAAGTGGAATGAGGACAATTTGTACGAAATTGAGTCAAACAAACCAGTGAGGCAGAAGATAACAGAGCCAAAGACACCATATCACCCTATGATAGATGATGATGATGATGGTAGACATCTTGCCACCTCGATCACGCTATATCCAACCACTTTAAGTACTCCCTAGTGTGCACATGATTATTTGACTCACTGCTTGCCTTTTAGGGTCGCTGTCACCAACACGTCCTTTTGACAAATGTCTTGATGAGACTGTCCAGGCTGAAGCTATCTTAACGGCCTTAAATGGTGTGGCTTCTTCAAGCAATAGCAATTCAAAGGATGATGGTTGGGGAACCTCAGATGATGATACAGATGCCATAGAACAAGATGATGGTAAACTTTGTGCCCAGCTGCTAAAATTTTATAATTCCTATGAACAACAACATGAAAAGTAAACAAAAAAAGTTCACACTTAAATTTATTACCACAACTGAAATGATGCAGCTCCATTCTACTATAACTTCCTTAAGTTCATAACTGATCCAATTAATTAGACACATTCTCGATTTGCTAGGATTGGACAAGGCAAACCTCATTGTTCTTGCTATTCCTTAAACAAGATTGATTTCATCTTAGAACCCAGGGTACACATGACACAAACAAAAGTTAAATGCAGATGTCATTATCATTATAAAGCATGATCTTCTATTACTTGTTCGCTAATCTCTTAGTACATAATAGCATTGTGATGTTTCCAGCATTGTCTTTGATTGGAGTATTGGAATACATACTGTGATATGTTTGGTTCCATGTAGACCCAGAAGCTGACACAACAAGATTGAGTTTCAAGGAGCATCGCCGTGCCCACTATGATGAGTACCGCAAGGTTAAGGAACTGATGAGCGCTGGATCTCTTGCTGTTGAGGAGGCCGAAGAGGATAACAGAACTGCCACCAACTCTGAATGCCAAGATGTGGGGGAAACAGCAGCGAATGACGACATGAAGTCCTCACCGCAAACATGAGAGTTCATATGAAGGTTCTGATTCCTCTGTTACTTACAAAGCTAGGACAGCCCATCGAGGCAGAGGCATGCTGTTTGCCTAAGTATGCTAACAGTGCTTCGTGTGCGCTGGATCAGTGATTTGGCATTGGGTGCTTTATTGTATTGTATCATTTGATAAGGGTGCTTTATTGTATCATTGTATTCAATTCAATACAGAGAATTGTAGTGGAGTTGGCTGCTTGGTCGAATGGTCGTTGCTCCATTTGGTTAGCGCCTCAACACTTTCAGTTGAGAAAACATGTTTTAACCAGAGCAAACTGCTTGATGCTAAACAGATTATTCGCCAAGATATTAGCTATCGTTGTCCCTTTTTTTTTTTTTGGCATAACCTGTGTTTAGTGTGTTTGTTGGTGTGTTATTGCGCTAGATCAAAAGAATGTCATGAGTTGCACCATTGGAGTTCTACAAATTTTCCTAATTGGATTTGGGCTATGCAATTGCGAAATGTGATACTCGATGGGCCTACAGAGTGTAAAGGTATGTAATGAGCTTATCATTTAAGCTCCGCTTGACCGGCCTACAGAGCAAAGGTATGCAATTAGTTTATTATTTAAGGTTATCCTAAAAATGAGACTCCCGGAGTTCTTTTTGTTAGATGTAAATGTACTTGTTCAATGTCTTTTGGTTTGAATGGGAGAAGGTTGGATGTGATGTGGACTTCATGGGTTTCTGAATATGATGATCAATGTTGTCTATGTTGGATGGATGGGGGCGTATCGTCTTAGTGTTTGATTGCACTTCTGCTCGTGAAAGAAAAATGTTTTCTCGTCGTCTATTTGGGTCATCATCATATTATTAAGATAAGGGAGGGGGACTCCGATCCATCAAATACTTCATTTATTTGTTTAAAAAAATCAAACACTTCGTTTATCACACTGTTTAAAACCTTTTCCTACAGCCTGTATCACCATGCCTTTGAGCTGAAGAACACAGCGCTACGCTGATTGGTTGTCAAGACTACATGCACGAGTTGTTTTGTAGCTTGAGACAGTTTAACATGAAGCTTGACCTAGAGAACTGTGTCTTCAAAGTTCCTTCGGAAAAACTACATTTCTCAATGAGGAATTGAGACTAACTAGTAGAAAGTAAATGACGTTATCAAGATGCCCCCAGACCCCCAATGAGCAGGAATGACGTCCAGAACCTTACTGGGTGCATAGTATGCATAATCTAGTCATCTCCCAAATTAGCGAAAATAGTACTATTCTTGAAGTTCCTCAAGAATTTGAACATGTTAGGTGAACTCCTAGAGCTTAAGAAGCCTTTGAAGGGCTCAAAAGGCTCCTAACCACACCCCTGTCCCCTGGTGTTAGTTTCCCTGACCCTCGATGACATGCTCCTACTCTATGGGCCAGTTTGGTAGAGATCTCCTTTCTGATTCTTGAGCTTTGTTTCTTGATTTTATAGAAAGAGTGATTCTGGTGGAGGGTAGAGAGCAGGTCAAAATCAATTTTGATGTGATTTTATAATGGTGATTGAATAGCAGACTTTTTTTTAGCTCACAGCTCGTAGTGTAAATGAAGAAATAATTCTCAGAACTTTCTACCGGAACCCAATTGTATTTTAAACGTTAGTAGGATTCCATAGAAAATCGACTCTAAAGAAGCTTAAGATTGGAGCCTTGCTAGCCCTATACATCACGGTGACTCTACTAGGTGGTCAGCACCATCTAGCTCGGCCAGTCTCGTATGCATGGGTAACCCCAAATACTCCATTCACCCCAAATTATAATTCATTTCAATTTTATTTGGAAAGTCAAACCATATTATATTAAGGCTGACCAAATTTATATAATAAAATAACATCATATATCAAATAAGTATCATTAGATTTTTTATTAATTATATTTTTCATAGTATACCCATTTGATGTTACAAAATGTTTATAGTTTTTTTTTTATTATAATTTTGGTCAAAATTTAGATGCTTTGACTCTAAAAAAATTAGAATGACTTTAATTTAAAATGAGTGAGTATTCACCGGAGAAGTGAGAAGTCAACCAATAAAACACTGTCCATTAGGATGTTTCTCGCATCTAATGGGAAAAGTTTTAGTGTTTGGACACGTTAATGGTCACTCCTGAACAACTTGCCAAGTTTTTCAGGACGGCCGAGAGGCGTGTAGTTCTGAAGGATGGGGTTTAGGGAAAATGCCACATCGTCCGCGCAACGAAGGCAGTTCTTTATTACTCAGGACATGACATGCAGAATTGCAGAGTTCCTCAGCTCCTCATGCTGAAATAAACCTGAAAGCAGCTGATCGATCAAAGCGAGGAGATGTACTCCACCAGGCCATCGAGTGCCAAGCGAGCTTCTCCTCCTTCCGCGACGCACTGCTTGGCCTGCGCGCTCAGGAGCCGAGCCCTCTCCCTGGGACCCCCTGCTGCTGCGGCGCCGCCAGCTCCCGCCGGCCCCGGCCATGAGCCTCCTGATCGCCTTGGCCATGGCCGTCCTCTCCAGCGGCCTCCCGACCTCGAACCCGATGCCCCACTGGTGCGTCACGTACCTCGCGTTCACGATCTGCTCCGCGAAGCACGGCTGCACGAGCATGGGCACCCCCTCGGATATGGCCTCCACCATGGAGTTCCAGCCGCAGTGCGTCCAGAACCCGCCCACCGCCCGGTGCGCCAGCACCTCCCGCTGCGGCGCCCACGCCACCCACCTTTCTTGTTAGATCGATCGAAGAAGAAGGTGCCTTTGGCGGGGAGGTAGTAGCCGTCGGCGACGAGGCGCGGGGTGGCGAGCATGCTGAGGAAGGTGGCGGCGCCGTCGGCGCGCAGCGCGAGCGCCGGGACGGCGATACGCGTGGCGGCGCCCAGCATCTTGTACCACTGCCCGTCGACCACCACGCAGGCGACCTGGCGCTGGGCCTGCAGCTCGTCGGCGAGGGCGGCCTGGAACGGCGCCTCGCGGGCGGCGTTGAGCGCCATCATCTGCTCCACCATGTCCGGTTCCGCGGCGACGCCGGCGGGGAGGGACTCGCGGATGGACACGAAGGCGAGGTCCGGGTGGCACTCGGCGGGGTCCGGCGCGTTGAAGTCGGTGTGGAGCACGGTGACGCCCAGCCCCCGCCCGCGGAGGAGCTCGCCGAGCTGGAGCATCTGGGCGATGTGGCTCCCGAACGGGAACGGGAACAGCACGACGCGGCGGCCGGTGCAGGCGGTGGGAGCACGTCCGTCGGCCGACGCCATTGCTGCTCGCCTGCTCGGTGGTGGTGGTGTGGTGGATTCAGGCTGTGGGCTGTGGCTGGCGAGGCTGGCGAGGAGCATGCATACATGCCATGGCATGGAGCCGAACGCGAGGCATGTGAAGACAGGGGGTTGCTTGTGCCTTGTGTGTGTTGTCGTTACCCTTGCAAAGTAAACAGAAAGGCAGGCTTTGCCGCTGGGGATTAGGCTAAGTGACGTTCCTTGTTCGGAATTCAGTCGCACAAAAACTCGCTGAAAACTCCTTTTTTTCTCTTTTGAGTTTGATGAAAAACTGCTTTGTTTTGCTTCCAGCCAAGTGTTTGCGTCACAATGTGTTAGAAGTAATACATTTGTCTTTGTTTTTTTTGGATGTTTTGGTGCCAAATGTGCCTACCCCAACTTGCTTGGGACAAAAGGCTATGTTGTTGTTGTTGTTGGTGCCAAAAGTATTCACACGCCCAGAGTTATATGCACTGACATGGCTCTGTTTGGAAGTTTAGTGTTGTGTTGTTTGTCACCTGTAGGTGTATCCCACTTGAATTTGTTCTGCATTAATTAATGGCACAGTGGCATTTTTCTTCACTGACAATAAGCTTTTGCGTTGTTTGAGAAGCGAGACAGCTTTGTAACGAACAGGACAAGCCTGCTACTCCTTGGTCCAGGGGAAAACAAGCTCTCCTAGCCGATGAACATGACGACGGTCCAGGCCGACGAACTCGACTCTGGCGAGTACAGCACCGATGACTTGGTCCTCAACACACCCGGCTGTTCCGTCTAATTTACAGGAGTTTTGGACTGTTTACCGGCTGATTACCGACGAAGTTTCCTGCTTCTCTATGAATACAATCACGGTATAATCCGAACCGGCTAAAAATATTTGAAAAAAAAAAAAAAAGATTACAGGTCTCAAATACTTGACACTTTGACCAAAATCTGTTTTAACTTCTAAAATTTTAACCATCAATAATTTTGAAATACTGAATTTGGACACATAAGAAAAACCATATCACTTCTAATCAATCAAACCCAACATGAAATTATTTTGTAGTCAAACTTTGAAATGTTAGACTTCAGACAACAATCATATAAGGTTCTCTTACTTGTGACTGGAGGGGGTAGCTTATCTTTTCAGTGAGGTTGCACATTTGCCCTGATAAAAGTAGAATTCGGAAGCTGAAACAGGTGGATGTTCACAAGCAGGTTTCTCCACCATGTCCAAACAATAAAATGCTAATAATTTGAGATGTAATATCTCGCGAACTGGCCACGTATCATTAGTTTGCCTAGTAATCCATCAAACCCTAAAACCAAAATTGAAGAAATACACCGCATACAAATTTCATCTCAGTTCACATTTTAGGCTGATTTCCAAGAAGCTGTCCAACTAGATTAGTCACCTGAAAAAGCAATATGGAAAGAATAGTGAGAAATTAACTGAATTGCAGGGAGACTTGAAGGCTAATTGTATGTCATTGTGTGTAATTCTAGTTTCTGCATTGGTAGAGACTAAAGCCAAGTGAAACAGCCTAAGGCATCTAATCTGAGCTATTTTAAGCTTCAATTAATATGAAGGCACAGTAAATACTAGATCCATGCAAATAAGCGAACTGGAAACATACGATGCCATAACTAGAAAAATAACCAAATTTATTTGCATCTTAGACATGAATCCCAAAGGAAAAGACGGCAGTACCTTTTGAGGTTGTAGCAAAGAAACAATAAAAAATTATTTTGCTGTATAAATCAAGCACTAATGAGGTTGTCATTTTTTTCCCATAGCACTACTCTAAAGATCAATACTCCATAGTGCTAACTACTAAAATGTGTCCGAGTAACAAGCACAAAAGTGCAATAGTATAGATGTCCACAAATTCAGCACTTCACATTTTAAGCTAGTTCATTGTGGACAAATTATCGTTTTTTTTTTTTATGGAGGAAAACCCCTGCTTTTTAAAGAAAGCAAAAGGTGTACGACAAATTATCCTTTCACCAATAAAAGCTGTAAACCTGCCAAAAACAAGATGAACATTCAATATGGAATGGACCAAGAACACAGAAACAAACTTGCCTGCCAATACTTAGAAACACATCGATCAATGCAGCTGTTCTCACCCATATTGAGCTCAGCATCTTTGTACCTAGAGATACAGTGAATACAATCCAAATTAATCACATAGAATTCATCAGTTCGTGTTTTACTAACACCATGGCAATGAATCCAAGAAAGCAAACTTCAATGCTGGGAGGCGTTATAGTTGTCTTAAATAGCATCTATCATATGATTATCTTCATATCACACATTTTCTCCACACCAGGGCACGCCCAAATTTCATTACTTGTTGCAATGAAATTACAGAGTTTACGCAATCAAGTTTTTAACGATGGTAGCAAATGATTCAGATATAACTACTAGTAACAGAACATACAGCTCCTTCACTCCTTGATAGTGTGCAAAACATAAAACTACTGGTCAGCAACATGACCCAACAAACTTCAGCCAAACCAACACACCCAGCAAAAGGCAGCTACTACAGACAATACTACACTGGGGGTGCAAAAACAGGCTAACACATCAAGAAGCTGCCCACTTAATTACTTCTGCCACAGCAAATCTCATACCACACGTGGGTTTACAGAAGCACATATAAGTTATAACATTGACCTGATACTTCACATATATGAATGCTAATACCAAAACAGGAAAAATGCAGATGTAACACCAATTTAGAGAAAATGTAGAGGATAATGAAAAATACATGCTAAATTCAGGTGTACCTCTTCTCGATGCACTTGTCAAAACATGTCCGTGTAAGCCTGTAATAGTGAAACAAAGATGGAATATCAGACAAACTGGAAGACTTAAATTTACCCATTCTAGAGTTTCATACTGAAATGCTGCACTCCTGCTATGACTTTGAATATGATTTGATTTAAGAACAAAAGACAATGTCACGTAAGACAAATTCCAGCAGTATAAACAGAAAACTGAACTTCAGGTGCTGCATTAAACCTCAAAGCTCCTGATGTAGTTTAAGATAGAATCAAAGAAATATCACTCACCGATTGAAAAGGTCAACCCTGTACTCCATCTCTTTCTCTGCCAATCCAAACATCTATTGAGACACATAAAACAAGTTATCTCAGAAAAGCTTCATTAATAATAAAATTTTGAATGCAATTGTTTGCATGTAGAAGAAACAACCAGAGGAAAAGATAGAATAAAGCATCCCAAGTAAAACAAATTTGAAGCTGAATATCAGAAAACTTTGGAGATCAATGGTCAAGCTAATTGCTACAAATCCTGATTGTTCTTATACATGACTAGAAAGCTATAACTGTATTTCTGTTCTTAGGCATAAATATAATAGCATATCACCATGCACATCCAGTAATGCTAGCATGCTTAGCTTCGCACCAGTTAAAACCATCATCTGAAAAAAAGAATCCTTAGTGCAGAGATATTATTTTTTCTCTTGATGAATTGGAGTAGCATAAGCTGTGCAGTTATATGGTCACAGTCAATGCTACTAGATGGAAAGGCAAATATGAAAAAGAAAAACATTCTCTACTTATTATCAGTACAGAAGAATATTCAGTATAACCTAAAGTAAATAATTTACTGTCTAAGCAATACCATAGTTCAATTGAATTTGTTCCCCTATCAAAATCACCCTAAATCTCCACACAGTGCATTAGTATCAAGGTTTCTCATGGAAACCATGCAAAATTCAGCCTCCCCAAGCACCATCTTCAACTCGTAGACTTCATTTCTTACAAACTACAGGGTGAGAAATCTAGGCAGCACGAGGTGAAAAATCGATCTTAAGGTATAAATTTACTTGCTCACACCAACTAATTTGGCATGCTTGTTGGTTCGAGCGAAATAAGAAAATCCTCGTTTCGTCAGATCACCAGGTACATCAAAGATAATAATTCAGAATCGGGCAGCGAACAAGGCGCACACCTGCTCCTTCTGCATATTGGTCGGCGCACCCGCGGCCATTGCTGCAGCTCACTTCAAGAAAGCAACAGACAGGAAGAAGCAATCAGGGGATCGGGTCAATCTAAGATCCAAGAAAAACGAGAGCCCAGAACCCGAGGAGGATGAAATGAGAGGGGGAAGCGAAGGTACCACACCGGATTGACCAGCAACAACGCGAGAACAAGGGCACGGTGGCGCTGACGGATGCCGCCGGCGGATCGCGGAATGGCCAGCACGATGACAGCCACTAGGGTTCTGTTGAGGCGGACGCAATGCAATAAGCTTTTTCGTGAGGTCGTGAAGAAGAAATGTAATGTGGGCCTTCAGCCCTTCACGGCCCATAAAACTGCCTCATTTTGGTTAATTTTCAAAATATGCCAAACCAAAGATTTAGCTATCCATAATTTTTGGCTATTGCTTGATTGGTTACCAAAATTTATTAATTTCACATTTTATTTTCCAAATAAATGGAAATTTTTTTACCTAGCTTTGGCTTACCAAATCAATGGCATAGCAAAAATTGGCTACAAACCAAGCGCACCCAAAGTTTCTATTTTTATGTTAGTAAATTTGTTTTCTAGAAATAATTACCAAATAAAAAGTTCTAGTAATATATACCGCAATTTCCAAAAGAAATGTTGTGACTAAAATTAAACCAATTCGTTTGGGGAGAATATCACTTACAATCGTTTCAATTGGCGGTATTTCCTTTGCTGCATAGGGTTCCTTAAAAAAATCATAACTTTTCTATATAACCATGGATTAAAATAAAATTTATATAAAAACTGTTAAACTCATAGAGATATTCAACATTGTAGTTCATTACCTTTTCTTTAAAGTCACCTTGGCGATGCCAAGATGATGATACAATATTAAGATGAACAAACATAGAACTAAAGTTTTTATCAATAATTTTGGCAGTAAGACAACTTCAAATAAAAAATACTGTGAGCTGCAAAGACGTAGATATTCTCGAGCAATACAAATTTTACTTTCATACTAGACTATGTGAAAGACTTATGACTTTTTTTAGCTGTGCTACTTAGGTAGGGGTGTGAACAAACTTGCTTTTGATTTATCAAGTTACTAACATAACATATATACTAAAAAAATATATCTTTTCCATATGAGCATAGACGAGGATAAATTTAATTTATATGTATGAAAATAACAGGCCTTGACGAAGTCTAAAATTTTACAACTTCATTATAGCTCATGACATTTTCGTTTCAACACTGTCACATGTAGGGATTCTATAGTCCAACGCCAATCGCCAACTCATGCACTCACAACATTTTCCCTTTTTGCATAAAAAGTACTACTACTGCAAAATGACAGGTACTATCTTTCGCTGAATTGGACGTGCAGCTCAAAGATGAGCATGCTTGTACCCGCCACGACAGTGGCTGTTAAAAAAAATTGCAAATGTCTATTGGATATTCATATTTCTGTCGCCCACAAACTACAGCGAAGCACCACCATATCGTTCGGTGAGATCACTCTTGACTCTCTGAGTTGCAGACCGTGCAGCTGCCTGTGGATAAGCCGCCTGTGGACGCCACGAGCTCCCGGCTCCGCACCAAAAACAAGAGCCGCCGGTAAAGCCTGAAAAGAACCACGAATCCCTGGCCCCCCCGCACACGCAGCGCGCAGCCACACACCCAAAGGCACAGACTGACAGGCACCTCCCGCAGCCAACCATGGCATCAGTAGGCTTCGGCACGGTCGCGCCTGCCGTGGCATCGCCGGCGGCCAGGACGACGACGAGTCTGGGTCTGGGCGGCCGCCGCGCACGGCCATCCATCTTGCACGTCCCTGCCGCGACCAAGGTCGTCGCGGCGGCGAAGCAGGAGGAGAAGGGCCTGTTCGACAGCATCTTCGGCGCGCTGTACAAGGAGGATCAGCTGCTGGAGACGGACCCCATCCTCAACAAGGTGGAGGGCAAGGCCGCCCGCGCCGCCCCGGCGCCCAAGAAAGCCACCGCCCGGCGGAAGAGAGCGGCAACGGTGGGTTCAGCCTCGGCGGATTCTTCTCCAAGCCCAAGACCAAGAAAGGGTGAACGAACGTTAATTAATTAGCTCCAATTATTCGAATTGTTTTTATACCTACTTGCTTGCTTGTAATCCTCGGATCGGAGCCACGTACTGATTGTGCAGCGTATCAGCAGCCTGTTTTAAATATAACGTTTGATTCGGAAAGAGAGCCTGCTGTCTGCCTGCCTGTCTTTTTCTTCTTTTGATCACTATAATAAAATTAGCAATTCTGTGATCTGGGATAAGGATGCTGGCTAAGGGCAGTCCAAATAGACAGTTTCTAGTAGCAATTTTCTAAAAAGGAAGAGAGTAATTAATATCTAGTAGAAACTATATCTTTCCTATCCCATGGTTTTCGTAGCAATGTTAATACAAAGGATAAATGCAGCACTAAAAAGAGGTAGATCAATTGTGGTACTTCCTCTATCCTAAATTATAAGACGTTTAATTTTTTTAACCCTAAATTTGATCATTCATTTTATTAAAAAAATTGTGCAAATGTTACCAAATTTAAGTTGTTCTTTAAGAACTATCATTAATAAAGCAATTCATGACAAAAGAAATGATATTTTGCAAAAAAATTTAAATAAGATGAGTGATCAAACTTAGTGTTAAAAAGTCAAATGTTTTATAATTTAGGATGAAGTAATTATTTCTACAGAACACACGCTGCCACATTTCTACGGTCATGTTCCATAATGTACATTAGAACAATTTACAATTGTTTTTATAGTTGGACAAAGACAAAATTTTGATATAATGTGATACAAGGGCAAATAATAAATCATGAAAGCAACAGTTTACTTGTACTAGTTATAGTAATTGGTTGTACAAGAGTGTTGTCTAAAATTATCTTGAAATTCAGGCATTTGAAATATAGGAGGTACACGACATTTTATAACACGCTAAAAATACACAAACCGGTCATACTTTGTGTTAGTCTAACATACCAATAAAACGGTGGCAGCAACTTCTTTTCTTGCAGAAGAACGATATTTGCGACAGACATACTCTGTTCAACCCTTAATTAACCTTTCGTTGAATTGTATACACACGCAAAGGGAGAAGTGTATGCCTTCTCGATCCCTCGGTCTTGACTTGGAATTCTACACCAACTCCTTACCTTTGAAACATTGGAAGACCCCTCACCTCAGGAGTCGCCGGGAAAACATTCTAGGCTTCTAGGAGGCGAGGAGCTTACTGCTTGCTACCCTTAGCTTCCAGTGAGGTTTCCGTTCCAATATGTCGTCGATGTTCATCTCTGCACTGCTGAGCGACCTTACCAGCAGATCCATTTCTTTCCTGATCGACAAATTGATTGCAGCGGCAACATCAACATCGTCGGAGGAGACTGTAGGCAGCCTTGAGAGGCTTCTCCTTCGGGTTCACGTCGTCGTGGAGGAGGCAGAGCAGCGGCATGTCACGAACCAGGCCATGCTCCGGCAACTCAACCAGATGAGGAAGGAGATGTACAGAGGGTATCATACGCTTGACGACATCTTCAGATGCAGAGACAATCAAGAGACGACCGCCAAAGATCAAAGCCAAGCTGCAATGGTTCCGTCGTCGTCGTCGTCGTCGTCCACGCCATCCTGGTCGATCAATCCTGCAAAGCGTCCCCGTCTCACAAGCGCCGGCGCCGACGGCGGATTGAGAGAACAAGGGCGTCTCCGTGAAGCTCTTGTCGGCCTAGAGACCATCATCCAAGATGCAAGTGAGCTCGTTGTGTTCTTGAGTGGATGTCCTCGCCGGTGCCGACAGCCGTACAACACGTACCTGATTCTAGACAACTGCATGTTCGGTCGCCAGATGGAGACGGAGAGGATCATAAACTTCCTGCTGCAAGAAGAAGAGGTTCCCATCGATGGAAACCCACCAAGTGTCCTGCCCGTCGTTGGCCCGGGGAGGGTAGGGAAGAGCACCTTGATTGAGCACGCCTGCAACGACCAAAGAGTGCGTGACCACTTCTCTCAGATCATATCTTTCAGTCAGCATAGTATTAGAGATGACAGGACAGTGGCGACTCTAAGTGACTGTGATGTAACCAAGCATCGCCGCCGTGGCAATGGCCAAGAAAGGATGCTAGTGATAATCGAACTAACCGGCGACATCGATGAAGCTGTATGGAGGAAATTCTACTCTGACTGCAAAAGTCATGTTGCAATTGGAAGTAAAATCATCATCGCCAGTCGATCCAACAAGATTACGAGGCTTGGAACAACACAGCGGCTGAAAGTAGAATTCTTCACGCCAGAAGAGTACTGGTACTTCTTCAAGGTACGTACGTTTGGCAGCACGGACACTCGAGAGCATCCGAAACTGGCGTCGATAGCCATGGACCTGGCGCAGGAGATGAACGGGTGTTTCTTCGGCGCAAGCGTTTGGAGCGGGCTTCTCAAGGCCAATCTTGATGCTAATTTCTGGAGCACAGCTGTTGCGACCGTGAAAGATTTCAAGCGGGTGAATCTCTCGCTCTTGGGGGAGAAGTGCGCCGATCTCTGGCAGGCTTTTGAGCCCGTATTTCTCCGGAGAGTAAACAAAACGTCTTCTGAATATTTGGTGATTGTTCATGACTATGAAACAGGTTTTGTTCGTGACTCGGCGCAGAGTGAAGACCCCCAGATGAGTATTCGAGATCTCTTGTTTGGTAATAACTTTAGACCTTATGGGAGGTTCGGTGTTCTCGCATGGAGGTCACACATACCACCTCATTACAGCTACATGATGAACTGTGAGGTGCGGAGGTCGGGGCGAATGGTCTCCCGGAAGAAGCCAATTCAACAAATTGCAAGGTGATATCATCTTGTTGTCTCTCCATGTGATCGGTTGTCATCTCACATGACTTGCTGGATTTAGTCGCGACTTTACATTTTTATTATTTATGCACTAAAACTCCATGTTCAATTTAGTACAGACTGTTACATGCTACAGTTGTATCCTAACATTAATATATGTCAGTGTGAAGGTCTCTTAAGAGTAGTATGGTTACAGGCTTACAGCTTCTATGGAAGAAAACGAAATCGGACAAATTTATAAGATAGGGAGGTTGGTTATAGGACTAAACCTGGTAATGGTCTCAAATCCAAATTAAACCAAACCCACACCAAACCATCCAGATGTAGCAGCTTCAGCCTAATTCAAATCACTCCACCATTGTACCTCTCTAAACTAAACCAAGCCAATCCGTATGTGTGGGAGATCATGAGTCGCTTCACCGTTTCACATTCTGTTTTCAGTTGCTTGCTCCCACCGTCGGATATATGATTGATGATTATATTGTCACCGCCGCCAACCTAACCTTGGCTCTGTTTGGTAGAGATTTAGATCCACCAGATTTAAATTCACGAGCTTGGATATATTAAAAAATTTGCCAAATACTTCTAGATCCACTAGATTCAGATTCATCAAAATAGGTGGATCTGAGAATGGATTCACCATTTTAGTGGATCTCCTCAAGGGGTGCTCCACCAAAACGAGGTTGGTGAATCTAGAGAAAATTACCCACCATGCCACCGATTACACATGTACCGCTTTGCCTATTCGCATTTCTTTCTATCTAGGCACTTCTTCTCCCGAGACCGCAACTCTTCTTCTCCGCCACACGCTGTACTCGCCCTGGCAGACCGCCTCGCACGCCACCGCCGCCCGCACCTTCCTGTCTGGCATTCCTCCTCCATCAGCCGGCGTTCCTCCACTAGCCGCCTGCCTGGACGGCGAGGCCGCGCACCGCTTTTCCCTAACCGCGAGGCCATGGCCGTGAGCTCCACTGCGACGGGCGAAGCTTCAACAAGACCACGTGCAGCCACCGTGGCCCACATCTGTCGGGCCCATGGGCCCCCGCAAGCCCGCCCCCATCGACACGTGAGGCCTTTCCTATACGGCAAATTAGGCAATTCCAAACAAATTGCCCTTAAGTGGATCTGGAGCTACTGTGTTTGTCAAAGAGTTGCAAGGTAGAACTGAGATCCATTTTGAATCTGATCTATGATAAATCTCATATTCAGATTCACTTTTTCTAGTGGTGAATCTTTACCAAGCATGCTCTGAGTGGCCACTCCACAAACCAGTCATTATGGCAAGCAGATATAAGCATCTCTAAAAAGACCGAGAACCCCCTTTAACACCATAAAATATGCTTTTTTCATAGGCTTAAAATGATTTAATTATGTATTTTTGCGCTCAAGAAAACATAAGAAAAAAATAATCTTACTATTACTAATTAGAGGCTCCAACGGAGGCACCACATTAATTCTCACGAGGCGCTACGAAAAAAAATAAATCTTAGAAATTCTCACAATAATCGAAAACATCCGGCCTTTGATTTGGAAGACTCTAATCATCATCATTGATATTAACCATCGGATCTATTGTAGATTATTAAAAATTTACCCACCAATGCCATTATAAATATATATAAAATAACCCCCCAATTTTGTATGAAAATTACCCACCTTTGCCATTATATAAAATAATTTAATATTATTTATATATGCAAGCCGTCGTTCACATATCTTCATGCTCACCTTGCCTCTCTTTCGTAAGATCTCAGTTATTCCCTCTCCAATAACACTGTTTTTCGGATGAAAACCAACGGAAGTTTCTAAGCCTGAAACAAACAAAAGAAGGAAAGAAAAAACAGCGAGCCTTCCATGTTGCAATGTGGCGGATGGAGACCAAGGAAAGAAAGCAAAGCAAAAACCAGAGACCCTTCGATCGGTGCAGCGATCAAGTGGCAGATACCCTTCTGTTCCGAACGTCAAACGCAACAATCGACACCACCATGTAGCCTTGGACGACTTTGGCATGTCTCATGAGGGCCTTCGATGTTGCCGTCATCAAGGTCACCGCGCCAAGGCACCAATCACGTAGCCCTGAACTTGGTAACCTAAGGTTCATGGTTTAACAACTAGAGAGATCACCTCAAGTCTCCATCTCACCAGAAAGGTCGTTCAGGCTTTTGTTAATTATATACATGCTTTCACCATTCAAGTAGTCAAACCGAGCCAGATGAGGTGCAAGCTTAAACATTAATTAATACACGTATAAAAATATGATATAGAAAATTCATCCTGTTAAGTGATGAGGTGCAAGCTTAAACATTTATTTATGCCACTGTTATAATTAGAAGTTTAGCTTATGACAATAATTTTTTAATAAAATGAAATGCAACAAATTCAACTTAACACGTGGATAAACAACAATTGGATTTCAACTTAACATGTGGATAAAAATTTCAACAACTAGATTAATAGTCGAATCCTAAACTATAGACACATGAGTTTAGAAAAAGGGATGCAACATAGCTTATTTAACTTAAGCTGAAGTCTCAACTAAATACATATAGTGCTAAAAAAGATAAATGCTAAATATTTGAACAATGGGTCTCTAATGCAGCCTAAATGTTAATCATCATGAGATCCGCTAAAAAGATGATAAATCATTGAAATGGTCACCAAAAAACAAAAATATTTGGTTATCAATGGGAGACTCTAATCACTATTGTTTATAATAACCATCCTATATAATACCACCTTTGCAGTTGTCTAAAAAAGCCATGAATTTTGTATTAAAATTATCCACCCATGCCATTAAGAAACACACTAAGCTAAACATCAAAATGCACCAAGTTATCTATCTACTATTATAAGTGATAATTTAAGTAACTCCGTAGATTTGCATCTGAATTACCATTCTTTTGTTGTTTTAAAAACTAAAAACATCCCTTCTACATTATAACATTAACATTAGTATATTAGAACTTGATTAAAGTTAAAATAAACATAAGTAGACATGCATGAATACTGATAAATATATATATCTTATGTCTTAACAATCATGTAACTACAAATTATTAATCTTATATTAATAACTATGCCAAATAATTTATACATGTTACTTTTGACATTATATATATATAATTATTTTGCATGTTTATGTTATATTTATATTATAAGCAATATTGCACATATATTCCTTAAAAGAAAAATTTAAACATCTTAGGACATGGAAGGTTATTACAGTCCACATACTCCTTCCGTCCCTTAAAAAAAGCAATTTTAGGTGTTTGTGCCACAAGTTTGACTCGATTTATAGGAAAACGTGCAATATTTTATACCTTCAAATAAATTTGTTAAAAAACCAGATTCAAAGATTTTTCTGATGATATTAATTATGATACTAATCGATGATACTCATTATTTATGAAAATCACCAGCAATTATTTTTTGGGAAGAAAAACTACCTTATTTTAGGGACAAAGGGAGTGCGACTGTACCTTCCTACGCTTTGATATTCCCTTGAAGTAGACAACCATTATAACTCTAAAACATTAATGTCATGTTTAACATAACTCGGGGATTAACAAAATTAGACTATGGCATCATAAGATATATGGGCTGACTACATCAACAACAACAACCACCATATATAGCCTAAGATGAAGTTTCAACTAAATGCCTATTCTTGACACATAGACGTTCTATGAAAAAGGAGAAAAAGTATGGATACAAGCAAATATATATACATCAGAATTCAAATGTTAATCACAACTAAATTGATGTGGCATAGTATCTACTATGCCTATTAAGATACAAAAATGAACATAATTAAAAAGCATATATACAATTTAATATAAGTAAATGAGAGGTATTTAACAATAAAATAACCAATGATATCTTTTAAGATTTAAACCCGTGCAAAGCACGGGGTTGATGGACTAGTTAGTACTAAATTAAAATTTATCTTAAGATAGCAACATTTTTGTGCACTCACGCCTCTGCACATGATTTATTGGTTGAGTGGTTTTGACCAAAACTGAAAAGGAATTCAAAATTCTTTTTGAAAAATGGATTTGGAAAATTCTGATATAAACAAAAAGGAAATTCATTTTTTCCCTCTCTCCTCTCTCTGGGCCACATCTGGCCGGCTCATATCCCTTCTTCCCTCTCCCTACCTGGGCCCATGAGCCGCAGCATCTAGGCCGGTCCAGCCTGCTGCCCGCCATCGCTGAAAGGTGAGGAACCCGCCGGAGTGTCTCCCACTCCCTCTCTCGTTCTCTGTGATGTGCGCAACCTCGTCGTCCCTAGCCGCCTTGCAGCGTTCTCCTCCGTCTCCGGTCCAGCTCCATGGTTCAGATCCGATCCAGCTCCTGGTAAGCCAAAGTCAGTAGCCATGTCAGCTGCCACGCAGGCGCCGCATCACCCGTTGACTGGTTAACTAGTCAACTCTACCTGCTATCCCTGCCCTGATAAAAAAAAAATCCTGTTTTCTTTCTTTTATTTTAAATTAAGAAATGATAAAAAAAAAAACCTATTTTTGAATCTCGTTATAACTCCATTTTTGTCTGTTCAAGTTGTATTAGATTCATAATGTACATGTTAGTAACAATGTTTACCATGTCACTAGCACTAGAATTCCATGGATTAAATCCTAACTTCAATAATGATTATGCAAATGGATTTATAAATACAATATGATTAATTTTATTTTAGATTTCTAATTTAGTTATAAATTTGACTTAATTCAGTTTAGATATTTCTATGAAATATGTTATACATGATTTTATATATTTAAAATAAATGAAGCTTACACTTTTTGTTATCTCATAAAGTGAATCTTTCAGAATTATTTTCTTTAAAATAAATGAAGCTTACAATTTTCTGTTAAAGCAAATCTTTCAAAATTATCAATAGATGGATTCTCTTAAGACTTACAGTGCAACCACAAGTTATATGGCTCTAAATTGACTTAGTATTAGACAAATACTAGCTTGTGATAGCTTACGGAAAGGCGCAAGAGGAGCTCTGATTGGTATGATTTCAGCTTGCCAAGGAGGTGCATTGTGGTTTTTTTGTCTTTTGTCGATCACACTTTGGAGGAAAAATAGGACTAGTTTATGAGAATCCTTAGCGGGTTGCTACATATTATGGAACCCATGAATAGTTTCATAGTGTAACCTGTCCTACTGCCTTGGTAGAGGCCAGTGATGGCATCTGTAAATCATGACTTCTGGGTAAAGAAGATGTATAACATAACAGGCATACTCATGGTCATGCACGATCTTAAACTCCTTATAGAATAGATGATGCTTACTTGTAATAATTATTAATGCTATACATTACTCCTATTCACATGATCATGTGGTTATTTTTAGGCTTAAGCTGAATATGTTAGTACTCAACCGCTAAAATTTGACTCACTAAAAGCTTTTAGCTTTTTTATAAAGGATAGAAACTATCCGGTTTTATCTACCCGTGGGTAGAATCAGGCCAAATTATTACAACAGGAAAATAAAAAAGAAAGAAACCGACGGAAAAAATTAAATCCACAACAAGGAGCTCGAGTAGCCCTACGCGACAAACAGGCTTGCTCACCTCCACTAGAATAAGATTACCAACGTCAAGACAAAGCCGCCAGAAAACACATTTATCGACTAAAAAGGTATTGAAAAGTGAAAACGTTGGACACCGATCACCATTGAAGACGAGATGCTTTTTCTAAGTTAACAGCACAAAGCACTTGGTGCAGATGCAAGCCTGCCCACCAAAAGCCGAGCTGTTACGCCATCGATCGCCACCTCCATCTTGAGCAGCACAGCAAGGTAACATGCAGTAGGAAATCTCGGTCCTGACAAACAACATCTTCAACGACACGCCAGCTACGCCACCGTCGTCAGCCCAGAAAAACCAGGCTAGGTTTTCACCCAGTTATTGAACACCCACTAGCGCAATCGCTTTAGCGACACCTTCAACAAGGTGCGTGGCACAGTCAGTACCACCGCTGTCGACCCAACGTAAGATACCAAGCAGGGTTTTCACCCAAATTGCCGCCCCGTGAACCGGCCGTTGTCCAGATCCAAATCCAGCCGCTAGGGAGGAGGGTGTTGGTGACCAGATCTAGATCCAGCCACCGTCACCCAAGAAGCCCTAGCCGCAGGCGCTGACCCAGGCCTAGAGCTGCCAGAACTGCCCGCTGGAGGGCCAGATCCTCTCGTTTGGCCGGCTACCGCAGTCGTCAATGGAGATGGATGAGGGGATGAGGGAGGACAAAGAGGGGGGGAAGGATGATGCTAAGGAAGGAAAGTGAGCCGCCGCCCCCCGAGCCGGGGAGGAGCGGCGACGGTGGCCGGCCTGGCCGTCAGAGAGGCCCCGAGGGGCAGTGGCAGTGGGATCCCCCCATGTCGCCTAAGAGACGACGCGCTTGACTCACTAAAAGCTAAATGCAGTAAACATGTGTTAACCTTTGATCTTAATAACCCCATATTGTATATACCGATTATGTACTTGCACGTTTGCTTTACTTTTCAGCTCTTTGGAAAACGCTGGATGGGTTCCATTTTGTTAAGAGTTTGGAGAAGTTTAGGTTTCTGATCAATTAGTCAGGTCCTTGTGATATTGGAGTCTCTTCTTCCATGAAGATCAGAGCGTCTTTCTGTTGTCTGATATCTACGATTATATTCTTTATATTAATACATTGTGTAATTAACACTATCTTTTGATATTACCCCTACTTGTAACTATATATATGATTTGACATCCTAAGCTTACACATGGTGTGTACATAGTTTTGTCCTTAAAACCAGGTGCTACACCCCTCTATCATATAGCCATGTTAGCCTAAGTTCTCCTTGATGTGTCTGAGTATTTTAACTCTTAGTCTATAAATTTGCTTTTACAGGTGCACCAGTTGTTAGCCACCTGTGATCTGCATATTATTTTTGCAAAACTTATTTTGAATTTTATTTTTGTGAAAAATGTGCCATATTTCTCTCCGTATCATGCATTCCAAAGGAAAATTTGAAAAAATATTTTAATATTTTAAAGAATATGGCATATGTGTTATGTTATTGGCAATGCATAGAAAAATATTTAGAAAATCTGTTTCTCTTCTTGCTGATTTGCTTTTATATGTCTTAAGCTATGAGATCTTAGCAGAACTCAGCCGTAGCGGAACGTGCCTAATTGATATCCTAGACATGCCTAACTGTTGGAACACCTGTTATATGACTTAGTAGTATGGAGGAACGTTTTGACCATCGAGTGCCTTGTGGTACGATGTTTTGAATGATATCCTAGACATGCCTAACTTTTGATTGATGATTGAAGAACTTTGCCTACCACTCAAAATCTAGATAGTGTTATCAAATTTGCTCTGTAAAGGCTTAACAATGTTTATGTGACATACAGTGCGATGTTGCTATGCTGAACCCATCTGCTTTTTAAAAAAGTCTGGTCTCTTAGGTCTCTTCTGATATGGTATAACTGAGATTTGTTACTGTGGTGTGCCAGACCCCTCCCACGATTTGATTGACTAGACTGTTGCATATGATGTGCTATTTGAACCAAACAATTCATATAATATTACCTTCACATTGCAGTTCAACAAATATCATTTTGCATCAAACGTTTTGTCACAAATTCCTCTTATAGTGCAAATATTTATAATGAATCCCTAACACGATGTGGAAGCTCATCATAAAGGACTACTTTGCTCAAATCCTCATATGGAATTGTCCAAATTTGCCATTTCATTCTTTCGGCCTTTCTCTTAAGATTAAATGATGTCATATTGCCATTAGTTTTTTTAGCAGCTATTCGAGGTGTACCATTTTTTGTTTATGTACTTATAATTAATCAACCTAAAGTCTTCATATATTTATGCTTTTACAGTGTTATAAACAACAAATATGTAGAACAAAATCATGTACTGAATCAATCACTAACTTTGGTTGACCTGTCGCAACACGCAGGGAAGTGGCTTATAGTTTAAAACGACCGGTAGCAAACCGTTTCATGCCAATGGTTTCCATGGACTACTAGTCAGGACCGTTCCTCTCCTAACTCTTCTCCTTAGTGTCCCTGCAGAAAGCTTCGTCGAGCTACCATCTCCTTGGTGGCCCTGCCGTAGCTCTTCAATTGGCCGGCCACCAACCGTTGGTCCATTGCCCATGGGTGCGTTGCCGCTCTGGCGTGTTCCACCCATCCGCGCAGCCTATGCCAATGTTCCTTGGCGACGACGAAGGCAAGGGCGAGGGTCACATGATCCACCTCCCACCCGGCGCACCATGGCAAAGCATTCGGTCACTTTGCACATGGATGAGCACTAGCAAACGACAATGGGAGCCGGCGAGAAGACACTAGATGTTGAACTTGGGGCATGTACACGTCTATCATGAACATATGCTAGGCCACCTATAGGCCTCAAGAACTTAGTCAGTAGCTATCCTTCCGAGACTGAATACAAAAGGGACAACTACATATAGAAAAGGGATATCAAATGAATTATCGAACACTCATCTCCAATTTTTGTTCCTCTTCTCCCTCCTTTAATGTCTCTCTAGGTCTAGAGCTCTCTCTTTCTTGTCTAGTCTGATTTCTCTCTTCACCTAGATTGCTCTGCTAAGCTTGAGACCTTTCTTTTCCTGATATCATTAATCTGATTGTGTCCGGATCAAGCTATTCTAGAAGTAATAGAGAAGGAGTGTGCTAACAAATTTGGTATCGAGCAAATTCACGGAACCTCACAAAATCCACCACCACCATGATGGGTCTCGACTACCGCTTGCTCCCCGGCCAAGATTCGCGTGATTCGCAAGGAGTTGGAGTCATGGAATTGTAGGCTTCTCAACCCTTCGACGAGCCGGTCTCCACCACCATCACTATCATGTCGCTGTCGTCTACAGTTCAGCTCCCTACCCTGGACCACGACGACCCCATCGCCACCAAGCAGGCCTTGAAGCTTGTCGAAGCGCTGCTCCCTGTGCCTCACCTCTTCCCCTATGCCACCACCGCTCCTCGCCCCGATTCCACTAACAACCCACCGCAGGAGCTAGACACAAATCATCGCCGTGACTTCTCCAACCCCAAGTTCAACTCCGAGGATGAACCGCCTCCTCTGTGCCCACTTTGGTTGCGCCTACCGCGACGTGCTTCTCCGCTTCTCTGACCGTGGCATACCCTTCCACGTCCGCCTTGGCTCCACAGGCCACGGCGTGCTCCTCCGCGCCCACTACGGCTGCGAAGCTCAAGGATTCGGGATTCAGCCTGAAAGGCCCAAAATTCGGTGGGATTCATCCAGTTCGGACAGGCCCAAGAAATAATTTAACCGGACAAATTAATTCGGCCCAATTTGAATTTATGGCCTGGCCCAAGGTCCATAGCGACCTGCAAATATCCCCATAGCTATAAAAGCACAAACATTGCCTTGGAAACCCTAGCGTTTCATTTTTCCTCTTCCCCTTTCCCTGTGGCCGGCGGCTGCTCCCCTTGTGCTCGACCAGGACGTGAAGGCGGCGGCGGATCTCCCATTCCAGTCCACTCTTCCCTCATCATCTCCCCTTCCACCCCTCTCCATATTGAATCCTCCCCAATCCCCAATCTGCAGTCATTCATTCGATGACACCATGGAAACCAAATCACTAAGCTTCATCCATTTTGGGTGCAGGTCCTTGTTGGTATTTCTTATGCTCAATTAAAATATGAAGGATTCCGCAAGCGCATAGAAAACCATTGTAGCATTTTACCGGGAGTATTCCAGGTATCGTTATTTATATTTTACCACTAGGAAACAATGGATAAAGACATTGATAGTTCACCATCATGTATCTACTAACTTAATACACCAACTAGACTATAGTAGGGGTAAATGATAGATAATAGGAATTATGCATATATGACACGGACACATAGGAGAATTCTATGATAAGAGAGTAGATAGCTAAAGTGAGAGGACAATGGGAGAGTTGAAGGTTCCTAAATACTTCTCTATTATTAGGGTTCTATAATAACTGATTCATGGTAGATATAGCAATCACAAAATAGCACTTTGGAGCAGCAGTACCTTTCCAACTCTCGAATAAGACTGGAAAAAAGGTAGTTGGGGAAGGCTGCCAAAAGCTCTACGAAACACCAACTCCGACGTGGTGGAATACGAAGGCTTAACAGAGCTGTCACCTCTGGGGCTACCACAACTAACCGTAGGAATTGGACGCAACCTCAGGTAACCTATAGCCTAGACTCCATGTCTACACTATCGATTACTACCCTAGTCACAGCTAATAACTAGAGCACCTAATACAGGCGGAGATCCTATGCTAAAGTATAACAACTATACTAGCCAATCAAATATAATGCATAAAAGTAAATAGAAAAGATAAAATATATTAAAGCATAAGTCTTACAAAGAATAAATACAAAGACACACCAAGACTCTAAAGACTCTTCCAGAACCAGGGCGTAGCTCCGCTCTCCCTAACTTCCAACTAGAACTAATCTACTACATTGGAATGTCTAGCCCTAATTCTCTAGAGATGAGAGGTCATCTATTCGAGGGACGCCTCTACATCTCTATAATAATGTGGTGCCGCCAGGGAGGGGGTCTGCCCCTGTATTTATAGCCCGGTGGGAGAAACGTGAGCCCTTTGATCAAACCGACTTAAGGTACGGTCAAGATGCATCCTTGAAGGCGGTGGAAGAAGCTTCCAGAAGACGGGCATGAGAGGCCGTAGGGGGAGGCCGGCCGGCCCAAGGCAAGATGCCGGGCGGCCTGGGCCCAAGCCCAATCAGGCCCAGCTTTGTTTGTGTGTTTTCTTATTCCTTTTAGGGCCCAATGGCGCATGTTTCGATCTGGAGTTGATATCTCTTGATTCTGGGCTCCAAATATAGTGTTGGTATATTTAACGCACACAGAATAATCAAAGAGATAAATCCGCAAGCGCACGGATACCGCTGTAGCTTTCACCGAAGAGTATTCCAAGGTATCGAATTTCCACGAGGAACACGAAGTGATCTAGTAACGAATCAAGAACGTCCAAGGATAGATAAGATAAATGTTTTTGGTGGGTAGAGAGGGGCTATCTAAAGTGATCTAGATAACTAAGGATCAGAATTACAATACTTGTCTACTTTGGAGCAACAGTACCTTTCCAACTCTCGAAAAAGACTGGGAAGAAGGTAGTTGAGGAAGGCTGCCAAAAGCTCTACGAAACAACAACTCCGACGTGATGGAATACGAAGGCCCACAAAGCTGTCACCTCTGAAGGCTACCACAACTAACCGTAAGAATTGGACGCAAACTCAGGTAAACTCTAGCCTAGACACTACGTCTACGCTAACGATTACTACTCCAGCTATGCGCAATAACTAGAGCACTCAATACGAGCTAAGATCCCGTAAACAAAGTAAAGTAAGAATAAAACTTAATCAAATAGAAGACTTAGAGTTACCAACTGAAGAACTTGAAGATGGACTGTCTCCGTAGAGGTACAAAGTTGAGGAAGATCCGACAAGCCGGCTCCTCTTCTACTTCCTTCTCTCCTCTCTCCCTATTTTCTAATTACAAGAGCTCTAAATGAACTAGGGCTTCTAGCTCTCCAAATGAATTGATACAAATGAATTAGGTTTCCCCTGGGGGGTCTGGCCATGTATTTATAGCCTGGTGGGATGCACGACAGCCGTTTGATCAAACCGACTTAAGGTACGGTGGATATTGATCCTCAAAGGCGGTGGAGGAAGCTTTCAGAAGAGCGTAGGAGATTCTTTTGGGGGGAGGCCGCCCGGCCCCATCCCTCAGGCCGGCCAGCCCCCACCATGTGGGCCCCCGCGCCCCCGCTTCGTTCGGTGTTTTCTAGATCCTTCCCGAGTCCAATGTGCGGGGTTTCGTTGGCGTCAAGTTTTGTTATTCCGTTTGATAGTTAGGCCCTTTTCTGTGGTTTTCTGGAACACTCCCTGCAAAATAATAATTCACCAAAACTCGTGAATTTGTCAGATAAAACCCTATACTTCTCTATTTGCAAGTGTATTGACCATTTATCATGTTTATTGCACTATTAAATGCTCACGCTATCCACCGTCAACAAGCTCCCCCAAGCTTACCCTTTGCTAGTCCCTTAGCAAAGCCTAACTACTAAACTTGGATCAGGAGTTGCTACAATGCTTTCACACCTCAAAAGTACACATGCCTTCAAACAGAAATTCTCCTCTGAATTAGACAAAACTGCTCTAACTTTTAAACTTACCCATTTTACCTTTAACTATGGAGCTTTTCAACTTTCGCGTGGGTCTTGAGTAATTGAAAGATAGAACAATCAAGTCAAGCACTATGTCTCAAATTCTTCACTCAACCAATATTCCGGAGTTTTTACAAGTTTTTGAAATAAAACTCAGAGCTTAATTGTATGACACCCTCAAGTCTCTTATTATATGTGGTATTTATGGATCTCACTTGAGGCATTGATATTGTCATGCCTTCCTACAGCTAAGGATTATAGTGGAGTTTATAGGAGTGGTATTAAAACAAGGATGAGCATACTTGCAATGCATATATTGTAAAGTCAAACAATGGATCCAAAGAGAGTCAAGCCATACAATCAAACCAAGATGTGCATGTGTATGAAATATGGTGGATAGGTGAATATATGGTGGCTAAGACTAATTTTAATTTTTGCTCTTTGGAAGTAAATCTCTCTCCCTTGAACTTTAGAACTTTCGCGGGAAAACATGGGCTATCTTTATTCTTTCTCCTTTTTTCTTCTTCTTCTTCTTCTTTTTTTTACAGGGAGGCGGGCATCTATGTACCCATTGTTTTAAATGCTTGGACACTTGTCCATTTTTTTAACTCCCTCTTTTTTTTTCAATCCCTTTTCTTTTGCATAGCCACATGCATCCTTTGAATACAATAAATGATTGGAGAGATAATAGTAAGAACTTAGAGCATTTAACAGGGGTTGTCCTATAGGTATATTTTTGGGTGTTTACTCCCAGTGTAGGAGAAAAATATTTTTAAGGTGGATCTGGATGAAAGTGGAAAATGATTGCGCTTACTCCTAGCGTAGGAGTAATCATATGTAGGTGGAGTGTGAAAGTGATCTTAATTTTAAAAGCATGACAAGACTCTCATAAGGTATACAACAAAGGTTGACTGAACTCAATGTAAAGCAAGCAGCATAGTTGAATAAAAGTTTTCCTATTCTAAATGTATATCATATATGGCTTTGGTAGGAATTTAAACTTTGTCATACAAGAGCTCATCATGTAAGGTTTTTAGTTTTCAAAAGATAAATCTCTAGAACTTAGTATCATTAGGAATAAGATAAATAGCAGCTCGGACTTTCTCATATCATATCCCTCAATCACCTAGACTTAGCTTAAGCATATGCCTCCACAAGTTTTAGGTTTAGAGTAAATTCTTATATCAAAACAGTCATGTCCAAAACTCGGGAGAATTTAAAGTTAAAAACTAGGCACTTAAAAGGAATTACGACAGAGCAACTATTCATCATCTCCAAGACAAAATTTTATTGTTCTTCAGTTGACTCTAAAACTAGACACACTCTATGATCACACCTTAATAAATAACTAAAGTATCTTTATTTGGTTTTAATGATTATCCATCTTTTTATTTCTTTTATACTAATGGACTCACAAAAGACTCTACAGACGTGAACCTTCATGTGTCTACATATTTTTGGCATTTTATGACTATAAGAGAGACTCGATAATCGCATAGGTATACTTACCTGATAACTAGGGGATGCCCTCCCCCAAGTTAGATATTTGCTTAGTCTTTGTTCACTCTTGTGGCCTATATGTTAAGTCTCACTCTTCTTAAACTTTCAAATCCTGCAAAACTCAAATAGACACAAAACTCGTGGAACAAATTAAGTGTTAGGCATATAAGTTTCAGTTGTCCGGAGTCTTCGTGATTGAATTCTTTTTTTTAGATAGGATCATTAAATTGCAGAAATTCAATCAGGTCTATTTCTTCTAAGTTTTCAGTCTCAAGGAATATTTTAAACGTTGGCCATTTACCTTGAAGATGTTACCTGAGTCGTCTTGAATTGTAATGGCACCATGTGATGAGGTTTCAACTACCTTGAATGGTCCTTCCCATTTGCTTCGAAGTTTTCCATGGCCAAAGAGCTTTACTCTTGAATTGAACAGCAGGACCTTATCTCCAGGCATGAACTCCTTATGCTTGATTCTCTTATCATGCTATCTTTTTGTTCTTTCTTTGTAAATCTTGGAGTTGTGATAAGCCTTCTCTCTCCATTCTTCAAGCTCAGATATTTGGATTTGACGATTCTTGCCAGCAAGATGGATATCCATGTTCTATTTCTTGATTGTCCAATGAGCTTTGAATTCTAATTCCACGTAAGTGGCATGTTTTACCATATACCAGGTGATAAGGTGTCATGCTTATGGGTGTTTTGTATGCGCCTCGGTAGGCCCATAGTGCATCAGAAAGCTTGTACTTCCACTTCTTGCCCATTTCATCTACGGTCTTTTGTAGAATGTTCTTGATTTGCTTATTCGATGTTTCAGCTTGACCGCTTGTTTGGAGATGGTATGGAGTTGCGATATTGTGTTTGACTCCATTTTCTCGCTAAGAACTGTCGGAGTCTCTTATCAATGAAATGTGGTCCTCCATCACTTATGACCAATCTAGGCATTCCAAAACGTGGAAATATTACTTCATTGAACATCTTCTTGGAGTGCTTGGAGTCAGCAGCTCGACATGGTATTGCTTCTACCCATTTAGACACGTAGTCAACTGCCACTAAAATATATTCAACATCTCCTGACTTTGGGAGTCGTCCCATGAAATCAATTCCCTAGACATCAAACAATTCAACTTGAAGGTTGTTTGTGAGTGGCATTACATCCCGAGTATTGATGTTTCTGTGTTTTTGGCATCTGAGATATCTTCTAACAAACTCCTTTGTATCTTGATACATCGTTGGCCAAAAGAATCCGCTTTGCCAAATCTTAGCATATGTTCTGAATGCTCCATAATGTCCTCCATAGGGTGATGTATGACATCTCTCAATAATTTTCATGCCTTCAACTATTGGGACACACCTCCGTAGCAGCCCATCGGCACAGACTCTGTAAAGATATGGATCATCCCACAAGTGGATACGACTTTTATACTTAAGCTTTCTCTTGTCTTCCCCTGGTGGAACATAACCTGCAACCATTTAGTTGACAATATTTGCGTACCAAGGATCGGAGTCCGTTACCGCGAGGAGCGTGTCATCCCTTAGATAGTCATTAAAAGGTAGCTCATATGTGTCTTTATATTGAAGTCTAGATAAGTGGTCAGCTACTGAATTTTCTACTCCTTTTTTATCTCTAATTTCTATATCAAATTCTTAGAGCAGAAGAATCCATCAGATTAACCGAGGCTTAGCATCTTTCTTAGTGAGGAGGTATTTAAGTGCAGCATGATCTGTGTATATTATTACCTTTGCTCCCACTAAGTAAGATCTAAATTTGTCTATTGCAAAGACCACTGCCAACATCTCTTTTTCAGTGGTAGCATAATTAAGCTGTGGTCCAGACAAGGTTTTGCTAGCATAGGATATAGCGTAATGTTTCTTATCTTTGGTTTGTCCTAAAATAGCACCAACTGCAAAGTCACTAGCATCACACATGATCTCAAAAGGTAAACTCCAATCAGGTGGTTGGATTATTGGAGGTGAGATGAGTGCCCTCTTAAGAATTTCAAAGGCTTCAAGGCACTCAATGTTAAAAACAAAAGGTACATCTTTAGCAAGAAGGCTAGTTAGGGGTCTAGCGATTTGAGAAAAGTTTTTGATGAAACGCCTATAGAACCCTGCATGGCCTAGAAAGCTGCGAATGCCTTTCACATTTGTGGAAGGTGGAAGTTGTTCAATAACTTCAATCTTTGCTCTATCCACTTCTATCCCACGTTCGGACACCTTATGTCCTAGCACAATTCCTTCCCGAACCATAAAATGGCATTTTTCCCAGTTCAAGACTAAGTGCTTTTCTTCACACCGTTGTAAGACTATGTCTAGATTCTCTAAACATTTATCGAAGGTCTTGCCATAGACGGTAAAATCATCCATGAACACCTCCATGATTTTCTCGATCATATCAGAGAAAATAGACATCATGCACCGTTGAAAAGAAGTCGGAGCATTACACACGCCCCAAATGACATTCGTCGATATGCATAAGTTCCATATGGGCATGTGAAAGTGGTCTTACTTTGATCATCTGGGTGGATTGGGATTTGATGATATCCGGAATACCCGTTAAGGAAACAAAAGAAAGAGTGATTTGCAAGCCGTTCCAACATTTCATCAATGAAGGGTAACGGGAAGTGATCTTTCTTTGTAGCCTTATTAAGTTTTCAGTAGTCAATGCACATACGCCACCCAAAAAGGACAATGACGTTGAGGGATGAGCTCATTCTTCTCATTCCTAACGACCGTCATTCCTCCTTTCTTTGGCACAACTTGGACAGGGGGCTAACCCACTCACTATGAGGTACGGGATAAATAATCCTAGCGTGCAAGAGTTTAAGGACCTCTTTTTTAACAACTTCTCGCATTGCGTTGTTAAGTCTTCTTTGTGGTTCCCTCGATGGTGAAGAATCAGGATCGATGGGAATACGATGAGTGCATAGAATGGGACTAATTCTCTTGAGGTCTTGAAGTGAGTAACCTATTGCTGGTTTATGTCTTTCTAGGACAGTTATAAGTTGATGAGTTTCTTCTTCAGAAAGCTTGTCACTTATGATGACAGGTGTTTCTCGGTTATTATTGAGAAAGACATATCTTAAGCCAGAAGGAAGGGGTTTTAGCTCAACTGATGGTTGTGATGGTATCTCAATTTCATCTATCTTAACAGGTTCTGCCAACTCTTTCTTTTCTAGAATAAAGTGTTCATCATCAAGAGTTGGTTGGGCCATGTCTTCTAAGGATGCCATTAAGACTTCCTCAATAGGGTCTGGTTCTAGCTTGGGTTTTACTATTGCATTATTTGAGCGTGCAAGCGAGATGGTGATAGGAGAACTTCCTAGTTTTACATCTAAGAGACCCTGATTTGGTCTTTCTTGAAAGAGTGTCCCAAAAGGTACACCAATCAAGATGGATGTGTCTAAGATGTCAAAGGTATGAATATCTAGACGATACTCAGAACATTGTATTCGCAATGGAATAGACCTTATGACCCCATAACTTTCAAGAGTAACTCCAGAAGGAATTCATAAAAGCTTATGAGATGGGATCAAGAACTCGTTAGGAAAAGTTATTCGGCTAATCCCTTTGAAATGATATTCATCCCAACGGTTGGACTGTAGTAGCCCTTGATGGTGGTTCCCTTAAGGATGCAAGTGAAAACATCTGAGGGGGCATTGATTCGGGCTACCTTAGTGGATAACTCCGCTTCTGCCAACCACTCATGACTCATGATGGCCGATAGTCCTTTAATATGTTCCATAAGGAAAGAATCATTATTTGGGCCATCATCACCCTCATATGACACAGAGTTTGTCAGAGGCTTCACTTGAACTGGTAAATTCGAGGCATTGCCAAAATCTTCAAAAAGACCATCCTCAATTTCAAAAGGGAACGTGGAAGGTTGAGGTTCATCATATTCTAAAATGTGTTGTGTTTCCTCAATTGGAGGTTCTTTAACAACCAAATCATCTAAAGAATTTGAAGGAATTTTAGATTCGGTTATGTCTAATTCCTCTTGTTGGTCGGGGCTTGGCTTGACTTCTTCTTCAGGAAATTTATCAAAGATACCAGTGTAAGGGGTGTTTTCAAGGATTTTCTCTAATATGGCTTTCCCCTCACTCATGGTGTTGTGCGAGAATGAACCTCCAGAAGATAAGTCAAGATGTAGAGCAGCTTCCTTGTTAAGGCCAAAATAAAAGTGGTAAAGAAGCACATAGTCTGGTAAGTGAAGGGTTGGACCGGTATTGATAAGACTTAAAAACCCAAGCTGCTCCTAGTGTCTCCTTCTTGTTTTGTTTAAAGGTAAGAACTTATATTTGAAGAGTGGCGATCCGAGAAAGAGGGAAGAAAGCAAGACAGAATTTGTCTCAAAGTTCATCCCAATTTCCTTTCACTCCTCATACAGTATGAGCATACCACTGTTTCACTCTTCCTAAAAGGGAGAACGGAAACAATTTCCATTTAATGGTCTCTTGTGTTATGCCAGCAATTTTCAAGCAAGAACACAATTGCTTAAATTCTCTAAGATGGGTGTATGGATTTTTGTCTTCTACTCTAGAGAAGGATTGCTCCCGAACCATGGCTATAAAAGCAGGGTGAAGCTCATAGCCATCTGTGAGTATAGGATGTGATGATGGTGGAGGCTCCAACAACTCACCCTTTGGAGCCAAAAATTGGAAGATAGGTGTGGAATCCATATGGCAGGGGTAAAGGTAGTAAAAACGAAAAGAAAAATAAAAGATACACGGACGAACTTGGCTCGATCCCAGAACAGCTACCGTTCCCCGGCAACGGCACCAGAAAGCTTGTTGGTATATTTAACGCACATAAAATAATCAAAGAGATAAATCCACAAGCACACGGATACCGCTGTAGCTTTCACCGAAGAGTATTCCAAGGTATCGAATTTCCACGAGGAACGCGAAGTGATCTAGTAACGAATCAAGAACATCCAAGGATAGATAAGATAAATGTTTTTGGTGGGTAGAGAGGGGCTATCTAAGGTGATCTAGATAACTAAGGATCAGACTTACAATACTTGTCTACTTTGGAGCAACAGTACCTTTCCAACTCTCGAAAAAGACTGGAAAGAAGGTAGTTGGGGAAAGCTGCCAAAAGCTTTATGAAACACCAACTCCGACGTGATGGAATACAAAGCCCAACAAAGCTATCACCTCTGAAGGCTACCACAACTAACCGTAAGAATTGGTGCAAACTCAGGTAAACTCTAGCCTAGACACCACGTCTACGCTAACGATTACTACTCTAGCTATGCACAATAACTAGAGCACTCAATACGAGCTAAGATCTCGTAAACAAAGTAAAGTAAGAACAAAACTTAATCAAATAGAAGACTTAGAGTTACCAATTGAAGAACTTGAAGATGAACTGTCTCCGTAGAGGTACAAAGTTGAGGAAGATCCGACAAGCCGGCTCCTCTTCTTCTTCTTCCTCTCCTCTCTCCCTATTTTCTAATTACAAGAGCTCTAAATGAGCTAGGGCTTCTAGCTCTCCAAATGAATTGATACAAATGAATTAGGTTTTCCCTGGGGGGTCTGGCCATGTATTTATAGCCCGGTGGGATGCACGACAGCCGTTTGATCAAACCGACTTAAGGTACGGTGGATATTGACCCTCAAAGACGGTGGAGGAAGCTTCCAGAAGAGCGTAGGAGATTCTTTTTGGGGGAGGGTGCCCGGCCCCATCCCTCAGGCCAGCCGGCCCCACCATGTGGGCCCCCGCGCTCCGCTTCGTTCTGGTGTTTTTTAGATCCTTCCTGAGTCCAATGCGCGGGGTTTCGTTGGCGTCAAGTTTTGTTATTCCGTTTGATAGTTAGGCCCTTTTCCATGGTTTTCCGAACAATTCCTGTAAAATAATAATTCACCAAAACTCGTGGAATTTGTCGATAAAACCCTATACTTCTCTATTTGCAAGTGTATTGACCATTTATCATGTTTATTGCACTATTAAATGCTCACGCTGTCCACCGTCAACATATAGCAAATGATATGTCCGTTTCGATCGTCTCGACGAGCCCGTCGCAATGGTGCAGTCCAATTACTTATTTAAAATACTTTTATTTGATAAAAAATTACATACTCCTGCAACACAAGTGAGAACACCAAAACTCGTGGAACTCGTTAGAATCAAAACCTACAACTATGCTTTGTAATCCATTTTATATCATTTCATGCAATAGTTGATGATTATATTTGGTGTTTAATGACCGTCAACAGTCCTGCTCATGGAGAGCAGCCTTCTACGGTGCGGGGTGGGTAGCAGTAGTAGCGGCATGAGCGATGAGGGACAAAAGGCCGGGTGTAGTGCAAGCGTTGGTCTTGGCGTGGTGTCGCTGCTGTATTTGGCCTATGTTGTGTATTAAATTTGTGATGGTGAAGCATGTTTGGAAACTACTGACGTATTTTTTAAGCCTTGATCGAAGTATGGTACATTGTTTGATTGTTTTTACTTGATTTCTCTGCTGTTTTGTTTTTTTGTCAATATTTTGAACTAAATTTATCAAAATTCAGCCAAAATTCGATCAAAATTTGGGCAAATACGAAATGTTTGACTGGTCAACTTAACTAAAAACCGGTCCAAATTTTATGTAAATTCCAAAATTCATCCATTTTGGTGTCCACCGAATTTTTTTCCATTTTGAATTTCAAAACCTTGGCAACGCTGAGCACAACTGCGGCGTGCCCCTATGTGTCTGCCTCGGCTGCACCAACCGCGGCGTGGTCCTCCACACCTACCTTAGCTTCGCTGACCACTACGTGTCTCTTCTCGTTCGCCTTGGCTTGGCCGACCGTGGCCATGCCCACCTCGGCTTCGCGGACCACGGGCTCCTTCGTGCCCGCCTCAACTTCACCGACTGTGGCGTGCCTCTCCCCGTCGGCCTCGGCTTCACCTGAGCCCGTCTGCGCCATCTCGTTCAGCTACTACCAGGCCATGGTGCTCGTTGCACTTCACCGGTGTGTCAACCACTGCGACCGTTGCCTTGAGCAAGCCTGCCACCATCTCCATTCATGCAGCAGTGGTGTTCGATGAAATGTCGCACCATCACCAACCTTCAACAGCAAGCGAGCCTACACCTATGTTCACCTTCCAGTGCACCACCTTGACGTCTGCAGTGGTGCCCCATGTTCGTGCTGCTGATAGGGGCGCTGTGGTGTCAGCTCAGGTTGCGACGATGTCTCCTACTAGCATGTCATCTTCTACGGTGACAAGTGCTCACGAATTGTTTGGTGGACCGCTCAGCAGGTATATCTCCATGCTCTCCCCTACTCCTATGTTGGGTGCTCTATTGTTGGATTGTGCTGCGACTGTGCATGAGGGACAGAGATATCAGAATTTGGATGAATCATAGCCAATGATGTTTTGGCCACCTCAGATTCACCACCAAGGCATATTCACCTATGTATTGGAAAAGGATGTGGACCTATGGTCACCATGGCCTCCACCTCGACCATTTTCTCCATAGATTGAGATTTAGAGTGTGGGGGTCCAACTCGGACCAAACCCTTGGCCATCGTTTAGTTGTCTCACGGTGTGGTGCAATACAAGTATGAGGCTTGTAGTGAGGAAACTCGTGCTAGCCAGTTCATTGTTGCATAGATCCACTACACTGTATATGCATCAACAACAGTTCAGGCATTCTAGATGAGATGTTCTCGGTTAGTTCGCATGCCACGAAACAATTCTCTCATGCAAAATTGAAGTGTGGTGGAATTACACGCTTTTACTGTCATTCTCTATTCGATGGGTCCGGCATCCATTTCTGATTCTAGAGACTAATTGTGGAGATCGCCGGTTTGGGCTGCAATACTTTGCTTATCGATATCATTCAGATATGCTGCAGCTTATTGGCCATCATTCTATTGGGGTTGCTTTTCTATGCAGTACATATCTCCATTT
This sequence comes from Chrysopogon serrulatus, assembly GCA_015844335.1. NCBI lineage: Eukaryota > Viridiplantae > Streptophyta > Magnoliopsida > Poales > Poaceae > Chrysopogon > Chrysopogon serrulatus. The sequence goes on along the minus strand of JADLZL010002717.1, from coordinate 81,984 downwards.
GTGATGTCTGAGATTAAATGTTATGGAATCCAACCCGTGCCATTTTTCTATAGCTATGTAGCCCCCGTGTACTTGAAGACATCAGTTTCAGTTGTTCCACCTTGGGTTTCCTTTGAGTGCATACAAATTGATGATGGTTGCCCAATCCAAATCCAACCCCTCATAATTGGGATAATTATTTTCGCAGCTTATAATTTTGGTACAGCTCCTCTTCTTGTTGCAGATAATGGCTCCAAGTATGATTTCTGTATATTCGGGTACTTGGCGTTGGGAAAGCTCAGAGAAACTTCCAAATATATGCATTATGGAAGGTTCCTTGTTCACCACGTGTTTGCACATGCAGTTCATATGTTACATGGTTTCAATTACCCTCATATTTACAGCAACATTCTAGTGTTGGTTTTGGGGCTGAAATTCTTGAGCAATTTCAGTTGTGCGCATTGTTGTGTCCTAGTCAAGGGAAGCAACCTTTCTTTACTACAATGGTATCTCGAGCACTGTCACTCTCCTCTTGGCCACACAAATAATTGGAGATCAAATTACATATGACATTATTGACTCGGTTCAAGTACTATTGTACACATATGGCGAACAGTTGTAACTCTTATGAGGCTATCCACAATCATGATCCTCTATTTCCATCTTCAATACATCCTGGTCATCAAGATTCTCTCCTCTATATACGTTTTTTCCGCACTCATCATCCTCTATATCTCATACTCTATATCAACTACCAACAGTAAGGCCCATATGTTTATAAACAAATTTTATCTAAATATATCATGTGAGATCTTATTTTTTAAGGATTTATTGAAACAAATTTAATGGTGTAATCAGAATTTAATTTAGTCTTTTGGTTTGTGAGTTATAACATTTTTTCTTTAGTTGCAATAGCGGGGCCCACCACTGGATGTCAGAGCAGCGTTGCTTCTCTCCCGCTCCTGCCTCCCACACATGCTTAGATTCTTTGCGTGGTGGGGTGTTGATATCTGTTAACGCCCACTGAATGATCCGCAAGCGCACGGATACCGTTGTAGCTTTATCCCAGAAGTATTCCAGGTTTCGTTCCACTGAGAAACGTGTGAGATCAACTACGGTCTAACTTAACTAGAGGTAGCAATAAGGTGAAGGTAGAGAATAGATTTAGATAGAACTAAGGTAGAACTAGGGCGACAATTAATGTGGTTGAGAGCAGCAATCAAGGTTGATGATAATAGAAGAGTAGAGAGGAAAACTTTGGTTCTCTTCTTCTAACTTGGGCAAGCCTATGTCTTCTATTGCTAACTGGGGACATTACATAAGGAGAGACACCGACATAGGATGTTGATCTCCTTAGCAACCGCGTCCCTACTTGGCCTACGTATGTGATAGTGGGATACATAGGATTCAACGGAGCTATAAAGTCACCTCCGCGAGCTACCACCAAATCCGGAATATAGGGTGCATCCACGATTATCCTAAGCCTAAGCACCATGCTTACACCTACAATAATACTCTACTCCCTCTAGAACAGGAATAAAGTACTCAAAGAGAGTCATGATCCAGATAAACAATAAAGGCATAGAACTTACTCGCATTAGAAGTTGATCACCAGAGACATCCCAGGAGCAAGCTCAAGTAGAGCTTGATCCCGCCAAGGTACAAGCCGTAGAGATGGCACCGACAGGCCGGCACCTCCTCCTAACTCTTCCCTCACTCTCCATCTCATTATTATCTAAAGACTAGATCCTAGAGAGGACTAATCTTCTCTTGATGGCTGGTCCCAGAGAGGTTATCCATTCAAGGGACACCTCTCAATTAGGGTTTCAGAGAATAGCAAATGAATGTGTGTTGCCCTAGGGGTGTCCTGCCCTCCTTTTATAGCCCAGTGGGATGAACATGATCCCTTGGATCAAACCGACTTTGGCAGACGACTGAGATTGAAACCCTAAGGCGGTGGAGCACGTGGGCCGAAGCTAGGCCCGTTTGGCCACTGTAGCAGACCGGCCGGTCTAGCTCCGGGGCCGCTCGCGGTCCGCTTCGGCGTGGTGTCTTCTCGCGCCTTCTGGAGTCTTCTAGTGCAGCCCCCGCTTTGGAATTGATATCTTTTCATCCGGAACTCCAAAAAAGGCAAATGGTATGTCCGTTTCGATCGTCTCGACGAGCTCTTTGCAATGGTGTATTCCAATTAATCATTTGAGGTGCTTGTACTCTGTCATATTGGTCCTTTTTGATAGCTTTTCTGATGTGTACCTGTAGGAACAAGGATTCACCAAAACTCGTGGAATTCCGTTAGTGTAAACCCTAAGTCTATGTTGGTGATCACCAATGTGCCTCTTTCAGGAGTTAGTTGACGGGTAAATTTGGTCATTAACAGCCGTCAACAACACCCCCACACTTAACCTTTGCTAGTCCCTTAGCAAAGCTAAGCTCAAAAAAGCTATTGAAAGATATGTATAAGTTTAAGCATTGTAACCATCTCGATGTAACTCCTTAGAAGCATACCTGCATTTAGACAAGAATTCTCCTCCAAACTTAAGTAATAACTGATCTGACTTTCAAACTTACTCATGTTACCTTTGACTATGGGGCTTATCAGCTCTTACTTGGGTCTTGAGCAATCAAAAGATAGAAAGATCTAGCCAAGCACTATGTATCAAGCTCTTTGTTCAACTATCATTCTGGAGTTTTTAGAGATTTTCAAATAAAACTCAGAGTTTCTCATGTATGACACTCTCAAATCTCTCAATGTATGTGGTATTTATGGATTCTCACCAAGGTAGTAGTGATGGTTTCCTTTCTTTTCATCCTATAACTAAGGCTTATGTGGAGCTCATAGGTAAGGAGAACTTGAAAGAGCAAACTTGCAATGCATATGTTGTGAAGTCAAACAATGGATCCATGGAGAAACAAGTCATACAATCGAATCAAGATGTGCAAGTGTATGGATATGATGGATATGTGGTGGCACATAATTCTACTATGCTCCTTAAAGACATATCTCTCTTTTGAAATTTAGAACTTGGCCAGAGAGTATAAGCTATCTTATTATTTTTTTCTCTTTTTTTCCATCAGGGAGGCAGGCATCTAAGTACCCATTGCTCTTGGACACTTGTCCATTTTTTCAACTTCCTTAGTTTATATTTTTTTTCATGATAACTTTTGCATAGCTCATAACACTCCTTTTGGCACAAAAGACTTTTGAGAGATAGTAATCAAGAACTTGAAGTATTTATTAGGTGGCTATCTAATGAAAATATTTTTGGTGTTCTCTCCCAGTGTAGGAGCAAAACATTTTTAGATGGATGTAGATGGAATGGCATGTTGTTGCGCCTACTCCAGTGTAGAGTAGTGCATATGAAGGTGGAGTGTAAGTGAGATCTTGATTCAAGAGCATGACAAATCTCTCACAAGGATCACAAAGGTTGATAAAACTCAATGCAAGACAAGTAGCATATATGTGGAAGTTTATCTAGCCTATCTCATCATGTTTGGCTTTGGTGGGAATGTAAGCTTTGTCATACAGGAACTCATCATGTAAGGTTTTGCATTTTTCAAAAGATAAATCTCCAGAACTTTAGTGTCACTCAGAACAAGATAGATAGCAGCTCAGACTTTCTCAATCAGATCAATCAATTACCTAGACTTAGTTCAAGCATATGCAACCCACAAGTTTCAGGCTCAGAGCAAATCTTCATGTCAAAACAGTTAAAGCCAAAACTCGGGAAAACCTATGTCTAAACACTAGGCACTTCAAAGGTATTATGACAGAGTAGCTTTTCACCATTTTCATCTTTAGGGATCATCTCTAGGGCTTGCCTATTTATTGACTCTATCTAAACAAACATTTTTATTTGGTTTTATATTTTTAAGACTCATACTATATAAAACTCTAAAGACTCTAAAAAGCATGGACCTTCATGTGTCCACATATTTTTGGTATTTTTAAGTTTTCTTATGATACTATGGTGAATCTTCATGTGCTCACATATTTTTGGTATTTTTTTATTTTTATGACTGACTCAAAATCGCATAGGTACACTTACCTGGGTACCTAGGGGATGCCTTCCCCAAAGCTGGTTGTTATCGTGGTTGAGCATTGAAGCTGAGCAGTCCTCACGGTGGAGCTCATGCTTACAAGAGTAAGTGTAGCCGGGAATTTCGATCTCATCGAACAAGAAGTTGCTTCCTCCACACAGTGATTGGCTGTGTGTTAGGAAGGTGTACTTTGAGTGATGTCGATGAAGATTCCTAGGTGGACTAGCTCTTAGAGTCATCCTGCAGCAAACATCTCACAAAACACCAAAACTTGTGGAACGGATTAGGGTGAGCAGTTAGTGGTTAGCCATTTCACGGATTGGTTGTTGTGAGAGGTTTTCAAAGGTTGTTATAGTGTATACTGTGCAGCAAGATGCTCAATGATTATTTTTGGATTTTCTATTTTTGTTATGCAGAAAAGAAAACATGTATGCATGATTATTTTTATTATTTTTATGCCACCACGGTGAAGACTCCTACGGGCTTTTACACACCATAGAACTATTCATATGGGGCTTTAAGTTTTATAATGCATGAATTATCTAATGAGATGAATGCATATTTTTATTTTTTTCAATGCAATGCTAATGCAGAAAAGTAAATATGCTAAAGAGAAAATAATTCATACAATGCAAGAAAGTAAATATAGATAACTACCGATGTTACCTTACGGTAAGGGTTCAGATTTTAAAGTCTTCCGGACAAGACTTCTCCCTTCTTATTGATTCCTCCAGTGTCGATGACATGGAGTTTCTTTGGTGGGTACATGGGAGTGCTTTTTCTCCAAGCTAGCTCTTTCGGTGAAGACAAAGATTTCTATGAAGATGCCCTTTATGATGTGTCACCATCTTCTACCTAACCCGTCTTAGTTTTGAGTTTGGATTTTGCTTTGACAGGTCCAGGACCTTCACTTGTACAGAGTAGGGAATTAACTCCCCCACACTTGGATTGAAGTGTGTCCTGCTCATGGAAACAAGGCAGAGATCAAGTGCATGGGCTCTACTGGTGGGAAAACACCAGCAGAACCAAAACATCTATTCCACATCTCTAGTCCTTAGTCACATTGAATAACATGGAGTTGATGTTATGTGCTTTGTTCAACATTATCATAAGAGGTAGGATCAAAAGGTTGAGCAAGGATGTAACATTTAAGTTCATTGGGCCACAAGAGTTAAAATGCTTAACCATAGGAAGGATTGTCTATCTGTACATGATGTGTCAATTTTTATATGATCATGACTATCATCTTCCAAGCATAAGATGTGCAACTTTTTAGCTCATTTGGTTAAGACTATGGATCAAGATAGTGATGTTATAAACAACTTTCAAGAACTAGACATGTTGAATTAATCAGGATTGATCATGGATAATTATTACTCAAACATGTTAAGTTCTTTATTCATGTTCATACCAAAATTAAGGAGAAGCATTTTAAGTAGTGACCATTTACCTTTGGATGTTACCTTCATTGGAGCATGATGACACCATGTGATGAAGAGTAGATGATTCTTGATGGTCCTTTCATTTTGCTCGATGCTTTTCTTGTTTGGTGAACCTCACATCTCGGTTCATAGTTCCTCTTGTTCCTAGATGGTGCTCTTTTTATCATGTCATCTTTTTGCTCTTTGCCATTTTGGATTTTTATACCTGCATAGGATTAGTGGACAACACATACCCGAAGGAATATACCGATTTGAACGGGGATTATTATCTCTAATTTATGTGCATTAGCTCTATGCTATTAGAAATATGGGTTTAGGATTATCTTAGCATAGTTTTTTTCTCATGTTTTATGTAGCCATGGTTCAAGGCAAAGGTAACTTGCAGTTGAAGACAAAGTGAATGATCTTTGATACTTACAGTCCTTCCATCAATGATGAATGAGCTGTGTCTTCAGTGTGCAAAATTATTGGAGTTTGTCATGTGCCTTGCTTCATCTTTGATTTGAATTCATCTCTTGACTTACCCAGATTGGATTTTAGAAGTTTTCTGCAGGGGTTAGCCCAACAAAATATCCAGTGTCTACAAGAGCATACTTTCAGTTCAAAAATCAACCTAGACACCACGTCTAATTTGATTTAGGAAGACATTCTAAATTAAGCATCATGCTTAATTTAAAAGGCCTTTGGAAGTAAGATCAACACTCCTAAACTAAGCACCATGCTTCTTTTAAGAGATGTATGAAAATACTCCAAACCTAGGCATACTATAATAGACAACAGTAGCATGAAAGCACTATAGAGATTCATTATTCAAGTAGAGATGAAAGAGCATGATTGTTATATTGCAAGTTGAGCATGGCTTAAAGGTAGAGACAACCAAGTTCAGCAATATGGCATATGATTTTTCATAGAAGTTCATCCCCCACACTTGAATTCTTGCAAGACAAGATCAAGTTTGGATGAATGTGATCTAATGTTGTATGATAATTGGTTGGACATACCTTGCACCATCATCCTTCATTCTTCTTGCTTCAGACCTGTAAAGGTTAGTGACAAGAATACCCGAAGGAATATTTTCACAATTATATCTCTGTGCTCAATTCATAAGGGTAGTTCAGTAAAAGGTGAATGTTCATGTTGTCTATCGGAAGCACTAGTCTTAGGACAAAAGCTCATTTTTGGGAAACCTCAGAATCGTGCTTCAAGATGGTGAAGTGGTTTCCCCTCCAACACCAATCCTTATCTACCTACCTCAAGATCCGCACATCGAGACTTGCAATGTTTATGACAAACATATGCATCTACAACCTCCCTTTTGAAGTTTTTATGGACATGATGTATGAGGGGGTTGAAGATCTCGAGTGCGGTCATGGTAGAGAGACCAAGAGATTCAGGAGATGTGTCATATGAGCATGGTTTTGATGAGGTCTTTTTGTAGTAGCTTCTATGCTCATTGATGTCATCTTTCTTACCAATCTCCAAGGGTGATTCTACATAAATGTCTATAGGCGAAAATATTGTCTCCTTTATTTCATGCCTATGGCTTTCATCAATCATATTAATGTCTAGGATTTCCTTGGGATTGGTGGCTCTCAAGTTGGTCTCATTAAAGGCCTCCTCTAAACTTAGATGAGTCGTAAGTTTATCATTTGAATCTAGGCCTAGGCTGGATTCAATTAAGGCTTCTTCATGGTCCATCCATTCTACACATTCCAGCCACTGTTGCAGCACTTCTTGGTCATCCTCAAGTCTATCATGATGCCTATGCTCTAAGTGTCTTAGTGGATCTCTAAGGTCATCATGAGACTTAGGAGAACAAGTATCAAGGGATTCTTTGGGGTCAAGGATGGGCTCTAAGATAGGTTCAGGTAAGACATCTAATGTGGGCAAAGAAGGAGAGAAGATAGGGTTAGAATCAAATTGACTTGGCTCTCCTTCTATGGCATTATTAGACATGCCATCCTTGAATTCTTCCCAAAGAAGATGCTTTCTAAGAGATTCCTTCTTGAAAGGATTTGAATTATATTCACTCGAAGGTCTCTTATAAGATTGGAAGTTTAGGCTCTTTCCAACATCAACACCAAAAAGATTATCCTCCAAAGGTTGAATTTCTTCTTCCCTTAGTGGATCTTGGGGTATGGATGGTCCGGAACTGATAGCTAAATGTTGGGATTAGAATAAGTGTGATTTAGCTATCGAAACTTCCTCTTGTCGTCTAGGAAACAATTCCTTCTCTTTCTCGGGGGGTTCATATTAAATACTGGGGCAAGGAGTCCTTCCACAAAGTTTATCAATCAAAGATCTTGCTTCACTAGCAGTCACATGAAGAAAAGATCCTCTAGAAACTATATCCAGGGACTGCTTAGAATCCTTACTAAGGCCTAAGTAAAAGTGTTGAAACAACACCGAGTCTGGAATAGAAAGATCTAGGCCTGTAGTAAGGAGATCATTAATGCGATCCCATGATGTTTCTAGAGATTCCTCCTCTAGCTGTTTAAAGCTTAGAACCTCTTCCTGAAGATCAATCACCTTAGAGATGGGAAAGAATTTGGTTTGAAATTCAGAACATAGCAATTCCCAATCTCCTTGCATACTTCCTACGGTTTTGTTGTACCAATGTTTAGCTTTCCCCGTTAAAGAAAACAGAAAGAGCTTCCATTGTAGAGTCTTATCAGACATGCCAACAATGCGAAAGCATGCGCACCTCAGTAAGAACTCCCGTAGGTGAGAGTATGGGTTTTCATCGCCTTCTCCCGAGAAGGATTGTTCTTGGACAAAGTCTACCCAACACGGGCGCAGCTCATAACCAGGTGCTAAGATAGGTTCTGAAGATTCTAATGGCCTAAAGCTTGCGCTCATGGGTTTAGCATATTGATTGATAGGAATAAGATCCATGCTAAACCAGAAGTCAAAAGAGAAAGAAAAGAATGAAAGGAAGAAGAAAGGAGTAAAGGATAAAAGAAAGAAGGACAAAAAGGAAAAGAAAAGTTAAGCTAGGTTCGTAGCCAACTCAGCAAACCGTTTCCCCGGCAATGGCGTCAAAAAGCTTGTTGATATCTGTTAACCCCCACTGAATGATCCGCAAGCGCACGGATACCGTTGTAGCTTTATCCCAGAAGTATTCCAGGTTTCATTCCACTGAGAAACGTGTGAGATCAACTACGATCTAACTTAACTAGAGGTAGCAATAAGGTGAAGGTCAAGAATAGATTTAGATAGAACTAAGGTAGAACTAGGGCGACAATTAATGTGGTTGAGAGCAGCAATCAAGGTTGATGATAATAGAAGAGTAGAGAGGATAACTTTGGTTCTCTTCTTCTAACTTGGGCAAGCCTATGTCTTCTATTGCTAACTGGGGACATTACATAAGGAGAGACACCAACATAGGATGTTGATCTCCTTAGCAACCGCGTCCTACTTGGCCTACAGACGGGATAGTGGGATACATAGGATTCAACGGAGCTATAAAGTCACCTCCGCGAGCTACCACCAAATCTGGAATATAGGGTGCATCCACAATTATCCTAAGCCTAAGCACCATGCTTACACCTACGATAATACTCTACTCCCTCTAGAACAGGAATAAAGCACTCAAAGAGAGTCGTGATCCAGATAAACAATAAATGCATAGAACTTACTCGCATTAGAAGTTGATCACCAGAGACATCCCAGGAGCAAGCTCAAGTAGAGCTTGATCCCGCCAAGGTACAAGCCGTAGAGAGGGCACCGACAGGCCGGCACCTCCTCCTAACTCTTCCCTCACTCTCCATCTCACTATTATCTAAAGACTAGATCCTAGAGAGGACTAATCTTCTCTTGATGGATGGCCCCAGAAAGGTTATCCATTCAAGGGACACCTCTCAATTAGGGTTTCAGAGAATAGCAAATGAATGTGTGCTGCCCTAGGGGGGTCCTGCCCTCCTTTTATAGCCCAGTGGGATGAACGTGAGCCCTTGGATCAAACCGACTTTGGCGGACGACTGAGATTGAAACCCTAAGGCGGTGGAGCACGTGGGCGGCCGGGCCCGTTTGGCCATCAGAGCGGCCGCCGGTCCAGGGGCGCACCGGCAAACAACCCGGATTTTTCAGAAAGCCAAAAATGCGGACTTTTAAAATTTTTCCTGCAAACATGTGTGAGCATGTAGTTGCTAGGTCGAACCTACGCCAGACGGAGGAAAGATCCTACGCAGATCGGTGCATCCATTTAGAATTGGTTGTAGGAGTGTGTTGTAATTCTCGCGTTGGTTTTCGATTTGGTGTTTGTCGGAGTTGGAATGCACAAATCCGTAGCAAACCACTTTCGAAATCCCTTTTCCAAATTCCATGATCCAAATATCTCCCTAATCCATTCTTAGACCCTCCAAGAATTCCTTGCTTTATTCCCTAATTATCTAGGCAAATAAGAGAGCCAAATCACTTAATTAGCAAATAGGAAAAAGCTCCCTCTCTCCCTTGGGCCTAAAGCCCCCCCCGCAATCTTTCTTTTCCCCCTTCCTCTCGGGCCCGGCCAGTAGAAGGCCGCCTAGCCCACCTTCCCTTGCCCCACTCCGCACAGCCCAGTGGCGCAGAAGCCTGCTCGCCATCTCCTCCCTCTTCCTTCCCCACCGAGCGGCCCACCTAGGCCCAAGTGGAGGCGCCTCCCGGAACCCCTAGCCGGGGCGAAGAACCCCCCAGGCGCCCCGGCCGCCCTTGCCGCCGCCGCCGGCTTTGGCTTCCACGACGCGCCCCACCCCCCCCCCGGCACGGACACCGTCTTTGCCGCGTGTCCCTGCTCTCGCATCAACGGCACGGACGCCAACATGGCGGCCCGAACCCTAGACGCCGCGACGTATAAAATCTTGGAGCCGCCGTCGCCATCCGCTCCTTCCCCTCGAAGCCGCCGCCCTTGCCTTCCTCTTCTCCCTCCACACTTCACCACCGAGCCCGAAAGCGCTTCCGCGCTGCTGCTCGCCTCGCCCGGCGCCGTCGTCGCCCGCGCCTCCGCAGCCCCGGCCTCGCCGCGCGCCACACCGTCGCTGTGGGCACCACGCGCCCGCTTCGGGCAGCGGCGTCACGCCCCGCACATCGCGCCCGCCCGTCGTCCGAGCCTTCCACGCCACGCAAAGCGGCTCACCACCGCCCCGCGTCGTCCGCGCCTTGTAGCGCCGGCGCCGTCGGCAGGACCATCGGCGCCCGTCGCCGCGAAGCACGACAACACCGAGCCCCTAGCACCCCGAGCCGCCCTGCTACACCCTCGGCGTCGTGCCAACCGGAGCACCGCGTCGCCGACCATGCCGCCGAACGAACGCGCCCGCCGGCAGCCTGCCACGCCGACTCCGACCACGGCGCGCACGCCACCGCGCCCGAGCTCCATCGTCTCCGTCTGCTGCACCACACCGCCAGCCCCGGCCAGCCCGTCGGCGGCGACCACCACCACCACGTCCTCGCCGTTCATCCTCGCCCCTCCGCCCTTTGCAACGCCGCCCGACGCCCGGCGCCCGCACAGGCCGTCTCCGCCTCGTGCCAAGGCGCCGAACACCGCCTGGAACGCTGCCCGCGACACCCGCCCCGACGAGCACATGCGCCACCACGTTGCGCCCCTGCTCGCCCGTGTGCACAGGCGCTCGACGCCACGAGCAGCAGCTGCAGCAGCACCGTCTCCGCCACAGCCGTACACGACGTCGAGAACTCCCCCGTCGCCCTTGCAGCACCACACCACCCCGCCGTGCTGGACAGTAGCAGCACCACGCCGGTGAGCCTTCCTGAAAGCCCGAGCCCCATCCTTACCTTCCTTGCTGATGCCCATGACTGAGACCGGCCTTCGTGCCGCCTTATACACATGCAGGAAGTACGTCGGAGCTCCGCCGCCCTCTGGGCCACTTGCTGCTGCACCCTGGCCTGCCACAGCACACTCCGGCCAACCACAGCCACCAGCAGCCAGCCATGGCCAGCCACAACCTGCCAGAGCCAGCTACAGCCAGCCAGAGTTGGCCAGGGGTGGCTGCAGCAAGCTACGGCTGGCCAGGACCAAGCCTGGTTGGCCATGACCCTCCTACAACCTCCGGCGATGCTCCATTGAAGCCTTGCTAACCTCGTCTTCCTCGCCTCCGCCTCGTCAAGCACCGAACGACTCCACCGTTGGTGAGCACCCGAAACGCCGTGACCGGCCTTCGTGCCATTGCCAAACGGACGCACTAGCACACACACGCACGAGACCGGCCATAGCCAAATGGATCCACGGCGTCCAAGACGCCGGGGAGGACATGCCGCCTGTGACCCCGACGTGAGCCCTGGAACTCTGGACGCTTAGCCGTAGTTTGGACCTCGTAGTACGGTGCAACTCATCTTGGACTGCAAGAATGTCCCCTTCGGTTGCTTTAGTGGATCTGTGGAACCCTAGCCTAGTACCGTGAATTGCCACCGCTCCGGTCACCTCGAGACACGAGGATGGGCCGTCGAGAGTCCGTGTGACCTTGACCATTGCAAGCCGTGAACCCCTGGACCTCCCTCAGTCACTCTTTTACTTTCTATATGCACATCGATACTATTGTACCCACTCCTGATGACCCTGTTGTATATGTATCTTTGTAATACAGGACCTATTTATCTTATGCTATGGAATTGTGCTACTCCAGTTGTGTCGATTTGTGTTGTCTCTTGATGTGTTGTTGGATCTTATTGTTGGTTGTGTGTGTCTATCTATGGACCGTGCCTTCGAGCCGGCAGAGGAATCGTATCTCATTCGGATATTGCGATCGCGGGATTTGTCTCGCCATGGCCGTAATGCCGAGTGTAACTCAAAATCTCACTAGTATAGCTTGTGGTCGCGAGCTCGCCCCGCCATGACTATGGAGCTATACTTTGTTTGTCTTTCAGTCGTTCTTGTGCACAAACCTCTGTATGCTCGTACCCTACATGACCGTCGTGTTTCTTTGATTCTCGCGGTGACAACCGCACCGCTATGAATCCAAGAGATGCCCTAGTGCCAGTGCACCTAGGTCGGGTACCCTATGGGTGGTTTGCGCACTCGTGTTCTTTGGAATGTTGCTTCTTTTCGATGCCCGTCTATTACCGTGGCGTACGCATTGGAAGAAGTGGATCATCACTTTCTAATTGATCTTGCCTTGTCTCTCTGATAGCCGCTCTATTCGATCCCGTCTACTTTATGGCGAATGGATCAAAGATCGGACTACCTTTCTTTAGTTAGCTAAGCTATGGTCGATGTCATGCTTCGGACCGTGAGAGTCGACCTGATCGACCGAGTGAAACCATCTTCACAAGAGATGTGACCGAGATCATGACATAGATGTGCTTAGCTAACTTTTCACTTCTCGGCTCCCAACGTGACTGTGTCGTGTGGATCGAGAAGACAGTAGCTGTTGGTCCGCTTTGCACCGACCCCTTCTACTACCGCTGGATACAATAGCGGGACAGTTGAAGTACAATAGTGCCAAGTCACAATAAGTATTGTCAGATTCTATTTACTTCTTACGTCCAATTGTGACTTGTCGGGAAAAGGCTACAAGAGCCGAACCTCGTTGTTCTTCCTTTCCGCTGTACTGAGCCTGTCTTTGATTCCCGTCAACTCCATGACGCCCGGATCGAGAGAACGTGAGCCGTGGTGTTTGCTATCGATGAGCTCCGGCTCAAACCATTTATCTTAAAGCCATACTGGCTTGGCGATCCAGCTTATGCGTAGCAAACCACCACTCGTAATTTTGGCCCGAGGATTCGGACATCCGCCGAGAGGGCTAAATTGTGTACCTTTTAATGACCTGGATTAATGGATCTTCCTGCGTCTCGAGTCTTTTCGAGTGTTGTGTGTTTCTTGCCTTGTTTGTCGCTTCGTGGAGTAGTTACTTTGAGTACAACGATGCTCGGACTGGGACTCGTGGGAGAAAGAGGACGTGGACGAAAGGACCCGCGGGATGGAGCTGACCTAACGACTACCCCTACGAAAGAAGAATCGTACCACTACTTCCACGACATCGCAGGTGTCATGGCAGCACCCTCTTTTAGATAATCCTATTAGGCATTGCATAATACTTAGAACTGCTAGCGCTTTATATTTATTCCTTTGCTAGTATATGAATGCATGCTATTGCCTGAACCTTTATTACTTGATTGCAACCCCACTTCCATGTCACCCAGCTTTTGCGCTCACACTCACTTATCAAGTATCTACACATGCCTCGCTTGCTTGCATTTATGACGCCATACTTACTTTAACTCCACTCGTATTGTATCTGTGATGTGATGCTGGTGGTGAACCCCTGGGTATGGTTTGGCTTGGGATGCCAGACTTGGTGGATGGCGAGCGTGCTGCGTGTGTCTTGGGTGCGTGGAGAGTGAGGGTTGTGTCGACCGAGCTAGGATATATGACGAGCTTTAGGCGAGTCTTGCCGCAGGATGTGACCCAGGCATCCTATGAGATGATGAATACCGTGGGCGGGTATATGTGATGTGATGTGTGGGTGGGATCCCGGGTGTGAGCCTTGTTGAGAGGTGGAGCCTGGGATGGGGGTGCCGTGGTGGCACGTAAAATGGTAAACCTCGATGAAGATGTCCAAATTGGTCAACCCTAAGGACTTACTAGTATCCGCACTCACCGGAATCCTTTACATACCACTCGCTCTCTTGTAATGGGAGAGACGGTTGGACTACTTGGTATGAGTGATGCCATTACTGCTAGGTTGTGAGGTGATAGGGAGGGCGGTATGGATGCCGGAAGTTCCTGTACCATTCGAGTCGGCAGTACCACTTGTTGGGCCCGGTGCTGCCTCCCCCAGTCTTAGCGTGCCGGTTCGCCGGGATGACCCAGGGTTAAGTGGTAGGATGGCATCAGTCTGTCAAGCAAGCAGCCGGTATCTGCCTAGACAGGGCCCTGTCTATGATGGCTATCCTGTGGTGTGTGAAACCTCTGCAGAGTGTTATGGTTGATCGATCGATACATATGCCGACTTGTCGGTTATGGACCTTTTCTGGGACCTGCTTCACTAGATAGGAGATGAGTCTTCTTTTCTCCCCCGTGTTGTGAGATAGAGCCGGTCGTGGACCGTTGAGGCAGGCCGAGTGGGAGTTGGCCTGTCGACACGAGTGAGATGAGATGTGGTGGATGAGGTGTATGGGTTGGGATGGATGGATGAGGTGATGGATGGATGTGTGGATGTGTGTGGTTGGGAATGTGTTAAAACTTGACAAACTATTATATTATTTACTACTTGATGTTACTTTGCATGCGCTAAGGATGCAAACCACAGCCAAATATTAGGATCGCCAGATCCCTTGTTTTATCTTTCCACTAAAGCTCATCGGTGTCGACCATGGCCTGCACACATCCGGGCGGTGTGCATTTATCGCTTCTCGGAGATGTCGAATAGTGAAGGATTAGGTCTCGTGCTGCGCTCAAGTTTGGTTCGGAAGATGGAATCTACACCGCTACCGCTACTCTGATGATGCCCGTGAAGGAGGAGCCTTCACCCGATGACCGTTTCCGCCGACTCTGATGACGATTAGATATACTTCCGCTAGAATTACTCTGTAATAGGTGTGTTCTCAGTTGATGTAATAGCTTGTAAACTTGTAATCTTATGGTGTATGACTGTGATATCCACTGATATATGATAATGTGATGGAATCATTATTTGGTTTTATCACATTATAGCTCATTCTGTGGATTTTCCCTTCGTGGAAAATCGAGGATGTTTCACCGGCCATTCTGGCTCCGGGGCCACTCGCGGTCCGCTTCGGCGTGGTGTCTTCTCGCGCCTTCTGGAGTCTTCTAGTGCAGCCCCCGCTTTGGAATTGATATCTTCTCATCCGGAACTCCGAAAAAGGCAAATGGTATGTCTGTTTCGATCTTCTCGACGAGCTCTTCGCAATGGTGTATTCTAATTCATCATTTGAGGTGCTTGTACTCTATCATATTGGTCCTTTTTGATAGCTTTTCTGATGTGTACCTGTAGAAACAAGGACTCACCAAAACTCGTGGAATTCCATTAGTGTAAACCTTAAGTCTATGTTGGTGATCGCCAATGTGCCTCTTTCAGGAGTTAGTTGACGGGTAAATTTGGTCATTAACAGCCGTCAACATGGGGCATGTGGTATGTACCTGACGAACACTACTCTTTTAGATATACCGAACGTCGCACTCAGGCTATCCGCACTCTTCATCCTCTATATTCATCCTCTAAAAGGAATATTTTATCCTAGTCACCGAGATTTTATCCTCTACACTATTTTTCCCACACCCATCTATCCTCTATATTCATCCTCTATACTAATAGGACCCACATGTCATACTCTATTTTTTTCCCACCCGGCCTCTCTCTCCTCCCTCTTCTTCTCTCCCCCCCGAGCCTCTTCTATCCCGCTCCGCTCGAGCCAAGAGAGGAGCTCACGGTGGAGCTCCCACGCGCCCCCAAGCCCATGGCTCACGGACCTCGTGGCGGAGCTCCCGCGCCCCCGAGCCCGCGGCCGGGCGGAGCTCCCGCACCCCCCGCGGCCCGTGGCCAGCAGAGCTCGCGGGGCGGGGCTCCCGCGCCCGAGACCACAAACCGCCGGGCTCCCGCGCACCCCCAAGCTCCCTCGCGACCGAGCTCCCGCGCTCCGCCGCAACGAAGCTCCCACGGCTCGCGGCCAGCCAGAGCACGCTTGGCGGGACTCGCTTCCCGGCATGGACGGGGCTACGCTGCGGAGTTGCTCCGCCTCCGCATCTCGCACCGGTGGTGTTGCTCCAGGCTCCAAAGGGCGGTGACTTCCCTCCGTCCCCATTCTCTCTCTCCCCGCTCCTCTCGCTGCACCGAGAAGGTGGGACCCGGTCATCCTTTGGCGGAGGCCCGGTACCCCTTAGAATTTGGCGGGCGTCGTCGGCGATAGCGGATGCGGTGGCACCATAGCGGACAAGGCTGCGGGCCTTCATCTGTGAAAAACGATCCGGCAGAACGTTTGCCATAGCACGGTGCATACAGACCTCATAGCGTATGTTTTCCAAGTACCCGCTGCGGCTTCTCTCTTCGCTATATCCTCCTGCAGGACATGGTACCGGATAGCACTTGCGGACGGTCGATCAAGTAGTCTAGTATTCTTGGGATATCTACTTGATGCGCAGTCCATGACATTGGATGTATGCTTTGAAACAGTTGGTGCTTGATAGGGGCTTAGTGTTATTTCATTGTGTATCCAATTGGAGTTGGCTTTCAGTTGCACACGAGAAGAGAATGTGGTGGGAACTCGCATTGTTCAGTTTACAACAAAGGAGTTCTAGCAACATGCTTGCACTTTGCATCCTTGTTTCTATGCCGCATCGACCGAAAGTGACAATTTGATTCATCACTCAAGGATGAAGAAAAGAAATGGACAAAGAACTACTATGGTCATGTCATGAGATACTACCGCCTATGTCATCTCTATGTTTCCATTGGACCTAGGCACACCGAGGAAAAGTGATATTCGGACATGCAAAGAAGCTTCTCCATTTACCTTCTATGGGGATCTAGATGGCATTTCGAGCCAAACCAAGTGCTTGCGGTTTCCATCGGATCTAGGTCGTATCTGTATTATGTATCGGCTTGAGGGCAAACTGAATTTTAAGAACGGGGGAATGTCAGGAACATATGTTGAGCCCGCTATGGGCCTTAGTAACTTGACTGCCATCCTTTAGAGACCGAATACAAAAAGGACAACAACATACAGGAAGGGGACATGGAATGAATTATCAGAACACTCATCTTGACAACAACATACGGAAGGGGACATCGAATGAATTATCGAAACACTCACCTGCTACCTCTGTTCCTTTTCTCCCTCCTCCGACCTCTCTCTAGGTCTAGAGCTCTCTCTTCCTTGCCTAGTCTGATTCCTTTCTTCTCCACCTAGATTGCTCGCTAAGCGTGAGACCTCCCTTTCTGTAACAACCTGAAATTTTACACAACACAAAAATCCAAGCTACAAAATTTTTTCTTTAAATATCCTATGAGTGATGAATGTCATTTAGCAACCTAACCTTAGCATGCACTATAAGGAACCCAATTAGGACATTTTCATTATCATTTGCATATCAACATGTGCACATTTATCATTATCATATGAAAGTAGGAATCTTACTTCATAATCTATTAATGGGAATTATGTGATTTGGATTTTAATGGATTCATGTACTGATATCAACCAACCTTATTTATTATATTTCTTAATAAATATAATAAATATAAATAATTAATGGAGGATCATTAATTATTTAACTTAATTAAACCTACATCACATATGTAATACTAGTGTCTTTTAACAATGTAAACATATAAGCTATTACTAAATAAATCCCAAAATATATGGGAATTAATCCCAAGCCATGCTTTATACCTTGATGGACTGCCATTGAACCAATTATCCCTGACCACACTTGCTAATTGAAGTTACGCACTAATAATCTAGGAAATAAAAGAGAAAAGGAATGGAAAATAGAAAAGAAAAAAAGAAGGGGAAGGAGCCCGAGCGGCCCAAGATAGCCCAAGATGGCCTGCCGTTTTTCCCCTCCATTCCTTCCCCCCCAATTGCCCGCCCGATCGGGCCGGCCCAACGCGCGCATCGGCCCTTCCCGGCCGCTCGCTAGAAGGCGCCCCGCGCCGAGCCCGCCTTCCCTCACCAATCGACAAGCGGGCCCCTGTTTGATAGCCACACGCCTGTTCTTCTTCTTCACCGAGCCGCCCCCCACGTGATGACAAGGCGGCACAACGGCGCGTACCCCCACCGAGCCGCCGCACCCACGCCCGCGCGCTGCTCCGCCCTCACCCCACAACCATACGGGACCCATGGGTCACGCGAAAGGCGTGACTCCCTCACGTAGCTTGAATCCCACACACCGTCACCGCTTCATTGTTGCCGCCACAAGCTCCGTTCTTCCTTGAACGCCAAGCCAATTGGCGCCGCCCACTGTCAATTAAAGCCCGCTCGAGCCTGAAGACGACACCTCGAGCCATCCCAAGCCGCTCGATCACCTGGTCGCTGTGATCACCGTTCGCCGTCGACAATGGAGATCGCCCGGCCTATATATATACCCAGCCAGCACCGTAGGGCTTCCCAAAGCATCGCCGCCACTCCGTGGCACCAACCGGTCCACACCCAACCGAGAGAGAAGGACGAGGAGCGAGAGAGAAAGAGGGAGGAGCCATCGGAGTTTCACCGAGCGCCACCGCCGGAGTTGGGAACGACGACGCCGTGAACACCTACGTCGATGAAGCAGCGCTGCACGGCACAGCTCCGCCATGCCACTGCGACGCCTCCTCGCTGCACCGCTACCCTTTCACCGCCAGCACCAAGGTAAGCACCGTCGAGCCCCTTTGCCAAACCCCGCCCGCTTACAGCCATGGCGCTCCACCACCGGGCGAGGGGCGCCCGAGCCCTCTCGGCTCGGGGAACACACGCACACGCACTCGCCGCGGACCCGGCCCCACCTACTGGAGTCGGTGCTACAGCGCCGATGGGACCCGGGGCGACCCGGCGCCCGGCGGCCATGCCTTGCCGCGGTGAGCTCCTGTTCTAGCACCGTCGAGCCCCGATGAGACCCGCAGACACCAAGACCGAGTCCGCTTCATGGAGACGCACAGCATGCACACTACCGCGCCCACGGAACCCCCTAGCGAGCCGCGGCCATACACCGCCGCCCCTTGCCCCGCAGCGTGGCTACGCCGCCCCGGAGCGCCGCCATGCCGTCGCCGTTCTGAGCCAATCCGTTCACCATGATGCGCAGCTAGAGGTCGTTGAGCTCCGCCGTACCTTTCCGGACCTAGCCTGCACCGAACGGCGCCTGGACACCGCCCTACCGGCCTGATCGCATGAACGTCGAGCCGCCGAGGAGCCGCCATGGGCGCCGCCGTGCTTATAAGCACCGCCGTGTCCTGTGGTCATCATCGCCGGGTTGAATCAGCCTTCGAAGACACCAATTGAAGATCCGCACACCGAATTGAAACCCTGAGAGCCCGTAGCATTGCCGCCATGGCACGCCGTCACGGATGCGCCGCCGCCGTCGTGGACCGCCTAGCCAGAAGCCTCACCGTGCCTTATGGACGCCACCAACGAGCCGAACAACTGCCTAGGAGCCCCAATCGGTCGCTTGCGATGCCAATTGTGCCCGCGCGGCTCGCGGTCATGTAGCCGCCGCTCGCCATCGTGGGTGAATCACCGCCACCGTGGCCGGAACCACTGGAAGCCCCGCAGCCACCGTCTGATGTCCACTCGAGTTCGCCTAGGCCGTCCGAAGCTCATGCGCGCATCAGGAGGGGGCAGGAGAGCATCGAGGGCACCTAGCAGGAGAGCTTGCCGCCGGCAAAAGCTGCGCCGCGGCGAGACGAGCACAAGAGGGAGGGAAAGCCGTGGCGTGCACCTGGACCATGTGAGCCGAGAGGAGGGAAAAGATCATGCACCCGGATCACGACATACCGGGCCCGCGGTTCATAGACCACAAAAGCGCGACCACCATACACTGCCGCACCGTGGACCGAGGCCCCAGCCCATACCCATACCCAGCAGTCGACGTGGCCACACCGGCACGCCGACACGTGGCAGGCCCATATCCGACCCAAGCCTGGCCCACCAGATGACGTCATCATGATGTCATCCCACCAGTGACCCCTGATGACATCATACCGACGTCAGCAAAGCCAAGTGGACCAATCATAGATTGACATGTGTCAGCTTAGGATTTTCTGGCCATTTTCTTTTTCAGAATATTGATTAAACTTTGGAAATTTATAACTTCTTCATACGAACTCCAAATTTAGTGAACCAAATTTATAAATTCATCTAAAATCGAGCCCTACGCATTGGCGCTATGTTTGAGTGTATTTGAATCTTTTTGCAGTTCATTTGTTCTTTGTGCTCTCTGTAGGCGTTGCTAACGCGACCGTTTTTGTACCGTTTCGGAGTCAGAGGAGGAACGTGCCGAGTACGATCGTAACTACAACGAGGAATTGGGAGACGACCGTTCTGAAGGTGCCACATTCCACCCAAACATTCTACCCACTTTTCGTAGATCCTATTACGCATTGCAAATAAGTAGTACTGCTAGTGCTTTAATTACTGTTGCTATCACCTGATTAGGGTTGCATGGTATTACTTCTTGATTGCCATTATCTTGACGCAACCTCGCCCCTGCTCACTCGCTGTTAGGCTAGACACACGCTTGCTCTCATGATTACTATTTTGATCTCTACTACGCTTTATATCTTGATGTGATGCGTGGTGGAAACTGTTATATATATGACTAAGGCACGTGGTGCCAACCTAAACCTGGTGGATGGTGAGTGTGCTGCGTGTGTCTTGGGTGAGTGGAGGATGAGGGTTGTGTCGACCGAGCTGAGACGTATGACGAGCTTGAGGCGAGTCTTGCCGTGTGATGTGACCTGGGGCATCTTATGAGATGAATACTTGTGGCGGGTATATGTGATGTGATGTGATATGTGAGGTGGGATCCTGGGTGTGAGCCTTCGAGAGGTGGAGCCCAGGACAAGGGTGCGGTGGTGGCACATAAAATGGTAAACCTGATGACGATGTCCAACTTGGTCAGCCCTAAGGACTTACTAGTATCCAGACTCACTGGGAATCCTTGCATCCTATACGCTCTCCTGTAATGGGAGGGACGGTTGGACTACTTGGTAGAGTGATGCCATTACTGCTAGGTTGTGAGGTGATAGGGTGGGCGGTAGGATGAGAGTTGCCCATACCGTCCTAGATGCTGGTACCACTTGGAGGGCCCGGTACTATGCTTTCCCAGTCTCAGCAATGACCGAGAGGTTATCCGGAGGTTCCCCAGGGCTGAGTGGTAGGATGGCATCAGTCTATCAAGCAAGCAGCTGGAATTTGCCTAGACAATGCATGGTCGAGGATGGCTATCTTGTGGGTATGTGAAACCTCTGTAGATTGTTATGGTTGATCGATTGATACATATGCCGACCTATCGGCTATGGACCTTTCTTGGGACCTGCTTCACTAGATAGGAGATGAGTCCTTTTCTCCCCCGTGTTGTGAGATAGAGCCGGTCCAGGACCGTTGAGGCAGGCTGAGTGGGAGTTGGCCTGTCGATACGAGTGAGATGAGATGTGGTGGATGAGGTGGATGGGTGGTATAGGATGGATGGATTGATGGATGGATGGTGTGCGGATATGGTGTTAAACTTAAACTATATACATACTTATAATATATTATACTTGGTAGATATTGCATAGGAAACCATAGCTAAATATAGGTTCTCTTGATATAACCTTACTGCATCCAGTTCCACAAAGTATAGCAAAGCATAGGGTGGAAGTGTGGCGCATACATATCGTCATCGATACTTTGGGCACGCAGGTTCCGAGGAGGCTTACAACTCAAGGATTCGATGGTGAGGGGTTTCATCGCTACGCTCAAGTCATTGGATAGAAGTTGCTTCCGCACCCCAAGCTGTTCAGATTGATGCTACTTTATGATTCGCGCCTGTTGGCGTTGTAATAAGTTATTATAAACCTTTCTATTTGCACTCTATTATCGTTGTATGGATTTGATTATCGACTGGAATATAGGTAATATGATTTGAAAGGTCATGTTACACTTCGACTGTGTGTATTTTTTCTTCGTGGAAAATCAGGTCGTTTCAGTTGGTATCGGAGCCGTACTTGACCCTAGGACGAAACCCTTAGAAATGGACGTTAGAAGCAGGATAAACCAATCTTCTCTTCGGTTATATACCGATCCTGCAACACTTTTGCTTGCAAGGCTCATCTACTATTGACCAACTTGCTATCCATGATCGCTGAGGATACTGCAACACCTTAGAAATATAGGTGGCCTATAGGATGACTCCTAGACTGTACCCCAAAAGCCACTTTGGAAAGGAATATTTCAATAAGACCCTCTCTGCTGCGACCCAAATGCCTGTCTACACCCATCGGAGGCCTAGTCGACTTAGGAGCCAGCTGAAACCCTAGCTACATGGGCCACCTATACTAGGTAAAACAACAAGCTTGAAGCTACAGACAGCTGTGATCCTCCATAGGATATGTCCCCGAACAAGATCTAGGGCAAAAGAACCTTGTAAAGACCTTAGTTGTGACCTATCATGAGCTAGGTTGTACCCTCCTAAAGAAGAATCCAGACTTGGCAAGACGATATCTCTGTACGCGTAGTACGATCTTTGCGAATCCTCTAGCGTAGCTGCTAGGGATATCGCTGTGTAGCCAACCCATGTGATGAGTGAATCAGTTCTTAAACGCATCTTTATGGGTTTTAATTGCTTCTTTGATTGAGTGTAGGATCGAAAAATGTTTTAAACTGATTAAGCTCTTAATTACTAATGAAAAGAAGTTACTATAATCCATGGCACGTGCACTAAAATGCTTTTATGGCTATGACACAGATGTCTTCATGACATTCGCTCGCTCCTTTGAAAGGCCGCCC
This sequence comes from Chrysopogon serrulatus, assembly GCA_015844335.1. Classification (NCBI taxonomy): domain Eukaryota; kingdom Viridiplantae; phylum Streptophyta; class Magnoliopsida; order Poales; family Poaceae; genus Chrysopogon; species Chrysopogon serrulatus. The sequence continues at coordinate 59,116 of JADLZL010002717.1, read as the reverse complement.
TCAGAACACCCCAGTGTTAGTCACTAGCTTAGCAACAAGATTAGACATAAGCAAGATGTATTAAGTGATGATCTTGATCTCTATCTCACATTCATCTCCATCCATCCGGACTATTGGAAAAGTTTGGTGAAGTTTGGAATCAATATGTCACATGAAATGATAAGTCATATCCTTGCTTGAATGGCTTTATCAAATACATGAGTACATGAAGTGTCAACCAAGCCATGCCATGTTGCCTAAACAACTCTACTTACACTCATGAACAAAAGTCATGAAGGGTTCATATTGAGCAAGTATCCCGAAAATGTTTCTAAGTGATGTTTGACCTATGTTAACCCTAGAGCACTTTTTGTTTGATCGTTTAAAAAGTACAGCTTAGAGAGTTTGCGTGATGGTGCACCCTTAATCAAAGTTGTAGAGAATTTTATAAGGAACAATCTTTGTTTAAGGGTGAAGTCATGAAAATGTGCCCAACATGCTCAAAAAGTGCCCACAAATCAGTTTTGAGCTGCTGTTTTTAGAATCAATTATCCGAAAAGCTGTCCCGACCGCGTTGACGTCTCGCGTTCTCAAAGTTTTGTTAAGCAACTTGATTTGCACCCAAAATAGAAGTTGAAGGTAATTATTTGAGGAAGAGCATACCAAAAGATGGCATCAATCCAACTCAGTTTGACAAGGCGTTGGCATCCTTGTATGACCGTTACCGACACGCTGACACTACAGTTTTTATAGCTGTTTATCTCGTAATCCATTGCCCTAATGACCTGAGTGGCTTAACAAGAATTGGAGAGCATCCAGAGTACATCAGACTTCGTTTTGAGCCCAAGAGCTAATTCGGCCCATAGCAAGCCCAAAATCGTGCCTGAAGTCGCGCCCGCCACGTGCTCGGGGAAACGCCAAGAAGGGCGACGCGTGTGCCCACGCGCCCTCCATGCACAGCTCCGCGCCCCACCTTCTCTCCATCGCCTCTGCTCACCCTGCTGCCCCGATGGGGAGATGCCAAGCTGTTCCCAAACGTTCTCCCACTCGCCCTTGCTTGCCTCTTGCCCTTCTCCCTCGCTCTCGCTCTCGGAGCTCTTGAACGCAGCTCCCGAGCACCATGGCCGCCATGGGAACCACCGCCAAGCTTCCTGTTGCCGCAGCCCTCGCTCCTCCAGCCCTCCTCCATCCATGCCGAGGGCCGCATCACCTTCTTCCACCCTGCGCCGCTCCTCTGCGCCGTTCTCCGGCCTTCGTCGCTGCCGGGACACCGCCGCCGGCGTGCAGCCACGGCAGGCGCCGCCTGCTTGCGTGGCAGGGCTGTCTCGGGCCACCTTGAGGCCAGCCGAGAGCTCCCAGGGGTGCGCCGAGACTTGGAGCCCCTGCTCCGCCGTCGCTCGCCGCCGGGGAGAGGCCCAACCGGCCAGAAGCGGCGATCCCCCAGCGCTCCTCTGCTCTCTGCGTTACAGGAAGATGAAGGAGCTCGGGGTTGAATTTGGAAAACTGCAGGGGGTTGGTGCAGAGTACGTGACTCAGGTGAATAGTTCCAAATAATACCAGAAATCTGCAGGGGCCTTGCTGCAAAGTCGTTTTCCTTTTTCTTTTCTTTTATTTGATATCTGGCTGAATCTTTGATAATTCATAGAAATTTGTAGAAAAATCGTAAAATAGAAAATGAAGATGTTTTGGAATTCTTGTGAGGAGATCTATCCAGTGGTATACTAATATTGTATGTTTTAGTAGAAAGTTTGTGCAGTAAAATTTAATCTTTGTTATCTAGGGTTTGCTTTTGTTATTTGCATATCTCAAGTTGTAGTGCTCCATTTGATGTGAAATTTGAATGATAGGCTACTTATGACTTGTGTGTACTGTGGTTAAAATTTTATGGTCATTGGATGCAGTTTGGTTGAGTTATTGATTTATCTTTATTGATGTCTAGGAATCAGATTTAATTGATTATTAATTCAAATAAAAATGTAAAAATGGAAAATATGGTTACACTGCCTTTCTATGATATTATTGTGACCTCTGGATTCTTAATATGGCCATGTGTTTATAGAAAATATTGAGTTTTAGATTTATCTTGCTCTCACATGATTTATTGCATTAGCAATTTGTCTTTTTTCATAGAGATTGCTATACTTATTCAAATGCTATGAAATTTGGATAGTAGACTTTTGAGAGTATATGTGAGCTACTGTAATTTTCTTAGAATTTACTGTGCACTTTTGATATGTGTTCCATATATGCTCCTTATTCCACCTAGTTATATAAATAAATAGAAAAGTGCATGATAATAATTTATTTGAGCTTGGTCATCATGTTTTCTGGTGTTTGTTTAATATTCTCTAACTGTTGGTAATATTGGTTTTGCTCAAATTGATGTTTGAAACATAAGTGAAATATTATTTGCTCTATTTATTCAATTTGGAGGCTTTCTGGATAGTTTCTAGAACTTTGATGATTTCACCTTGATAATAATGTTTGCTATAAAACTTGTCTATAACAAATTTGTAGATAACTTATATATCTAGCTTGTGCTAAATTTTCATAGTCATAGCCTTTATAGTTTGTGAGTTATGGCTGTGTAATGTTCAGTTTCAGAAATGGCTTCTCTCTAGAATTTCTAGACCTGATCCTGTACATGTGTAATTTTGACATACTAAACTTGTGAATCATGCTTTGATATTAAAGATGAATTATAGGAAATTTCATAAGCTTTCCATATTGTCTTGTTGCAAGTCATTTGGAGTTGTATAACTCTAGATATGATTTAATTACTCAGCTACTGCGTGTATGTCCAGAAATTGATAATTCTAGTTCTAGTGGTTTACTTTGTATGTTGATTAGTGTGGCTCATGTCTTTGATGTTGGTTAACTTAATGCACCTGAGAGCTTGTGATATCAGTGTCATATTTGATATGCTTGTTATCTATATGTTTGGCATGATTGCGAATAGCTTACTCTCTAATGTGCTCTTGTCATCTAGTGGACTTTATTCTTGTATTGCTTACATTATGAGATTCATCGTCTATTGCACTTCTATGTGTTCATACATATGCATTGTGCATGTCATCTAGGTACGTTAGATGAAGTACATGATGGACGAGATGTTGGAGTCAAACCCGAAGATGGTGTTTGGTGGACATATCCCGAAGACGGAAGGACCCGGGAGTGCACGCATGGAGTGGAGATGTTCCACAAGTTGGTGCAAGCTAACTTGACTGACTTTGGGTCATATTCCAGGCAAGCCCCGGAGCATTCTAAGTCTCCCATCTTTTATAAAATGCAATTGAGTACTTTATGTTGTTTATTGCATTAAGTTATAGGAGTTGGTTGGAAACACTTGCTGCATATATATCCTCTCCTTGTCCAGCAAATTATACCTTGAATCCTATTTAAGTTCAGGAATCGAGATAAATGCTTAGACATGCTTAGACCGGTAGAAGTCGGGTGATTCTCTGTCATCCGCGAGATATAGGTTGTTACTTCTCTGGTCACGGTTGGCTATATGTGCTATCGTGGAAAAGAACCAAGTGTTAAAATAAAAGAAGACCGGGCGGGGGGACCCCTGGACCCTGCCCGAGTCGATTAAGGACTGGGACGCGTTGTTTCACTCTTGGTCATGTTGAACGCAGCCCAACACATAGTTGGCCCGGCCCTGTGTGCCAAGTGGCCGCGAAGCTCGGTAGCTCAACTCAAGATGGGAACGCAGGCGGCGGTTGGGCAATTCGCGGGATAGCGGCATACTAGACCAAGGGCAAGCATGTATAACTGTCCTGGCGTCGTCCTTGGGTTAGCATGGCTTGAACATCCTGGCTATCCGACTTTCCGGTTTTGCCGACGTGATAACCGGGCCCGAGCCTGAGTTGTACCAAGAGTAACCTAAGACGACCCTAGCTAGGTCTGTCTGGGTGTGTCTTTGGGAATACCCCCGAGCTCGCTTGAAATCGATTCGAATCGCCGTCTCTCCCCGGATAGTGAGAACTTGACCTTGCCTCGGCATCGTAGAACTCACTAAATAATGATGGTTCTAATATTGATGATGATCACAATGATGGTAATGTTGATAGCTGGAATAAACCTGATATGGTTATTAATGTTTGTATATAATCAAGTGATTGCTTAGCACAAAAGTGCTAATCTAGATGAAAGGTTGATTAATAATAATCTACTGCTAGTATAATAAAATAATGCTCTCATATCACTTATGCTTTTATGCAAAATGTTGTCAAGCTAGCCCCACCTATATAAAGCCTTGCATACTCCTTGGTGTCACTTTATTTCTGGTTTTTGACGGGTAAGTCTAGCTGAGTACATTCTCGTACTCAGGGTTTATTCCCACTTGTTGCAGGTTGTAATGTATCATGATTACTGCAAGAATTGGATGGCTCCTACCATAGCGGTGGAGTATGATCATGGGCATGATCCTTCTTATCTCTCTTGTCTCTATTGCTTTTGTTGGAATTGATCTTGGTACCGGCATGTATTTGAAATTGATTTCAATTACTTTGCTTTCGCTACTTTTGAACTTATGTTGTAATAATTATGTTGCACTCTGATGTATATTGAACTACTTATGAAAAGGATGTAACAAGTGACTTGTTTTGTTGAATCATTACGATCTTGGCTTATATGTTGGTTGGTTTAAAGTCCTTCGTGATTTCAGTGGACTACCGGGATTATATGGGCTCAAGTGTGAAAATTTAGTCACTTCGGTGATTGTTTTTTTTATACTTGTGCTCTTATAATTTGGACGGTTCTGTTACAGCCCCCATCCCCTGAACCAGCCATGGGGCGTGAAGCTAATCGCAACCGTGGTCAAGGACGCGGTCGTGGTCGTGGGCGGGGACACACCGAACCCGTTCACTACGACCTGGAAGTTGAAGACGTCCGTGAACAGACCCCACCTACCAATGAGATCCCAGTTGTCTATGAAATTCCTGTCACTGCACCTGGAGGAGGAGCACCACCCCCGCCACCTCCACCGCCACCACCTCCGCCGCCTACGCTTGCCGAGGTGATGGCCCAATAGACTCAACTTCTGGCATCGCTCATGGAAGGGGCAAATCGCCGCCATGGAGGTCACCACAACGACTTCCAGCGGAAAATTGAGGGATTCATGAAGCTCAGGCCGCCCACTTACGATGGCTCTGACCCCGATCCACTCTCCGCTAGTGACTAGCTCAAGGAAATGGAGAAGAAGCTGGATATGACCACTTGCACTACTGACAAAGAGTGTGTCACCGCCGCTTCGCATCAGCTCACAGGTGCCGCACGCGCCTGGTGGGATAGCTATAGTGATGCGCATGAGGACCCCGCCAACATCTCTTGGGAGGAATTTGTGGAAGCTTTCACCAAGTACCACATCCTAGAGGGAGTAATGGAAGCTAAAGCTAAGGAATTTCGCAACATCGAGATGGAGGGAGACAGTGTATGTGAATACACCACCCGCTTCACCAATCTCCTACGCTATGCACCCAGCTCTATCAGGTCCTCCGAGAAAGAGAAGCTCTACTACTACAGGAAAGGGCTAGACTCCCGCATCAAGGTGAACCTGGGAGGCACCAAAAGCCACACATTGCGTGACCTAATCGACCGCTGCATCCAAATCGAGAAGGATCGCAAGCAAGTCGTAGGAGAGTTCAGGGAGAGGAAGCACAAGTATGACGGACCGTACCACAGCTCTGAGCACAAGAGGTACCGTAGTGAGACGCCTTCAGCAGGCCGTAACCGCTACAGCAAGAATGGTGGATCCTACCACACCGACCACTCCCACTCTGCTCCAGACCGCTACAACAAGGATCGCTCTACCCAGCCACGCATCACGTATGAGCACCCCACGCAAGACCAAGTTCCACCAAGTGCCGGCACCCATGAGACCCCTACACCAACACCCGTAAGCAACGCACGTACCACATGCTTTGGTTGTGGACAACCGGGACACAGAGCCGCTAACTGCCCTAACAGGACCGCTACACCCGCTATAACCTCTGGCAAGCAAGTTCTGGGTTACATGAACCATAGTGCCTGAAGATCCGCCCGTTGGTGCCTCACCAACCTAAACGCTAGGGATACGCGAGCTACACCAAATAAGGAGTACGGTATGTTCTAGTTCGTGACATTAAGCAATAGTTCTTTTAGATTCTAGGGTAGTATGTTCATGTATAGCATATATGTAAAAGAGTCCAATCATCGAGCACAACAAACCCACCCTTTTGGAGAGTACGTCACACTTTAATCTCGGGGACGAGATTCTGATAAGGGGGTAGTACTGTAACAACCCGAAATTTTACACAACACAAAAATCCAAGCTACAAAATTTTTTCTTTAAATATCCCATGAGTGATGAATGTCATTTAGCAATCTAACCTTAGCATGCACTATAAGGAACCCAATTAGGACATTTTTATTATCATTTGCATATCAACATGTATGGATGAAAACGGATCGGATATGGACGAATATCACTGATACCACATTTGTTTTCATAATTCTGTCTGGATTCGGATTCGAATACGGATAGTGTCATCCATGCCGGATAGGATATGATTGGGTATCGACATCATAAATATACGATTTGATTATTCGGATACGGATACGGTACCGGATGTTGAATATCCGGACCTAGATACGGACAGATCTAAACCCATCTAAACAAATTCGATCGAATGGACGGTCGGATAAATATCCATACCATTTTCATCCATATCAACATGTGCACATTTATCATTATCATATGAAAGTAGGAATCTTACTTCATAATCTATTAATGGGAATTGTGTGATTTGGATTTTAATGGATTCATGTACTGATATCAACCAACCTTATTTATTATATTGCTTAATAAATATAATAAATATAAATAATTAATGGAGGATCATTAATTATTTAACTTAATTAAACCTATATCACATATGTAATACTAGTGTCTTTTAACAATGTAAACATATAAGCTATTACTAAATAAATCCCAAAATATATGGGAATTAACCCCAAGCCATGCTTTATACCTTGATGGACTGCCATTGAACCAATTAAGCCCTGACCACACTTGCTAATTGAGGTTAAGCAGTAATAATCTAGGAAATCAAAGAGAAAAGGAATGGAAAATAGAAAAGAAATAAAGAAGGGGAAGGAGCCCGAGCGGCCCAAGATAGCCCAAGATGGCCTGCCGTTTTTCCCGCCATTCCTTCCTCCCGCCAGCGCCCGCACTAGGATGGCCCAACGCGCGCAGCAGTCAGCCGCCCGTGCTCATTTGAAGGCGCCTCTGCCAGCCCGCCTTCCCTTCACCAAGCCCGACATGCGGGCCCGTTTGACAGCCGCACACCTTGTTCTTCTTCTTCCACCGAGCCGCCACCGCGTGGCGACAAAAGGCGGCACAACGGCCCGCACCCCAGCCGCTAGCTGCACCCACGCCGCCTTGCTCCGCCCTCACCCCACCGCCATGCGGGACCCACGGGTCACGCGAAAGGCATGACTCCCTCACGCGCGCGCGAATCCCGCACACCGTCTGCCGCTCGCTGTTGCCGCGCTCGCCTGCGCTTCGTTCTTCCTTGAACGCCAAGCCAATTGGCGCCGCCCACTGTCAATTAGGGCCCGCCCGAGCCTGAAGATGACACCTCGAGCCATCCCGAGCCGCTCGATCACCTGGACGCTGTGATCACCATTCCCCGTCGACAATGGAGATCGCCCGGCCTATATATATAACCAGCCAGCACCCAAGGGCTTCCCAGAGCGTCGCCGCCACTCCGTGGCACCAACCGGTCCACACCCAACTGAGAGAGAGGGACGAGGAGCGAGGGTGAAGGAGGGAGGAGCCGTCGGAGTTTCACCGAGCGCCGCCGCCGGAGTTGGGAACGACGACGCCGTGAACACCTACGTCGATGAAGCAGCGCTGCACGGCACAGCTCCACCACGCCACTGTGATGCCTCCTAACTGCATCGCTACACTTTCGCCGCCAGCACCAAGGTAAGCACCGTCGAGCCCCTTTGGCAAACCCTGCCCGCTTACGGCCATGGCGTTCCACCACCAGAGCGCGGAGGCCAGAGCCCTCTCCGGCTCAGGAACACGCACACGCACTCGCACGGACCAGGCCCCACCCAGCTGGAGTTGGTGCTACGCGCACTGATGAGACCTGGACAACCCGACGCTGGCGCGGCCATGCCTTGCCACGGTGAGCTCCTATTCTAGCACCGTCGAGCCCCGATGAGACCCGCAGACCCCAAGACTGAGTCCGCTTCATGGAGACGCACAGCATGCGCACTACCGCGCCCACGGAACCCCCTAGCAGAGCCCAACGGCCGCACACCGCCGCCGCAGCCGCGTTCCAGAGCGTGGCTATGCCGCCGTGGAGCACCGCCATGCTGTCGCCGTTCCGAGCCAATCCGTTCGCCATGCTGCGCAGCTAGAGGTCGTCGAGCTCCGCCGTACCTTCCTGGACCTAGCCATGCACCGAACGCCGCCTGGACACCGCCCTATCGGCCTGACCGCATGAACGCCGAGCCACCGAGGAGCCACCATGGGCGCCGCCGTGCATATAAACACCGCCGTGTCCCGTGGTCATCATCGGCGGGTTGAATCAGCCTTCGAAGACACCAATTGAAGATCCGCACGCCGAATTGAAACCCTGAGAGCCCATAGCATTGCCGCCGTGGCACGCTGTCGCGGATTCGTCGCCGCCGCCGTGGACCGCCTAGCCAAAAGCCTCACCGTGCCTTATGGACGCCACCGACGAGCTGAACAACTGCCTAGGAGCCCCAATCGGTCACTTGCGATGCCAATTGAGCCCACGCGGCTCATGGTCATGTAGCCGCCGCTCGTCGTCGTGGGTGAATCACCGCCACCGTGGCCGGAACCACTGGAAGCCCCGCAGCCGCCGTCTGGTGTCCACTCGAGTTCGCCTAGGCCGTCCGAAGCTCATGCGCGCATCAGGAGGGGGCAGGAGAGCACCGAGGGCACCTAGCAGGAGAGCTCACCGCCAGCAAGAGCTGCGCCGCGGCGAGACGAGCAGAAGAGTCGTAGTGTGCACCTGGACCATGTGAGCCGAGAGGAGGGAAAAGATCATGCACCCGGATCACGATAGACCAGGCCCGCGATTCATAGACCACAAAAAGCGCGCCCACCATACACCGCCGCACCATGGACCGAGGCCCAAGCCCATACCCAGCAGCCGACGTGGCCACACCAACACGCCGACACGTGGCAGGCCCATATCCGGCCCAAGCCCGGCCCACCAGATGACGTCATCCCACCAGTGACCCCTGATGACGTCATGCTGACGTCAGCAAAGCCACGTGGACCAATCACGCAGATTGACACGTGTCAGTCTTAGGATTTTCTGGCCTTTTTCTTTTTCAGAATATTGATTAAACTTCAGAAATTCATAACTTCTTCATACGAACTCCAAATTTGGTGAACCAAATTTCTAAATTCATCTAAAATCGAGCCCTACGCATTGGAGCTATGTTTGAGTGTTTGAATCTTTTTGCAGTTCATTTGTTCTTTGTGCTCGCTGTAGGCGTCGCTAACGCGACCGTTTTTGTACCGTTTCAAAGTCAGAGGAGGAACGTGCCGAGTACGATCGTAACTACAACGAGAAATTGGGAGACGACCGTTCTGAAGCTGCCATATTCCACCCACTTTTCATAGATCCTATTACGCATTGCAAATAAGTAGTACTGCTAGTGCTTTAATTACTGTTGCTATTACCTGATTAGGGTTGCATGGTAGTACTTCTTGATTGCTATTATCTTGACGCAACCTCGCCCCTGCTCACCCGTTGTTAGGCTAGACACACACTTGCTATCATGATTACTATTTTGATCTCTACTATGCTTTATATCTTGATGTGATGCGTGGTGAAAACTGTTATATATATGACTAAGGCACGTGGTGCCAACCTAAACCTGGTGGATGGTGAGTGTGCTGCGTGTGTCTTGGGTGAGTGGAGGGTGAGGGTTGTGTCGACCAAGCTGAGACGTATAACGAGCTTGAGACGAGTCTTGCCGTGTGATGTGACCTGGGGCATCTTATGAGGTGAATACCTATGGCGGGTATATGTGATGTGATATGATATATGAGGTGGGATCCTGGGTGTGAGCCTTCGAGAGGTGGAGCCTAGGACAAGGGTGCTGTGGTGGCACGTAAAATGGTAAAACTGATGAAGATGTCCAGCTTGGTCAGCCCTAAGGACTTACTAGTATCCAGACTCACCGGGAATCCTTGCATCCTACACGCTCTCCTGTAATGGGAGGGACGGTTCGACTACTTGGTAGAGTGATGCCATTACTGCTAGGTTGTGAGGTGATAGGGTGGGCGGTAGGATGAGAGTTGCCCATACCATCCTAGATGCTGGTACCACTTGGAGGGCCCGGTACTATGCTTTTCCAGTCTCAGCAATGCCCGAGAGGTTATCCGGAGGTTCTCTAGGGTTGAGTGGTAGGATGACATCAGTCTATCAAGCAAGCAGCCGGAATTTGCCTAGACAATGCATGGTCGAGGATGGCTATCTTATGGGTATGTGAAACCTCTGTAGAGTGTTATGGTTGATCGATCGATACATATGCCGACCTATCGGCTATGGACCTTTTTTGGGACCTGCTTCACTAGATAGGAGATGAGTCCTTCTTTTCTCCCCTGTTTTGTGAGATAGAGCCGGTCGAGGACCGTTGAGGCAAGCCGAGTGGGATTTGGCCGGTCGACACGAGTGAGATGAGATGTGGTGGATGAGGTGGATGGGTGGTATGGGATGGATGGATGGATGGTGTGTGGATATGGTGTTAAACTTAAACTATATACATACTTATAATATATTATACTTGATAGATATTGCATAGAAAACCATAGCCTAATATAGGTTCTAACCTTACTGCATCCAGTTCCACAAAGTATAGCAAAGCATAGGGTGGAAGTGTGGCCAGTATATATCGTACTGATACTTTGGCACGCAGGTTCTGAGGAGGCTTACAACTCCGAAGGATTCGATGGTTAGGGGTTTCGTCGCTACGCTCAAGTCGTTGGATAGAAGTTGCTTCCGCACCCTCAAGCTGTTCTAGTTGATGCTACTCTGCGATTCGCGCCTGTTGGCGTTGTAATAAGTTATTATAAATCTTCTATTTGCACTCTATTATCGTTGTATGGATTTGATTATCGACTGGAATATAGGTAATATGATTTGAAAGGTCATGTTACACTTCGACTGTGTGGATTTTCCCTTCGTGGAAAATCAGGTCGTTTCACTTTCCCTGAGGTCGTGTAATCTGATTGTATCCGGATCAAGCTGTTCTAGAAGGGCTAACAGTGTCTACGTGATCAATATGAAGCTTCTGTTCGGCAGTCCCAGCATTGGCAGTGGTGCCGGCGGCACGGACGACCAGAGCTTCATGTTGCCAGTACGGATCGGATGAGCTCCTAGGTGGCATTGCTGTCCCCAGCTGTGTCCGCCTCCACGGCGCGGTCCCCTTCACTAGGCAACCAGGCCATGCTTTTTTAAGTAAAAAAATCGTAACGCCTTCATGTAGAAAGGTCTTAATTTATCTGCCTTTGGCTACCAATTCATTAACCTTGAAAGTTTAATAGAAAAAAAAATAAAGAAGCAGAGGGTAGAAAAAGACAAGTAGCACTGTAATCTATGAACGGAGAACACAAATTTTGTTTTTAAACACTTTCATTTATTCTCGCATAAACATTTTTGCTCGAAGTTATTTTTTCAAACAAACAAAGTGGAAGAGCTGCAGATTGCATTAGAAAAGCAACAAAAACAACTAAGAGCTAACAAAATACCAAGTTGACACAATTGTCGTCACTGCTTGCTCTGCACCGCCGTCATTGCTTGCACTGCACCAGCGTCCGCATCTAAAACATGCTGATTAATTCTATGCACGAACAAATCATATGTATTCTCTCCATTGGTACTTCGATTTCCACGAGTGGTCTTTTCAAAACATTGGATTATATTATTATGCCTCGGGTCAGGAATATTAACACACAAACTCATTTCTGTCATTAGTTCAAGGGAGAGGAGTTGAGGTTTACCACCATGGAGATGTTCTTGTCCTCAGTTTTGAGCGACCTTACCACTAGATCCATATCGTTCCTGCTCGACAGATGCTCGAGGCCGCTGACAGTAGAGGAGATGCTGAGAAACCTACATCGGCTTCTCCTCCGGGTTCATGTCATCGTCGAGGAGGCCGATGAGCGGCACATCAGTAACCAAGCCATGCTGCAGCATTTGAACCAGCTAAGGAAGGACATGTACACTGGGTATCGTCACACGCTTGACACCTTCAGATGCCGAGTGAGCCCATCTTTCGTACCATCCATTTTTAGTCCTGCCAAACGCATCCGTTTCAGCAGCGACGGCAGCTCAAGCGAACAAGACCAACTCAGACAAGTTCTTGGCTGTCTAGAGGCTGCCATTAGAGATACGAGCGAGCTCGTCGTGTTCTTGAGTGGATGTCCTCGCCGGTGCCGCCAGCCCTACAACATGTACCTGATTCTGGACAATTGCATGTTCGGTCGCCAAATGGAGATGGTGCAAATCATGGACTTCCTGTTGCAGGAAGAGGTTCCCACCGATGGAAGCCTTGGTGTCCTGCCCATTGTCGGCCCGAGGAGAGTAGGGAAGAGCACCCTAATTGAGCATGCTTGCAAGGATGAGAGAGTATGTAACCACTTCTCTCAGATCATGCGTTTCAGACAATGTGGTAGCAGAGGCGAGAGGACAGTGGCAGCTTTAAGTGACTGTGATGTAATCATGCATCCTAGCCGTGCCACTGGAGAAGAAGAAAGAGTATTGGCAATAATCGAAGTAGTTGGTGACATTGATGAAGATGTGTGGAGGAAATTTTACTCTGTTTGCAATAATCGTGTTGCAGGTGGAAGTAAAATTATTGTGGCTAGTCGATCGGACAAGGTTGCAAGGTTTGGAACAACGCAAACGCTGGAAGTGAAACACCTGACACTAGAAGAGTACTGGTACTTCTTCAAGGTGCGTACGTTTGGTAGCACGGATCCAGAAGACCATCCGAAACTGGCGTCAATAGCCATGGACTTGGCGAGGGAGACGAACAGGGATTTCTTCTGCGCAAGTCTATTCAGTAACCTGCTAGAAGCCAATTTCAACGCGTATTTCTGGAGTATGGCTCTTGCAAGCTTGAAAAGAATCAAGCGGATAAATCCCTTGCTCTATGGAGAGAAAGGCGCTGATTTGCGGCAGGGTTTGGAGCCGATAAATGTCCGAAGAGTAAACAAGACGTCTTCAGAATACTTGGTGATTCTTCATGACTATGAAACAGGTTCTGTCCAGGAAATGGCTCAAAATGAAGAGCCCCAGATGAGTATTCGAGATCTTTTGTTTGGTAGTAACAATGTCAGGCCTTGCGGGAGGTTTGAAGTTATTGCACGCAGATCACACATACCACCTCACTACAGCTACATGTGGGGCTGTGAGGTGCGGAGGCCACAACGAATCGTCTCTAGAAGGAACATAATTCAACAGATTCAAAGCTGATGATCCTCTTGTTGTCTCTCTCAAACATGAAGTTGATTCAGTGGTAGTACAAAATAAGATGTACTTTCTAGAAAGCTTGCGGATAACTTTCAGGCTTTGTTCCACTATATATTTACAGAGGTCCAAATAGCAGTTATTAGTATACGTAGTAATTATTGCATGCAGTTGATTATACTTCAAAGTTTAATGCAAATTATGGTTTCAGATTAGAAAAGGAAGAAGCAAACGATAGAAAAGACATGGAACACTCCAATCTATGAACGAAAAACCCAAATTAAACGTTTTCATTCCTTTTCACATTACATTTTTAATAGAAATTATTTTTTTGTAACGAACGTGGTGGGAGAGCTGCCAATTATATTTTAAAATGAACAACGAAAACAACTAAGAGCTAACAATTTAAACAACTACACTAGACAGTTGGATTATTACACTAGACAGTTGGATTATTACACACACCAGACACATGCTATATAATGTAGGGATGACTAATGACATGCAACTGAAGTTGGTGGTTAAAACTTGTTTTTTTTAGTAACTTGGCTTAAGGTTATTGAAATCGTTTTCGGTTTTCAAAGGATGGACAATAAGGTTAAGGATGGCTAGTTCTAAGTGTTGTTTGGCGTTGAAGACACACTTAGAGTAGTTAGGATATTATTTTACCTTTGGTCATACTATTAAGGGGGTGTGAATGGATAGCTTGACCTAAGTTAGGTGTGGTGCCAAGTTGTTCATTTTAGGCCTAGGTAGCCTTAGAGTTAGCCCAAAGATCAGTGGAATCGAAGTCGTTTGAAAGATCGTGAAAATAGGAGTGAAACAAGCCATTTTGATTTGACCGGACACTGGTGCATATATGACCGGATGTGTCTGGTCAATGTATGTGGGGTGCGGATTGACCCGGACTACGCCTCGGCGATTGACCGGAGCGTCGGTGCTGCCGATCTCTAGTCCACACTAGACCGGATGCTACCCAAAAACTGACCGGACACGGGCTGGTGTTGAATCTCTCAGGTTGTATTAATAAAAGACATCCATTAAAATGCTACCACAGTCAAACTAGTCAGCTTTACCTTGTTTGAGCCTTGCATGTCATTACTTTTTGTCTGTACTTGCTGAGTTTGACATGGACTCACTCTTGCTATAATCACAATAAAGGCTGCCTAGACACACAAGGTTGGGACAATGAGTTTCTAGAACATCTCCTGAGGTTCTAGGATCATGCGTCTCCTGCCATCGACCTTCCTATGGCATGTGGATTTGCTAAGATGCCGGCCTTCTTCGTCTTAGTTTGAAGATCATTTAAGTTATGTTGCCGCTAGACTTTGATTAAAGGCTTGTAATAATGCTACGTTGTACTCATTTATGCTCTTTCATTCGAACACTATGCTATTGGACCATTAATGATGCCATTGCTTGTGTGTAATTCTATTTACTTCCTTCAAATCCAAGTGTGACATTTAACTCTACTACTGATCTTAGGAACATACTATAGACTTGAAATGTACTTAGAGAGGGTAGTCTACGACCCTAAACCCTATTTTAAAGAAGGACAAAATGAGGGTTAACAAAGATATAGCAAGAACAAAAGCTGCACATTAAACGGAGGATACAAATACACATAGATGATATGAAAAGGAAAAATAGTGATATGGAAGAAAAAGTATTAGTAATAGATAGTTCTTCGTAATTGGATAAAAACTTTAGAGTATCTAACAAAGAAAAAAAGCAAACAACTTAATATAAATAATATTTATTATTTGAAGATATTAACCAATATGAGTCTAACCTGTGCAAGAGCACGGGTTGGTGGACTAGTATCGATTAATTCTATGCACTAACAGATCATGTCTTCTCTGTGTCAATACTTCGATTTCTGCGAAGAGTTGTCTTCAAAACCTTGGACTCGACCTCGGTCGGAATCATCATGAAAATATTCAGACAAGTTCATTTCTATCGTCGCTAGTCCTAGGGTGAGCAGCTGAGATTTTCAATCATGGCATCAATGCTCTCGTCTTAGTCCGAGCAACCTTACCAGCATATCGTTCCTGATCGACAAACGGCCTAGGCAGATCTCGCCGTTGACAGTAGAGGAGACGCTGAGCAACCTCCTCAGCTATGCTTGACTTAGGTCAAAATTTTCTCATTTATATATGTTTCCTATTTTCCAGTCTATTGTTTAATGTGTAGTTGTTATTGAAGTTAAAAAGATGCTATATCTATAACTCCTATATTTTCAAAACCAACCTACGCTATTCTCTGCATTGTGATTGGTTGATAGGTGAAAAGTGACGTCATACGAGAGAAAGTTGGCGTCATCGCAAGCCAAGACGGACTGAAAGCGGACGGGCTCAGCGTGCCGCGGAGACACCGACAGTGGGCCTTAGCTTTGTGACGCGGAGACACTGTCGGTGGGCCTCAGTGTTTGTGCCGTGGAGAAGCTTGGCCTCCATCCCCCTTCAGTCCCGCACCGGAAACTGACCGTGCGCCGCCGCCTCCCACTCGCCCGAGACCAAAGCGTGCCGTCGCCGGCGCCTCCTCCGCGCCTGAAACCGTAGTCAGTTTGCAGTCCATTGATTCAGGCGAGGAACTGTCGAGACCGACAAAGAAAACCGGCCCACCACATCCCTCTCCTCGGCGGCCGCTCCACACGCAGATGTTACGCGCCACCGCCTCGCTTTCTTCCACCCTGTCTGCGAGCTCCGTCACCTGCGACGTCGCCTCGCACCTTGCCGAGCGCTGCCCCTCCTGCGCCATCTGCTGCCCGCGGCGCGCCCAAGCAGGGCGCCTCGCTGCTGCGCCACATCGCACCAGCGCCGCCAGTGTGCGCCCGGCCCGGCACCCCCCCCCCCCAGTGCCCAGCCGGAGATGGACGACAACACGACGCACGCAGGCAAGCGCCCGGCCTCCACGGCGGATACCACTCCGTGAGCCTGTCCACCTCTCTCCCCGCGATTTCGGTTCATCTCGGCTGCTTTATTGTTCCCCATCGGACTTGCCTGGGGCTAGGCTACAGTCTAGGGTTTTCGATTCGTCCATGATTTACTGTTCTTTGGGGGGGGGATCTGTACGGGCGTTGAAGCTTTGTTGGAATTCTAACTGAAATTCCTGAAATTTGGAGCTACGCTTCATGTTTGTTTTGATATGTGTATGCAGAGAGAGGTTCATGAATCCATGAATTTGTTTGCGTCATTGTGACCCCAGGTCCAGTCCTTTGTGCTATGGAAATCAAATATTAGGAGAGAAGGGAAAAATTTCGAGTTTCAGGTTCACAGCATCTATACATGTGCTTCATAGCGTTGCCAAGAGTATAGCACCCGGATGGGTTTAGGAAAACTGTAGTTTAGTTGATCTGTACTGTGCATCTATTTACATTTCTGGGGAACTTAGAGTGCTAAAATAACAGCACTGCAATTTTTTGGTGGCAATTTTGTCACTAAGGACCACAAGGTAAATGCTCATGTAATTTTCCTCTGCCAAGCCTGTTCATCCTTATTCCTTGCACACTGCTCCAACCTTACATTTCCATCTACGGAAGTGGATGGCGAGGAAAAGAAATGGAGGGATGGTGTAGCTGAAAGTGATGGCGAGGTTGGAATGGAAGACGGAAGTGAAGAACCTCATCGTGCCGACCTTGATTAAAGATGAAGTGATGGGGTTGAGGACCTATACTCAATTTTTCTAGACAATTTATCTTATCTAATCATAAATCATATGACTCCACTGCAAAGGCTTATTTTTTTTGTACTGATTCATCTTACTCATTTTGTGAGACTCATTTCCTTCCTATATATGTACTGACATGTAAGTATGGTTGTTCAGTAGCATTTCTTCTCGCTGTACTTCGGACTGATGCTTCGACTTATTAATAGGTCTATTCGTCTGCATAGATAATGTTGGCCTCAGGATGATGGCAAAATGAATGGCTTCTTTTTATGTTGATGTTGCAGATCGACTCAGCTTCCCTTGATGACAACAAAGGTACATCGTTTCAGTTTGATTTTGTGTGTGCCTGGTCACATTTAAGCACTACTACTTTCCTGTCTGATACAAAATTTTCCATTTAAATTACCAGGTGTTGCTGTTCTTTTGCAAAATCGCATATTGGGTTTCTCTGGATGTTGCTCCCCAAATTATGTTTTGCACTCCTTCCTAATTTATCTTTGCAATTCATTGCATTTGTCTGACCGCCATCCTCCATAAAAATTATATATGAATGCCTATCAGGTCCACCTTCGTTGATTAAAACCATAATTTCCACTTTGCTGTCTGAGCCCAAATTATGTAATAGTACATGCTTGGAGCTTAGGGGCATTTTGGAATGCTTAACCCATGCCACTTTTTTGCTCAATAAAAAAAACTGAAGCCATTTTAATTCAATGAATTAGGTGCTTAAAATATCATTGTCCATGCCTCTGGATCATTCAAGTGTTTGCTTTCTGAGGTTCATCATTACCTCCCTATTATTATTCCCTTCTAAATTTAGTTTGCCTATTTTGTGCAGAACCAGTTTCTTTTTATACTGAACCAACATGATTCAGCAGCTACTACTGGATTTCGCTGACGAAAAAAGGTTATCCTACCTCTCTAACACTGCAATCCTAGATTATGCGTACTGTATTCACATATGAAACAAACGAGCCATGCGTTCAGAATTGTGTACCCTGTAGGGAAACCCCGCGCCTGAAACCGAAGCGTCCCGTCGCCGCCGCCTCCTCCGTGCCCGTTTCAGACTGATTTGGAGGTACGTTTCAAACAAGTGGGTCGCAATGTCTGTCCAATCGTGCTGCTGGCGAGCGCATTGTTCATCAGAATCCCTACGGCTCCCCTCCGATGCTAACCCCGATGAGCACCATGGAGTGCGCCGTCTTCCATTTATTTTACCAACATCGAAACTGAAATTAATTTATTGTCCATGTTCTTTGGCTATGAGTAATGTTTTGCAATTGTATATAAGTTGGTTCTCCTCATTGGAATCCAGAAGCTTCCGGCGTCTCACAGGAGATGTGAGTGAATCAGAGGTCTGCTCTGTTTCATTTTTCTTCAATTATCAACTCATCCTTCCAAATTTTTAATTGTTTGTCATACACTGTTTGGAATTGTTATGATTGGTTGGTTCTCCTCATTGGTTTGCAGACGTTTCCTGCGTTTGACAGTAGAGGTGAGTCAAACAGAGGTCAGCTCTGATTCATTTTGCATCGATTATCAGCTCATCCTTGCAATATTTTTACGGTTGTCCATACACTGTTGGGGTTTTTTATGATTGGAAATTGTTATGATTGAAGTCTAGCATCGGCAAGTCAGGTGACTCTCGGTTCAAGAGTTTTTTCATTCATGATTGCAGCTCTTGCTTTATGTATCATGCTTCCATGACTAATCTTCTTGGAATGAAAAATATTTGGTTAAAATTTTACACTGGATTTATATGTTGATTACAGTAAGGATCTCAGTTAGAGTCCTCTCTTCACAGTACAAGCAGATTTTTCCAAAGGTTAAAGCTCCTTCTGTTCTTATTTCTGTCAGAGTAATAAAGATATAATATTATCAGCTCATCCTTGCAATCTTTTTACGGTTGTTCATACACTGTTGGGGTTTTTTATGATTGGAAATTGTTATGATTGAAGTCAACCATCGGCAAGTCAGGTAACTCTCGGTTCAAGAGTTTTATCGTTGATGATTGCAGCTCTTGCTTTATGTAACATGTTTCCATGATTAATCTTCCTGGAATAAAAAATATTTGATTTAAATTTTACACTGGATTTATATGTTGATTACAGTAAGGATCTCAGCTAGAGTTTTCTCTTCACAGTACAAGCAGATTTTCCCAAAGGTTAAAGCTCCTTCTGTTGTTATTTCTGTCACAGTAATAAAGATATAATACTATTGTCCCAAATGTACTTATGTGAATTGTTCTTTTAAACCCTACGTATGATTACTTTCTAATGTATTATTTAAGATTTGGAAATGCCCTTTTCTTACCAAATATTATCTTCTTTGCAGTTGCTTAACTTATTCACCATAAACCAGTCAGAAAAAAAATATGGAGGCCACAGCAAGCAACTTAGGTAATTTATTTGTACATAATGCTCTTTCTATCATGAAACTATGGTGCACATCCTACATAAAAATGAGCTTGAATAACAAAGATTAATTATTGTTGTTACTTTCAGAACATATTTTGCAATATGCAGTTATCGGGAGGTTGAATAAAGATCATAGCGCCTATGCTCTTAACCCACAGCAGATAAAGTTCCACATTGCGAGCGCCCTGAGCATAGTTGTTGACCCCAATACTATCATACATATATCACCTAACTTCATCATTCAACTTGATAATGGACACCAACTACATTTATTCACATTTCAATTTCATGTAAATAATCCATTACAAACTCATATATTGCTACTGAATCACCAATGGTCTGCAGCAAAACAGCTCCGTTTTTCAGTTCGGTCGGTTCAGGTGAAACTTCATCAGGTTTACTCTTTTTACTTCATATGATGCCCTTTTCTCTTATTTGTTGTAGCAGTTGTGCGAGCAGACCTCCTGATCAAATGGTACCATTCAGATTGTTGTATGCCACACTGAATCTTAACAGAAAATTCACCTTCGTTAATCAAGATGGGACTGATGTCCCGGTTTCTCCTTCCTCCTGTGATGGAGTTTCCAATTTGTTACTTCTGTTGTCAGATGTGCTAAAAAGAAAAAGGAAAGAGGGCATTCATGTGCCTGTCAATACGATGATAGATCATCAGGAATGATACCAAATGTAGATTCTTGACAACTCTTTAAATTTCCACTTCATACCCGCAGCAACGCGCGGGGCATTCCTCCTAGTTTACTATAAGTCTATAACTTGACTTCCATATGTAAGTGAAACTATCTACCCACCTATTCACTACCCACACATCCACTGTCCCGAAAGAGAAAAATGAATAAGCTAGAGTAAAAAAAAAAGTTTGAGAACGAAACTAGGCAGGAGAAACGAAAAACAGCCCATCACAAATGGACTGAATTATCAGAAGACGAAAAGGATAATCGGACCGTAAAAATGGGCTACCTGGGCTTCAGAATGAAGCTAGACAGGAGAATGCGATCGTGGCCTACCAGTACATGCGCGCCGCTATGGAGCCGGAGCGTGCGGGTGTCGTTACGCCTGCTAGCGCACGCCCGTCGAGTAAGGAGTCCCCAATTTATGTGCATAACATTTTACGTGACAAATATACACTACCAAACCAGACCACTGCTTCTTAAAGACGTCATAAGTGACGTGATTTCACAACTAACCCAACTCTATATTATCTGCGTCCGCATCTAAATTAACATGTCGATTAATTCTATGCACGAGACCATGTCTTCCTTCTGTCAGTACTTCGATTTCTATGATAGATCTCTTCAAAAACATTGGACCACGCCTCCGGGTTGGCAATCAACAATCATAACGAAAAAAAACATTCAGACAACCTCATTTCTATGGTCGTTAGTCCCAGGGTGAGCAGCTGAGGTTTCAACAATGGCATCAATGCTCTTGTCTTCAGTTCTGAGCGACCTTACTAGTAGATCCATATCGTTCCTGATCGACAAATGGTCGAGGCAGATCTCGCCGCTGACATTAGAGGAGACGCTGAGCAACCTACAGAGGCTTCTCCTCCGGGCTCATGTCATCGTCGAGGAGGCAGAGGAGCGGCAAATCAGTAACCAGGCCATGCTGAGGCAGCTGAGGCAGCTGAGGAAGGAGATGTACAGAGGGTATCACACACTTGACACCTTCAGATGCCGAGGAGGCGGCCATGAGGAGAACCGAGTGGGCCAATCCATTTCCAGTCCTGCCAAACGCATCCGTTTCAGCAGCGACAGCAGCAGCTCAAGCGAACAAGAGCAGCTCAGACAAGTTCTTGGCTGCCTAGAGGGCGCCATTAGAGATACGAATGAGCTCGTCGTGTTCTTGAGTGGATGTCCTCGCCGGTGCCGCCAGCCCTACAGCATGTACCTGATCCTGGACCACTGCATGTTTGGTCGCCAAATGGAGATGGAGCAAATCATGGACTTCCTTTTGCAAGAAGAGGTTCCCATTGACGGAAACCCAGGTGTCCTGCCCATTGTCGGCCAGAGGAGAGTAGGGAAGAGCACCCTAATTGTGCATGCTTGCAAAGATGAGAGAGTGCGTAACCACTTCTCTCAAATCATGTGTTTCAGACGGTGTGGTACAAAAGATCAGAGGACGGTGGAAACTCTAAGTGATTGTGATGTAATCAAGCATCGTAGCCGTACCACGGGAGAAGAAAGAATATTGGTTATAATCGAACTAATTGGTGACATGGATGAAGATGTATGGAGGAAATTTTACTCCGATTGCAAACATCGTCTTGCTAGTGGGAGTAAAATTATTGTGGCTAGTTCGTCAAACAAGATCGCAAGATTTGGAACAACGCAACCGCTGAAAGTAAAACTCCTCACACCAGAAGAGTACTGGTACTTCTTCAAGGTGCGTACATTTGGTAGCACAGACCCAGCAGATCACCCGAAATTAACATCAATAGCCATGGACTTGGCAAGAGAGATGAATGGGGAGTTCTTCGGCGCAAGCATGCTCAACGCCCTGCTTAAAGCCAGTTTCGAAGCTCGTTTCTGGAGCATGGTGTTAGCAAGTCTGAAAAGGTACAAGCGGATGAATCCCTTGCTCTACGGAGAGAAAGGTGTTGATTTCTGGCAGGGCTTCGAGCCGATAAATGTCCGAAGAGTAAATAAGACATCTTCTGAATATTTGGTGATTATTCATGACTATGAAACAGGTATTATTCAAGACAAGGCTCAGAATGGAGGGCTCCAGATGAGTATCCGAGATCTATTGTTTGGTAGTAACAGTGTTAGACCTCATGGGACATTCCAAGTTATGGCATGGAGATCGCATATACCACCTCACTACAGCTACATGTGGGACTGTGAGGTGCGGAGGCCGCAGCAAATGATCTCCAGCTCCAGGAGGAAGAGAATTTAGCAGAGCTTATCATCTTGTTGTCTCTCGTGACTTCAATTTGGAGGTAGAACAAAATAAGATGTACTCTCTCCGTTTTTCTTTCCTGCTTTTCAATTTCGGTTTCAGTGGTGTCTGAAATGGTTTGTAACAAAATCATAGGGGAAAACAATGCCTATAAACTATAAACAAAAGTAGAGGTGTAATGCCTTCGTGTAGAACGGCCTTAGTTTGTATTTTTGCCTTTGGCTGCCAGTTTATTAAACTTCCAAGTCTAATGAAAGTTATGGTTCCGGATTAGAAAAAAGGAGGAAACAAACGATAGAAAAGACAAGGAACACTCCAACCAACGAACGGAAAACCCAAACTCTATTAAACACTTCGCATTCCTTTCCACATAACATTTTCTGCTGGAAATTACTTTTCTTTTTTTTTTTTTTGAAACAAACTAGGTAGGACTTGAGGGCTCTCCGATTATATTAAGAAAAGATGAATAACAAAAACAACTACAGCTACAGTTAAAAGCAACGATATATAGAAAGGATTTGGAGTATTGAGATAAAAAAAAGCCTTCACAGCAAAAATACACCACCAAACCACCTGCTCCCTAAAGAAGGCATAAGTGACAGGCAGTCCACAACTAACGCAGCACCATTATAGCATAGGATGACAAAACTATGAATCGATATGTCATGCTTGACCGCATCAAAAACATGTCGATTAATGCTATGCACGAACGACCATGTCTTCTCTCTGTCAGTACTCCAATTTCTACAGCAGCTCTCTTGAAAACATTGGACTATATATGCCTCGGGTAGGGAATCCTAACAAAAACGTTCAGAGAAGTTTATTTCCATAATTAGTTGCTTAGTTCCAGGAGTGAGGACGTGCGGTTTTCAACATGGCCGCATGTTCTTGTCTTCAGTTTTGAGTGAACTTACCAGTAGATCCATATCGTTCCTGATGGACAAATGCTGGAGGCAGACCTCGCCCGCCGACAGCAGAGGAGACCCTGAGCAACCTACAGCGGGTTCTCCTCCGGATTCATGTCATCATCGAGGAGACCGATGAGCGGCACATCAGTAACCAAGCCATGCTGCAGCATTTGAACCAGCTAAGGAAGGACATGTACACTGGGTATCGTCACACGCTTGACACCTTCAGATGCCAAGCGAGCCCATCTTTCACCTCATCCATTTTCAGTCCGGCTAAACGGATCTGTTTCAGCAGCCGACGGCAGCAGCTCAAGCGAACAAGAGCAGCTCAGACAAAGTTCTAGTCTGCCTAGAGGGCGCCATTAGAGATACGAATGAGCTCGTTGTGTTCTTGAGTGGATGTCCTCGCCAGTGCCGCCAGCCCTACTGCATATACCTGATTCTGGACCATTGCATGTTCAGTCGCCAAATGGAGATGGAGAGAATCATGGCATTTCTGTTGCAAGAGGTTCCCATCGATGGAAACACACCAGGTGTCCTGCCCATCATTGGACCGGGCAAAGTAGGGAAGAGCACCATAATGAGCATGCTTGTAACCATGAAAGAGTGCGTGAACACTTCTCTCAGATCATGTGTTTTAGACAATGTGGTACAAGAGACCAGAGGACAGTGGCAAGTCTAAGTGACTGTGATGTTATCAAGCATAGTAGCCGTGCCATTGGCAAAGAAAGGATATTGGTGATAATCGAACTAAGTGGTGACATGGATCAAGATGTATGGAGGAAATTTTACTCTGATTGCAAACATCGTATTGCAATTAGAAGTAAAATTATTGTTGCTAGTCAATCAGACAAGATTGCAAGGTTTGGTACAACACAGCTGCTGAAAGTAAGAATCTTCACACCCGAAGAGTACTGGTACTTCAAGGTGCATATGTTTGGTAGCAGACACACAGGACCACCCAAAACTGGCATCAATAGGCATGGACTTGGCGCAAGAGATGAGCGGGTCGTTCTTCTGCGCCGGCGTTTTGTGCGGGCTGCTGAAAACCAACTTCGACGTTCATTTCTGGAGCATGGCTCTTGCAAGTGTGAAAAGGTTCAAGCGGATTAATAATACCTTGCTCCACAGAGAGAAATGCGCTGAATTCTGGCAGGGTTTGCAGCAGATATATGTCCGAAGAGTAAACAAGACGTCTCCTGAATATTTGGTGATTCTTCATGACTATGAAACAGGTTTTGTTCAGGATACGGTTCAATGAGTATTGGAGATGTCTTGTTTGGTAGCAACAATATTACACCTCGTGGGAGGTTGAAAGTTGCTGCATGGAGATCACATATACCACCTCACTACACCTACATGTGGGAGTGTGAGGTGCGGAGGCCACAGCAAATGGTCTCCAGGAGGAAGAGAATTCAACAGATTCAACGGACCTGATCATCTTATTGTCATCTCGCATGACTTCAATTCGGAGGTAGAGCAAAATAGGGCCCAACAAAATAAGATGTACTCTCTGCTTTCTTTCCTGCTTTTCCATATCGGTTTCTGTGGTGTCTGAAATAGTGTGTTTGTACCAAAAAAAACTATTTTTATTAGTAGTCAATGTCTTTTGTCAGAAAAATTAATAAGTAGTTCAAATGGTGAAGGTTTGACAAGACTTCATTTCAAATTGTAAGTCGCTCTGGCTTTTCTAGATGCATAGCATTGCTATGCATTTAGACAATGTATATTTAGACGTGCAATAACAGCTATGTATGATAGAGAAGCCAGGAAGACTTACAATTTGAAACAGATGGAGTACAGTCTAGACAGAACGCCAAACAACTAAGAGTGGGTACTTTTCACTAAGAGTAGTGGACTACAAATGAAGTAT
Organism: Chrysopogon serrulatus; assembly: GCA_015844335.1. Classification (NCBI taxonomy): domain Eukaryota; kingdom Viridiplantae; phylum Streptophyta; class Magnoliopsida; order Poales; family Poaceae; genus Chrysopogon; species Chrysopogon serrulatus. Next base: position 33,843 of record JADLZL010002717.1, on the reverse strand, counting down.
AATCAAGGGACTTCATCACAATAAACAAATAAACTATGTACTATATCATGCACTCTCGTACTGTACCTATCTGTCGCCTCTACATGTACAGTTACTTTACGTAAATTACTGCAAAAAGGAAGAAAGGTACCCGTGCACATCTGCGATGACACTAGCTGAATGAAAGAATTTGCAATGGCCTCATGCTCATGGTCTGACAGTATTGCTGTTGCGTTGCAGTCTCTATGCCTCTATCCACAGTTCTTAGCTGCACTGCATCGACAACCTTGTAATCTTTCGTTCTATTGGGTTTTATTGATAGCATCTGTGAGAACTCTGCTGCGAGCTTCAAAGACGTGTTTCAGAGGTAACACTTCATTAAGGGATTGGTTCTGCAATTTACAGGCACGGATTTATGACTCGGTGACATATATAATTTCAAAGCAGTAAGTACATGGTATGCATCTCATAATAATCAATTTCTTAAAAAAAATATATAACCAAAATAATCACCAAGGATTCATAGATAGGATGGGAGTCGGAACACCAGAAAATTAGTCCTATCCTGACTTCCTGAGTCCTTTTTCAACCAGTTTTAGGCTTTTGAAGTCCATTTTTCTCTACTCGAGGAACTGTAGGTAACTAAGTTATCTTAAGGGATATCACCCCTTATATTCCAAAGCAATTGCATGTGTCAACTACATCATCTCCAAGCATGTACTGCTAACTTCAAGTTGTGTGTATCCTCAGACGCACTATATAATTGGCACATACTCTACAGTATGAACAGGTCCGAAGCTAGTGCTAAGTTAACTCTAGCAGACCAGTCAAGGAACATGTATTATTTGTTGAAATTTACAGTGAATGGCCTTAGTTAGTTGCAAAAAGCATAAGTGATCTGAGGATGATATAGTCCCAAATGCATTGACCCTCAACCCAGGAACGTCGACCCCGACCTGGGTACACTGGATCATTTTCTACCCTGTCATGTAAAAGCCGCTCGCAAGTACCATAACATGTTCCTCAACCCCCCATCGATTTGGGAACAAGCCCCAGTAATAGAACAACACTTTCAAAAAGAAATGGTTGTCTGATGATAGCAGATAATCCTAGTCCTACAAAACGAATATGTAAATATTGCACAGGCAGGCCTTACCTTAAACGTAGGCAATTAAGGTGGTACCTACTTTACAGCTATTGAATATTATTAATTCAATTTTTATGTGTCAGCAGTTAGTACACTGTTTACAGAGTATTTCTTCACTACCTAACTTTACAGTAGCAATTGATTTAGTACTAACAGTAGACAATTCTGGACATTCTTTAATTATTCATTATGTATAGGCTTAACTTGTTTATTTGTCAATATTTCTGGATTGTACATGGAACAGTCATTCTATAACCCTATAATTTTTTTGTAAATAAAATTATTATGTGCGATAACATTAAGCCAACATTTTTAAGCACCACATGTAGCTCACCTGCAGATAATTCTACAATCTTCTAAATTGTTGTACCATTCAGAATCACTGCATTCTTGAGCACCACAGTTATCCCAGAACGAATATAATATCCTTCAGCTGGCCTATCTGCTTCTTGCACATTCTGCATTCATAAGGGAATATTCTCAGCTCAACATCTTACTCTGGAAAAATTACAACCAAGAATTTCATAACATGAACAAAAAATAATGTTTGCACAACGTAATACCCTAGTTATATGTCATATTAGGCCCAATTCTACCATGGATTTTCCTGGTCATTTCATTCCAGAAATGTCTTTTTAAGAAGAGATTATGCTATTTCTAAGACAAAAAAAAAGCATCACAACTTTTGTAAAGAAACTTGTAACCCAGAGAAAACATATTTTAGATCAAATAATAGTTGATTGCAGGATTTTGTTGCCGCTGTGGTAGGTAGTACATGTACCTAAATGCACAAAAAGCTCGCATGCTTTGTTCTTTGTAGTTGGTCAAACGAAGAGTCAACCATTGATTCATTATTTTAAGCATTATCATGCTAATCCTTACTGAGTAACCTTATGGTAGCATGTTATGAAGGAAGTGAACTAGCAGATATTGAAGAGGCTCAAAAGTATGGACTTGAAAGGCTTCCATAAAATTTATGAAAAGGGGGTCATACCTCTGAGTTCATAATGACTACATTCTTCCCAATTCGAGCATTTTTATCAATGATACAGTTCCTGTGTGACAGAACTCTATGTCAATGGAACATGCATAATACTCATGCAACCAAGTTTATATACAAATACACAATGACCTTATTTTCGTGTTCTCTCCAACACCGACTGGAACTTTTCCAACAGACAGTTCAGATAATCTCTCAACTTCAGTCTGGTAATAATCTGCCCCCATCATCATGGTGTCCTAAACCAGTTTGTTGTCGATTAATAACCGTGAAAATAAACAATCCACAATATTCAACAAGAATAAAAAAAAAAATATCCATTATCGATACTGGATAACTAGTCCCATTGTACAGTACAGTTAACAATTAAATAACCATTCGCATTTTGCTTCAAAATTAACAAAAGGTTACAAAATTGGTACAAAACTAAATAAACAACAGAGTTCATAAATGCTCAATGATGCATGGTGCTGCCACAAATGTGTATATTACGGAAAACAAACAGAAATAGATGGGCACTGCAGAGTAATAATCTGATGGCTGTGATAACAGATTGGGCAACACAATCTGATGGTTTATTTAGCATTTTTTACATATGTTTACCATTGTGAGAAGTAAATCTTCCACAATAAAGTTCTGCAGATCAACCATGCAGATTGAAGGCCACCTAACTCCCACTCCCTCACGATACTTTTAGATTTCCTTTGCAACTACATAAATCACAAACACTCAATAATTTACCTTGAGCTGCACTCCTGGTTGTAATCTCGAGCGGATGCCAATGACAGAGTGCTCAACACTGCACTCAGTTAGAAAGCAGCCATGTGAAACTATAGAGTTCAAAACCTGCATAGAAACAGATATATCAAACAAGGCTGCCAGGTAATGCATTATAAACAACACAATGTGTCAGTGGTAAGCGACTCTGACCTTGCAGTTTTCTACCTTGGTTGGAGGCAAAAATCTAGGAGATGTAAAAATAGGCTTCACAGGATCATAAAAATAGAAGTTGGGAGACTACAATATAATAAATGAAATTATTATCCTAGCACAGAAAGATTAAGCTGGAAACGATGTCAATCGAAATGTAAACCTGATCAGTGAGAGCAATGTTTGCTTCAAAGAAAGACTTTATTGTTCCAATATCTTCCCAGTAACCATCAAACAAATAAGCCTGGATCCAACAGAAGAACATGTCCTTCAAAATCAGCTGTTCATGACAACTAACAAGTAACAATGGTACCATAGGTTCATTTTGGACTTTGGAGGAGTATGAATACCTGCACATCAAAATCCTTTGCAGCCATTGGAATCACTTCTGAGCCAAAATCATTAGCTGTAGGATAATGGCCTCTAATAAATGTGCACAACAAACAAAGAACATAAGTGTCATCACCGCAAGCTGCATCATAATGTGAATGAAGGTGCATGGAGAAATTGCAAGATGAAATAATTCTTATGTCTTACAAGCTAAAAGTCAGAAGAGGTAACGATTTTGTAACTTTTCAACAAATTCACATTCATTTGGAACCACAAAAGAAAAAGGCTAATTATTAGAAAATAATTATACACAATAGTGTGAACATGAAATGCCATAAATACATTGTTCTTTCATGAAGGTTTTAAAAAAACAAATAAAAGGCTTACTTAGTTCTAATTCTTACCTTAGAAGCTTTCTGAGAACATCTGCCTTGAATACATATATTCCCATTGAAGCCATGTATTTGTACGTACTTGCAAACTCCGGGGATAATCCAAACAATCCCATGTTCACTTGCTGCAGCAACAAGTACAATAGATTGTTCAAAAACTTTTCCACAAAGTAAACAAATCAGAGGGTACTGATTGAAACGAAGTTAGGGAGGCAAAAGAATCAACTCAAATATTTTAGAATATAATGCAATATAAAAGGAAGCCCATGAACAAAAATGTTAATTATGCAAAAGAGAGGCAATATGAGGTCAATCTATACTTGTCTGAACAAATCATTAAGTAGGTATTTGTCTTTGGGGCCAGTGTGAGGAATGTACCATTGATTTCATATTTTCACCCTCAGGCTTTTCAAGGAAATCAGTGATGCGACCATTCCTGTCAACCTTCATCAATCCAAAATCAGATGCTCGACTGCATGTAGATGAGATAAAAAAAAAAAAAATAAGATAGGAATATGTTAGCATGGGATTTGTCAACAGAAAACAAGGCCATTGTAGTTCTTATAAAATGCAAAGCATGAGATGCCCAAAGCTTTCCAGCATGAACATTAATGATGGTCATAAACAAGTATGCTCAAGTGAATAAACAGTGCATTACAGTATTGGTAGAACTAGCTAAGGTAACATATTGGCATATTGCTTTGTTAGCCAACTGAAGACCAGTTTAAGTACCAAAAATAAGCAAGAAATAAATTCAAAATGGACAAAGGTGAGTGACCTTTCATCCATAGGAACACAGGCAACTGAAATATCAGCACCAGAGTCAACATGCTTCTGCAAAACAGGGTTATAATATATCTTTCTCCAGCAACGAAAAATAACACTGGAACTACAAAATCAACTTGGAGCAGATAGGAAACCTGCACAAAGTCCATGTAATCCATCCTATACAGATGATCACCAGACAGAATCAGTATGTTTTCTATACATTTGAGTCTCGCATCCTTCACAGAATATCAGGCAAAAGGTTAATCGGGCATAGTGATAGCATCCTCTTAAAGGTAGAGCATTACACATGGCCCAGGAAGAACCTCAAAAAAAGCCAGAGGAACTGCCTGACAGCATCTGCTGTTCCCTGGAACCATTTCTTTCCGGATTCCCCAGCTGTCTGGGTAGCTGCCAGCACCTATCCAATCCAATGAGTAAAAATAAACAGGCGGAAAACATGGTCACGTTCCCATCACACTGGTAATGCACAATGGCATTCCACACAAATTCACGCTCCATAGACTGAAAGAGTGTACCTCCACGGACCCACCACTGAATCCAACTCCCTCGCCAAAGTTGTATGTCCGAGCGATGTGGCGATTGAGAGACTGGGAATTGAACTGGGTGAGGACGTAGATCTTGTTGATCTTGCTGTTTATGCAGTTGCTCATCGGGATGTCGATGAGCCTGTAGCATCCCCCGACGGGCACCTGAAAGCGACAGGCGTCAGCTGAATCACTGTTACAGTAACTACCCTTGATGCTGGCCATATGGATTGCAACGGGAATCTCGAACCGCTAATCCCAATCGTGTAATGCCGATTGACGAACAAGTGAATGACGAAATGCGACTTGTGGGCGATGGAGATTACCGCGGGCTTGGCCCTGGTCCGCGTGAGCGGGAAGAGGCGCGTGCCAGCGCCGCCGCCGAGGATGATGGAGGCCACCGTGTCCGGGCTGACATCCCTCCGCGCCGCCGCCGCCGCCTGGGCGCCCGCGTCCGCCTGCTCCTCCTGGCACAAGCCACAACCCGAAAATGTGATCGACCCGCCGACCGCCGTACCACGGAACGGCACGGCACGCAACACAGATCACGCCACGCTTGACACCACCTCACGGCAATGCGCGAGCGCGACTGACCTTGATCCCGCGGGGCGCGTCGGCGAGGACGCAGCTGATGGTGGTGGTGGCGGCGGCGGCCGACACCGCGCGGCGCGGGGCCGGGGCCGGGGCGCGGCGCGGCGCGGCGCGGGGGAGCGGCGCCGCGGGGCTGGCGAGGAAGGCCGCGCTCGCGCTCGCGTGCGGCGCCGCGGGGTACGCCATCATCGGCCGTGCAGCCGTGGCACTGGTACGTACGGCGGGGGCCCGCGAGGGGATGGAAGAACGGGAGGCGGAGGGGGAGGACGTGGACGGAGGCGCCGCGCGCCGCGCAGGCAGGGGAACCGCACCGGGAGAGTCTCTCTCTGCCAGTGGGGTCAGCTCGGGGTTTTGTAACGGGAGTGGAGTGGGCGGGGAACCGGGAAGAGTGGGGGGGAGGCGCGTGGGGGCACGGGGGGGATTTCGGATCCAGCTCGAGTCACGAGAGAGGCTGGCTGGCTGGCTGGCTGGCCGGCCGTTCGGCGGTGACCCCTGACCCGTCCGTGGCGCTTCGCTTCCCCACGGTTCCGTTCCACCGCTCACCGGCGGCTTAAAAAGCCGTCACCCGGCCACCGCCTCGCGCGCGCTCCTAGGCGCTGCATGTTGACATGGTGTGGCTCACAAGTCACAAGGCCACACAGCCCACAGGCGATGATGGATCGGCCTGGTTGGTGCAGGGGAGGCTCAACCAGGTCTTGCAGCGTTCACGTGTTTGTTTTGGGCTGTTTGGATGTTGTCCTCGTATGGTATGGACTTGCCTATCACACAACACAAGTGATTCTAGGCGATCAAAATCTAACGTATGAGGGCCGGGCATGGAAACTGTTTTTTTTTTCTAAAAAAAAGGGGGCATGGAAACTGTTGGAGGCAGCGTCTAAATAGACAGGCTCTTAGTTCTGTGGTGCAAAAGTTGTCCTATACAGAAAATCCACGTCCCTTCATACAAGCAAGCATATAGAGATGCACCACGAGAGATAAAAAATAATAGACTAATAATTGGATACAGCCATACAGGCAACCAAAGTGACTTTACATCTGACTGTCTGATTGCATGTGCCAGACTTGGCTACCGTGGGATTGCATGTGCAGCGAGCTAGGATAGATGGAGAAGAGGACCAAACACACCTTTTATGCGTCTGTTTGGTTTTCTTGATTGTTTCTAAACTACCAAGCAATCTAAGTCCGAACAACCGTAGTATGTTCCCACAGAGCTAATCTCTAGTTGTTTGGTTGACTGTTTGTCTAGGCTTGGCTAGCAAATAGTGTTTGTTTGCTTGGTTTGTTTTGTGTAGAAATCATCTCCCCTTCGAGATGGTACGTTTACCCCTCTCAGTCCAATAGGTGGTGGCCGACCTTTGCGACCACATCAGCGAGTGCTGGGATGAACCGCCACCATGCGCGCCTTGCTCACAACCTCGTTGCCACGCCCTGTGAAGCTAGATCCTCCTCCGCACAAGTGTTGCATGCCCCCAATCGCTATGGCGAGGATGCGCGCCTTGCTGGGCCCTTGTTGCGCATGTCGTACCTAGTCTTGCCTACCACCTCTAAGCGCCAAACAAGCTGCTAGAGACGACCATGAACCCGTCCGTAGCCGTCTCCTATACAACCCTTGACCGCGCCAAGTCAGGGATAGGAGATGACCACAAGCCAGTCTGTAGCAAGCTTGTTGTGCTCGTGTCAAGCCCCTCCATCGAACGCACCACATGGTCTTGTTCATCATGAACACACTATCTTCTTCACCCTCCATAGCGGCAACGTTGATTGAAGCGCGTCGACTCCACCGATGTTTCCTCTAACAACCATCGCGATACCAGGAACCGCATCGTCACCGGCTTGTCCTTACCTCATTGAGCTTGTCGACACGCTAGTCTCCGATCGATCTCGCTGTGGATCTCCGGTGGTCAACACAATGTGGCCCTGATTGCATCAGCGGTGGCGAGGGGTTCTCTAAGGCTCTAGTGGCGGCGAAGTCCTCCGAGGCTCCAACAACGGCGGGTGAGAACGAGATGCACGTGATGGCAGGGGCGATCTGATACGGGGTGCCTATTTATACAAGCCTGGGTTAGGGGAACAACCATATCCTGTATTTCCATGGAGCCTAGCTAAGGGTCTCTTGCATCAGCTAAGCCTAGCTAGGGAAACAGCCAAACAACACAAAGTTTGAAGCTATATTATCGGAGCTTGAACAATGGTTAGTTGGGAAACCAAACACGCCCTATAGATGCAGCTGCAGTTTATAGACTTCTGTTGCGGTGGCTGTTTAATGTTTATAGTTTTTTTCTTTTTTAAAGCAGCCATGCGATGGCAGGGACGATCTGATACGGGGTGCCTATTTATATAAGTCTGGTTCTAAGGGAACAACCATATCCTGTATTTCTATGGAGCCTAGCTAATGGACTCTTGCATCAGCTAAGCCTAGCTAGGAGTATGAAACAGCCAAACAAACACAAAGTCTGAAGCTGTATTATCGAAGCTTGAACAATGATTAGCCGAAAAACCAAACACGCCCTATAGATGCAGCTGCAGTTTGTAGACTTCTGTTACGGTGGCTGTTTAATATTTATCTTAGTTTTTTCTTTTTTAAAGCAGGCTCTGCACAAAATAGTCTCAGCTAAAAGCACCAATAAAACTATGCTAGGCAAATGGTTCTCCCAGACATAAAGTGCATATCCTATTATGGTTTCATTATTTTTACTTTTGGCATGAAGTTTTGTCAGTGTTTTTGTGTCTCTCTCACAAGGCGCTTGATACCGTGTGCTCTGGTATTTTGACAGATGATTAGACGAAGCTATCGCAGGGGATGATTTGGACATCAGATACTGATAGAGAGGACGTGGCGTCTTGAACTTCCAGCGAGGTCAATCAAGACGAAACTTCAGCGTTCACTCACATCCGAGCAGTCAAGAGTCAAAACTTCGCAAACCCGGGTCCATGGTTATGTGCTGGCGATTTCAATGAAGTCCTCCATCATTATGAAAAGGAAGGAGGGGTGCCTAGGAGCCAAGCTGCTTTGGATCGATTTAAGGAGGTACTGGAGGATTGTGACCTTCATGATCTAGGATTCACGGGTGATATTTTCACATGGAGGAACAAGCAGTATAGGGAGAAGGATTATATAAGAGAAAGACTGGACAGGGCGGTGGCAAATGGAAGGTGGAGAGAGCAGTACCCGCTGGTACATGTGAAGAACGGAGATCCCTATCATTCTGACCATCGACCGGTTGTCATCCACCTAGATGGTCTGGGACAGCGGGGAAGTGGCAACACGGGAGAGCGGGGTTTCAAGTTTGAAGCAAGCTGGCTTAAGGAGGATAGGTGTGAGAAGGTGGTGATGGACGCATGGGCTGAAAGCGAACTGTTGGGGGATGGCACGGTGGTGGGAAAGCTAAAGAACGTGGCCTGCTGTTTACACTCTTGGAGTGTCAACGTTCTTGGTGATCTTGAGAAACGTATAAAAAAGATAAAGAAGGAGTTGGAGGGTTGTAGAAGGCTCCCTGTAAGTGATTTTTCAATCCAGAGGGAGGCAGTACTGAGTTATAGACTCGACAAAGTGGAGGAGCAAGTGGACATTTACTGGAAGCAGCGGGCGCATGCTAATTGGTTGGAGAAGGGAGATAGGAATACAACTTTCTTTCATAAGTGGTGCTCGGAGAGGAGAAGGAGAAACAAAATTGGTAGACTTAGAAAGGAGGATGGAGGTTGGGCGGAAGAGGAAGTAGAGAAGCAGGATCTTATTACTAACTATTTTGTACAGCTTTTCAGGGCGGGGGCTGAGGGGGATACACATCAACTCCTCCAAGCAGTGTCCCCCAAAGTCACCGCAGCGATGAACTCGGATCTTGTTCGGGAGTTTACTCCTGAAGAGGTCAGGACCGCGTTGGATGGCATTGGGGATCTCAAGGCCCCAGGTCCGGATGGGATGCCGGCTGTCTTCTACAAGCGTTTCTGGGATACAGTGGGTCATCAAGTGACAAAGGAGGTGCTGGAAGTGCTAAACGGTGGTGGGATGCCAGAACACTGGAACGACACGATTATAGCTCTGATTCCGAAGGTGAAGTGCCCTGACAAGGTAACTGACTTGCGGCCAATCAGCCTATGCAATGTTGTTTACAAGATTATATCAAAAGTTTTGGCGAATAGATTGAAGACAATCCTTCCTGATATTATTACACCTTCCCAGAGCGCCTTTGTCCCAGGCCGTCTTATTTCGGATAATATCTTGGTGGCTTATGAGCTTACTCATTATATGTTGAATAAAAGGAAAGGTAAAGTTGGTCACGCAGCGATCAAGTTGGATATGAGCAAGGCTTACGACCGTGTGGAGTGGGGGTTCTTAAAGAAGATGTTGGAGAAGTTGGGCTTCTGTGATTGATGGACGCAGCTTATGCTGAAGTGCGTGTCCACCGTTCAGTATAGAATCAAAGTGAATGGGACACTGTCGGACGCCTTCACCCCAGAACGAGGACTGCGACAGGGTGATCCGTTATCGCCATACCTGTTCTTACTTTGTGCAGAGGGTTTCTCAGCTCTGTTGAATAAGGCCGAGGAAGATGGGCTGATTGCAGGAGTGAAAATCTGCCGGAATGCTCCTAGCATTTCTCACTTGCTTTTCGCCGACGACTCTTTGATTTTGATTCGGGCGAAAGGGGAGGATGCTAGCCAACTACGAAACATACTGGAGTTGTATGAGCAATGCTCTGGACAGATGATTAACAAGACTAAGTCAGCTATCCTCTTTAGCACCAATACAAGCACCGATATGAGGGAGGAAGTGAAGAACATACTGGAGGTGGAAAAGGAAACCATGAATGAGCGCTACTTGGGCCTCCCTGTTCATGTTGGGGTATCCAGATCAAAAATATTTGCGTACCTGAAAGATAGAGTGTGGAAGAAGATCCAAGGCTGGAAAGAGAAGAGCTTGTCATGGGCAGGAAAAGAAATCTTGGTAAAAGCAGTAGCTCAAGCCATCCCGACGTTTGCTATGGGGTGTTTTGACATCACAAAAACCCTCTGCGATCAGGTCAGTGCCATGATTTGTCGCTACTGGTGGAACCAACAGGAAGGCAAGCACAAGATACATTGGCTGAGTTGGGAGCAGATGATCAAACCAAAAAAAGAGGGTGGCCTTGGTTTTAGGGACCTGCATGGTTTCAACATGGCGATGCTTTGTAAGCAGGCATGGCGACTGTTACAGAACCCTGAATCTCTTTGTGCAAGAATTCTCCAAGCAAGATACTACCCGGGCAAGTCATGTCTGGATGCAGCTATTGGCAGTGGGCTCTCTTACTCATGGAGGAGCATTCGGCGGGGTGTCGACCTGCTGAAAAAGGGCATAATTTGGAGAGTAGGCGATGGGGAGAATCTGAATATCTGGAATGATCCATGGATACCGCGCGATGGTTCGAGGAGGCCATGTACACCAAGGAGAGCATGCCTCCTGCGTGACGTAGCTGAGTTAATCGACCCAATGACAGGTAGTTGGGATGATGCTCTGGTGAGAGACATTTTCTGGGAGGAGGATGCTAAAATAATCTTGGCCTTGCCAGTCCATGGTGGCATGAGTAATCTGATTGCTTGGCACTATGACAAGAAGGGCTTGTTCTCAGTCAAAAGTGCTTACAAGGTGTTCAGGGACGATCTGGCTCGCCACCAAAGACGTCCAGGGGGCTCATCTTCCAATCCTGATCCGAGTCTTGCAGCAGTATGGACAAAGATTTGGGGTTTGAGTTGTGCAGGCAAAATCAAACACTTCCTATGGAGGTTCGCCTATAACAGCCATCCCCTCCGTATGAACCTGAAACGGAGAGGAATGGACATTGACACATGCTGTGTGGCCTGTCGTCGCTTTGATGAGGATGGAGCCCACCTTTTTTTCAAGTGCAAGGCCATAAAGCAAGTCTGGAACATCCTTGGTCTAGAGGCAGAACGTCAGGTTTTAGTGGAGAAGGCCTCGGCGAGGGAGGTCATCGAATCAATATTGGCTTGGAGAGAGGAGACAAAACTTAAGTGCTGCCTTCTGCTCTGGTTCTGTTGGACAGAGAGGAACAGGATACGTGATGGGGAGCAAGGGAGATCTGCTTCAAATTTGGCCCATGGTCTCCAAGTCTACTTGGCTGCTTGGGGCTCCCACGCGGTCGGTAAAAGTCCTGCGAAACCAGTGATCAAGAAACGATGGGAACGCCCAGCAGCGGACTACGTCAAAGTAAATTGTGATGCTGCCTACCAGGCCCAGACTGGTTCAGGCGGATGGGGATGCATTCTGCGTGACTCCGATGGGGACGTTGTGACAGCCAGGAGAGGAAGATTGGAGGCACTACTGGAACCAGTGCAAGGCGAAGTGATAGCTTGTATTCAGGGTGTGCAAGCAGCGATCGATGCAGGGATCACGCAGGTCATTGTTGAGACGGATGCATTGGCTGTGGTGCAGGCAGTAAACTCCGACTCGGCCGACTTCAGTGTGATGGCACACCTCCTATCAGAACTACGCAGCCTGCTATCTATAAATTTCAATTCATGGCGAGTCCAGTATCGGCCCAGGGAGAGTAACAGGGTAGCACACGAGCTTGCTGCGTTAGGCTCCACTTGTTCCATGGACGATGATCCAACTCTTTTGTCTTTCCCTTTGGGAATTCAGTCTGTAATTGCTGATGATTCAGCCCCTTATGAGTAATGGAAATTGATGATTTCCCCTAAAAAAAAAAAAAAAAAAAAAAAACTTCGCAAACCCAAACGAATCTGACCCACTCCTTCCACACGCTAACAAGGCAAACGACCCTCGGGACGCCACGCGGAAACATCCGTCCTCGCCGACCCGCACCCACCCGGACCGGAGGCAGCAGCAGCAGCCCAGCTCCCCCACGAATCTCGATTCCTCCCCACAAACAACATTGCCATCGCCGCCCGCCGGGCCTCCCCTCACCTTGCCCCCTCCGCCACGCTGCGAGCCGCCCCCCCCCCCTGCCCCTAGGGTTCCTCTCCCCCCGAGTCGGGCCGGGGGCGGCAAGGTAGAGGGAGGGGAGGGGAGGGATGGACGGGTGGGCGTCCGTGGCGGCGTACACGGCCGCCGCGCTGGCGTCCGCTGCGGTGGCGACGGTGGTGGCGCTGCGGCTCGTGCACCGCCACCTCCTCCACTACGCCGAGCCCACGCACCAGCGCTTCATCGTCCGCATCATCCTCATGGTCCCGGTACGCCTTCCCCCCCGCCCCTCCGACACCCGCTTCTGTATACTAGTACTATATAGGCGAATCGTAGCTGTTTACGTCAGCTCTCTTACCTGTGATTTGTGGGCCAACTGTGACTTGGTATCCATTTCCAACTGAAATCTTCTGCAGCTGTAGCCATAACGGTTTGCCCTTGGACGCTTCTATGCAGCTATAATGACGTACTATGTGTAGCAACCATTTATGTTCATATATGTGTATACTTGTGTTGCGTATGCATTAGATTGCAGCAGCTGTCTTAGGGACTGTTTGGATACAAGGGCTAATCACTTGCTAGCTAAAAACTATCTCAAATTAGCTCTAGTGCATCCAAATTGGAGAAATAATAGAGTAATAGGTGGAATAATTTTTTGGACAAGTCTATAACTAGTTGTTAGCCAACCATAGCTAATTTGGGATAATGTTAGCCCCAACTAGTAACTAGCCATGTGTATCCAAACATGCCCTTATTATTGATCATTATTTCTTAAATAAAACAATGGGTCCCTGTCTCCAAAGGTTGATAGTTTTGGAGAACCATTTTTGTGTTTTCTTTCGGATGGAGCATGGTAGCACCTTTCTGAATTTTGTTACTTGCCACTGCAACAATAACCCTAAGTTACTTTTCCTGCAATAGCCTGTTTGGTTTGACCCTATGCAAAGCTGCCTGGCCCAGGCATGAATCCAGGCGTCCAATTTTGGAGGTCTGGGACTGAGGTTGCTGCTTGGGCTGGGAGTTGCCCTGTTAGAGTATGTTAGGGGGCTATAGTTCCTAGGCCCAATAGCCCCCTAATGTACTCTAGCATGCCAGGATGGCCTCTAAACACATGTGTGAACAGATATTTGTTGTACTCAAAGCTTAAACTGATGCTTGGACTACTAAACCTTACAGCTCTGAGGGAGTTTAACGAATGTGCTGAGCAGAATGGCTTATATTTTCTTTCTGCTCCCTGGCTCAGATATTATTTACCTTATCTCATAAAATTAACTTTGTTGTAATGGAACCATCGAACGGGAAGAAGACATGTTATCTCATAAACATGATATTTCCAGTTGTGGTTCCTGCATGATCTGTCAAGTCACATGACATTAGTTACAGCTAGTTATATCACAGGCTTTTGGTTACACTATTTGTGCCATGTCTTTGTTCTCTTTGGTTTGGCATAATGCATATGAATCATTGCGTCTACCTTCTGTGCATGGAACGTGTACATTTTTCCTAGATAGTTGGTTTCAAGTTTCAGCATGGAATCATTTGACTGGATTGTGTCAAATCATTTAATTTTTTCATCTTATAGATGTATTCTCTATCCAGCTTTTGTGTTTTCTAACTATCTAGTACATTTATTTCAGGTATATGCAGTGATGTCATTTCTTTCCCTTGTCTTACCACATCAAGCAATCTACTTCAATTCTATTCGAGAAATGTAAGTCAACTACTTGTAACTCAAACATATTTTATTTTATTCTGTATGTCACCTAATTCATGCTCATATCACTTGAAACATCTACGATTTCATTCATGATGGATCATGGTGCCCTCATAACAAGAACTAATACAAAGAGTTAAGAAATAAAACAGCTCTCATAACCTTCCTTTTAGCACTTATCTGGTATAAGCCCTGTGACGAATGATGATATGATCTATGACCTCAACCGATGACAAATTGCAGTCCTGCTGTTAATGTGAGAAGGGTATGAATTTACAACTATGTTTAGGTTACAGTATTGCTAGTTGTAGTGGAACTTGGTCTGTGTGCTCAAGTTCTGAATGCTCTTGCACTAGAATCTTCAAGAACTGAGCTCGACCGTTAATGATGCTGATGCGTTACCTGAACCAAAGCAAGACTTTTTGTTCAAAAGAATGTTAACTTCAAGCCTGCAATTATATACTAGTAACGGTATTAGAAATATCACCACTAGTGCTTCTAAAGGATGGGGGCAGGCTACTTCTAACACTACATTACAAAAATGCCTCCTGTTTTCTTTTATATGCAAAACCATGGGGGAGTTCCCCACTGTGCCAGTTCCTGCTGATCAATGAAGTGAAGTTCAATTGTGTGAATACCTACCCAATTAGGGATCAAGTACCAGAGAAAATTGGTCATGGGGGATCATTTTTCTAACTATGCATATGCCTATCGAAATCATGATATTAACTTAATGAGCAATACCATACGCTTACAAGTTACAACAATGTTTCTTTGATATCTTTGTACTCCACGACTGCATTTATCCAATCAACTAGTTTAGGTGTGATCAAATTATTACTTTATTTTAATAAATGAAATAATTAAATAAGTTCTGAAATTACCACTTCTAGAAATCTATATTTCAGCTAGATCCACTTCTAGAAATATTTGTGATCTTTGAATCCAATTGTCCATCAAATGAAAACTAATGGTGAATTGTTCTCATACTTATGATTTGTGGGGTAAGTCGGTAACATTGGGGATGTAAGAGTATTATTGTAACCGTTATTTTTTTCCTGCATTTATGGGGATAATTTTTTCCCTCCAGTCTGAAGTAGATAGCCTGTGATTTTCCCTCAGTCTGAAGTAGATAGCCTGTTATTTTCCCTCCAGTCATAAGTAGATAGGCTATTAGCAAGTTAGTATGGTTATAATGCGGACCAACAATAAATAATTGCTAAACCTTTTATAGCTCCACTAAATGTGAAGTTACCTAGATCAAAATATTGACTTGCTTTTTTTATTGGAATAGACAATTTAATTTATAGTTTGTTTGAAAACATATGTTCCAGATATGGTGACGCAGTTTGAATTGGAAGTTTTTATTCTCTATTTGGTGCTCACATAATATGCTGACAAGCCCTTGTTTAGTGCCTGTTTGCATAGGAACTGTAGACTCCTTATTAACTAGTGAGGACTGAAACCTCTTTCAAGACAAAGGTTGCTGTTTTTTTTTTTCTTTAAAAACTCAGCCATGAACGTCTTTGCAAAAATGACTCTGTTGTGAAGAGCAGTGCCCCAGGGCAGGGTCATCTGTACTAATGGCACCTGATTTAGGGTCATGAGGTACATTCATCATAGGCTCATAGCACTTCTGCAGAACAGCATTGGTCATACTAATACAATCGCAAACAAGCTTAATGTCCCAATCCGATCCTTTTTCCAAAATGAGGAAGAAGAACAATATTTAAGTCCTCTTAAAAAGCTTTGCGGGCATGATAATTCACTGTTTTGTGTTATTGTTGTATTTATTTTCTTAAGAGGTAATTGATTAGCTGCCCTAAATATTCTTCCTCCTGCTGTACACACAGGATAGTCAAGGTTCAAATGTTATACATCCTGTTGTTATTTCATTGTTTCTGCAGTTCCTTGACAAATTTGTGCTAATATAAGCGGTGTTAAATCTGGAATCATGATTAAACTTAGTTCGTTTGTGTTTCAGCTATGATGCTTGGGTCATCTACAATTTCTTTTCACTTTGCTTGGCATGGGTTGGAGGCCCTGGTACTGTGGTGGTAAGTTTGAATGGGCAATCTCTGAAACCCTCATGGTTCCTGATGACTTGCTGTTTACCAGCTATTCCTCTAGATGGGTGCGTAATTCTCTTTTGTTTGATTAAATGATCATTACGGCAATTTTATACTTGTCCACATGCTTTAAAAACCTTGTCTTATGGATTATGACTTTGTGTGTTCCTTACAGGCGTTTTATACGGAGATGTAAACAAGGCTGTCTGCAGTTTGTGATCCTAAAACCAATCTTGGTTGTTCTCACCTTCATACTTTACGCAAAAGGAAAATACGAAGATGGAAACTTCAGTGTCAACCAGTCCTATCTGTACATAACTATCATCTATACAATCTCATACTCTATGGCATTGTTTGCTCTTGCACTGTTCTATGCGGCATGCAGAGATCTACTTCAGCCATATAACCCTGTCCCGAAGTTCATCATAATCAAATCAGTTGTGTTTCTAACGTATTGGCAGGTAAAGTCTATTATAAGGGTTAATTTCTTTCTCTGAATTACTTCTGAACCACCAGTCTAGAACATGTTCAGATTTCTTACATGGAATGGCAGTTTTGCAAGCAAAATGACTCGACCGGCATTTGTTGTTACTTGGTGAAATAAATTTCCTTCTGTAATAATCTGGAAGCTTTTCTCACAGGGTGTTCTGGTTTTCCTTGCTGCGAAATCTGGATTCATAAAAAACGCTGAGAAAGCTGCCTATCTCCAGAATTTTGTGCTATGTGTTGAGATGCTCATAGCAGCCATTGGGCACCGATTTTCCTTCTCCTACAAGGAGTATGCTGGCTCCAATGCCCGCCCTTTTGGTGGTTTTAGGGGAAGCCTTCTTCACGCTATGAAGTTCAATGACTTCTATCATGACACTGTACACCAGGTAAATTTGTAATCCTGGTCGCAGATGCTATCCATATGCATAATCTCCCTGTATCTCAGTTCTCAGAGTGCAGTTTCAATGTTTGTATCAGCTAACTGTTTTCTCCCACATTACAGTTTGCACCTACATATCATGAGTATGTGCTCTACAGTAACGAAGGGGAGGATGAACCAACAAAATACAGCCCTAGCACTATCGCGCCAACTGGAGAGCACCTAGTAGAGCTGGCAGAAGTCACTGTTGTGAGCTCGAAGGCTCCAGGGATGTCGAGCTTATTGCTGAATGAGGCTGATCAGGCAGAAACAATGCCCATGCCATCTGCTGCTTCTGCAGAACCATATGACCTCTCGAGCTTCCTCAATGTAGAGTTATCTGATTACCCTGATGAGGTCCCTGCGATTACTGATGTAAGAGAACAATGACATGTTGTGGTGTACATTCATGGTGTAAATGGGCGATAGCACTGTTGAGCTGATCATAGATATACTTGTACATAGAAATGTCGAGTGTCAGTTCTGTTTCATTGTTGGCCCATTTTGGGGGGCATGTTGAACATGTCTTTTTCCGGGTGAGTTAAAGATGAGCCAAGCTGACAGATCAATTGAAGGCACACGTGGAAATATAAGGTGTAAGCAACATGTCGTAGATCAGCTGAATTGCTTATGCTGATGAGGTGGGGCACGGGTGTTGGTTGAACGTGGTTTCCATACTGATTACTGATTTTTATAAAAGGTTCACTTATATAACCTGCAAAATTACACTGGATATTGGTTTACAGGAGATGTGTCGGTTAATTGTATGATGATTTAATTTCCCTGTTGCTGAAATGGTACACTTCATCTTCTTAGACCCTAAGCCATATTTGCTCGGCTTACCAAAAGAGTAGTTAATAAGTAGTAGTACAGCATAAGACTATATGAGACGTCCTACATGGAAAAAAAAAAAAAAAAGTACCTTCGCACAAATTATACCGAACTGACTGACTACTATATAAGGCCTAAGACTATATGAGACGTCCTACATGGAAAAAAAAAGGTACCTTCGCACAAATTATACCGAACTGACTGACTACTATATAAGGCCTGTTACAAGCGCAAGCGAAGCTGTTAGCTAAAACAAACATGGCCGAAGAGTTAACTCATAGTTTTACAAAGGGTTTTGTGCCGGCGCAGCTATATTTTCTACAGACAATACTGTACATTGCTACCGCGACATGGTTCTATAGGACTAAGAGGCAGGAGCCCAACTCAGGTGCACCTCTTGTAGCGCTGGCGTCTGATTAACACAAAAGTATAATCAAAGCAACCCACTATGGTACTATACTGCTAGTAGTTCAAGATCATCTGAAACAAGCCAACCTAACCGCATCGGTCATCTCTTCAGAAGGATTCATACCGGCAGCTTTCATCCGATACATGACTCTGGTGGCCTCTCTGTACCGTCCACCCACCGCGAGCATACGCCATGGCGAGGGCGCTCCAGCACGCGGTGTCAGGCTTGCCACCGATTGCCTCGAATGCCCTGGCGGCGTCTGCCAGCCGCCCTTGCTTGGCGTACATGTGCACCAGCCCAGAGCCAACGAACTGGTTCGTGTCCACGCCACGCTTGATGGTGTCAGCGTGCACCTGCTGCCCACAGCACCCTTGGTTCTGTGACTCGGCGAACACTGCGAGGATGCTCGATAGGGAGAAGCTGCTCCTTGGAATGCCCGAGGACGCCATGTCCCTGAAGACGTCAATGGCCTCGTTCAGCTGGCCGTCTCGGTGGCAGGATGTGATCAGGCTCGTCCAGGCCGCCTCAGGGATTGGTTCCTGACAATGGTGCTGCATCATTGTCACGAGAACTCGCCGCGCGCTTCTGTGGAGGCCGCCGCTCTCGCAGTACAGCTGCACTAGCGAGCTACCAATGTCACCGCGGATCCTTCCTTTCTTGATGACGAGAGCATGTACCTGCTCGCCGAGACGTAGTTCGCCCGCACGAGTGCACGACCGCAGCACGGCCACAACGGCATGAGAGCAGCAATCGCCACCATCCAGGACCCGCGTTCCGTGGCACATGTGGGCGAACATACGCATTGCTTTATGATGGAAGCAACCATCCGAGTAGGCGGACACCATGGTCGCCCACGCCATGCTGTTCTGGGTGGGCATTCCGTCGAACACCCGGCGGGCAGCTTCCATATCCCCACACGCGGCGTATGACAGCAGCACCCGGTTGGCGACCGGCGACGGGAGTCCATCGGAGGCGCAACGCGCGGCCATGTGCGCGTGCACGGAGGCCACCTCTGCCGCGTCGGCGCACTCCCTGAGGAGGGATATGTAGATGTCCTCGTCGGGCGGGATGCCCAGCGCGTCCATCAGGCGGAGCACGTCGCCGGCGCCGGACGCGGACGGATGCGAGTCGGTAGCTTCCGGCGGTGCTTTCTTGGAGCAATCCTTGCCGCTAGTGGTGTCAGTGGCGGTGTTGGTGGGGACGGGGAGCTTCGGACGCGAGAGGAGAGGCGGGGGCGGTGGTTTGGCCGGTTTGCTTAGGGCCGGCAACCCTGATTTACTGGTGGATGTGGCCGGGGTGGTGGCGTTCGCGGAGAGCTGCCGGCCGCGACGAGAGAGGCGGGGAGCCGCCGTGGTGGCGCAGAGCGGTTTCGGGAGGGAGCAGCGCGCCATGTGCGAGGCGAGGTTGGCTGAACCTGAAGCACTGGAGGCTGGAGGGAAGGTTCCGGCTTGTTCAAGAGAGGATTTGTCAATCCGTGTGAATATTTTGATTAGAAAAAATTGGTGTGATATCCTTCTAAGTTCGCTGGTTTCTGGGCTGGATATTTCTTTGGGCCCACTATTGAAAACATGGCCAAGCCAGGCCAAAAGTTTAACCTGTTTTTCCCCTCTCCGTCTTTTCCAATTTTTTCTTGATTTAATCACAAACCCAAAGGTCAAAGTTAATGCATCCAATCTAGAATAGCTATCATATAGCAATGGAAAATTGCAGGGAAATATACTCAGAAAGATCCTAAAACTTTCATTCATAGAAATGCACTCGTTTTGTCAGAAATAAGAACATCACCGTTCAAGCAACAACTCAGCAGTTACATTCTCCTTTCCATCTGCCTCTTTTTAATACAAGTTTATGAACAGTTCCAGCCTCTTGCAATTTTTTCTAAATAGTTGTATTCTTTCTTATGATGATAGGGACTGCATTCTCTAAATACTTCTAGTTTCTAGCAGAGAATACAAATAAAAAGGAACATTATAGAGATATCCATAAGGTTCAAGTGGAAATGCTATTACCATCTTAAGCACAAGGTTTTCTTTTGGTTTTTTGTCGAAGGACACACTAAATATGATAAGAGTAAAAACTGTTGAATCTACAAATTAACTGTGTTCTTTGCACCAATGCTTTTGAGTAAATTGTTGAATGACAATTCTTATACACTGGTTTCACCCAAAATTGCTAGGCTAATTTGAACTTACAAGTTGTGGGGTTTCCACCCTGGCCCCGCACCCTCGACGCGCGGAGGTAGCAAGGGTGGACACCGAGGGCATCTCACAAGAAAGAAATGTAAGTGGGAAGATGGATACACATAATAGATTAAATAGTATAACATCACTAATTCACAATCTCTATATCCGTGCTTGCCTAGCATTTATAGTCCATGCTAGGGCAATGTAAAATTACACTTATAAGGAAATTAATTAAATTGAATATTCCTAGGAAACTTGAGGGCAGCATGGACGATGCTTGGTCTTCGACCACCCTCCTGATGTCGTTAGGGCTTCAGTCTTAGGGGCTCACTTCCAAAAAGCCTCCAGAGGCGGCGGTGTTTACGCGGGCCCTCAGGAAAATGATGGCGTCATCGGGCCTCCCCCACCTTTTCACCTTCGCTGAAAACCTTTGGCCCCGCAAGACAAAGCTCTGCAATATCTTCTTAGGGGGACTAGAGGAAACGATAGGGATGATGTCGGCGAGGGTGCTTACGGGGCCGCCATCCTCACCATCGGGATGCCGCTAGTGAGAATGCTAGAGGGGTTATATGATGGAGTCAGGATAAACGGATGCGGTTGTTTTAATCGACAAAGGTTTAGGTCTGAGGGTGCGAAGAGAGGAGGGGATGTCACCGTGAGGGAGTTCCACCAACACAAGTTCACAACAATATAGCCTTTTCAAGCATTAAATTTGGGTAGAAGTTATATATGCCCTTCAAAATGAATATTATAATCATCAAATTTTGTTGCCACAAATATAAGAGAACACTTCCTATCCTCGTGTAAAAATATAAGGTGCACATGTATTCTAATACCAAACTTCATACTATTCTTTTAGTTGACGTTTTGGACAAGGTTTGAAACATTTATTAGCAATAACTTTTAAAATATTTAGTTTGAAAAGGTGAAACTTATATGTATAGATTCGCCTTGAAGCCTAGAATTTTTAATTTTTCTTATATATTTTAATAAAAACTGATGGATACCAAAACGTCAACTAATATGAATATGGAGGGAGTTTCTTTCACTGACATTTAGTTTACGAAATAGTTGCATTGGACGACGGTCAGCCCCCTGTCACTAGCGCCATGACGCACCGCCTGAATAACGGGCACAAGGATGAAGACCACGGTAATTCTAATGTATGTTCCTAAAAATTTTATATAATTAAATAACGGGCACAAGGATAAAACATCTTAAATTTGACTAAATTTATATAATTAAATAATAATATTTATGATACCAACTAAGTATGGTTGGATTCTTTATTAATTATATTTTCGTAATATTACCTATTTGATGTCATAAATCTTTATAATTTTTTTAAATTAAGTTGAACTTGAGATGCTTTGACTCTTGAAAAGAGTTGGAATGTCTAATAATTTGGATTTTGGAATGGAGGGACACTGAGTCAACCACGCTAGTCTATAATATTACACGATTGGTGGAAAAAATAGGTCGTTGGGTGGGCTCCATAAACTACTGCATATATAGAGAGACAAGTTGGATAATGAAATAATGTGTTAAGTGGCAAGGTGACATCACTCCTCCGGAAGGTTGAATTGACACGTTCTTAGCGTAGTAGGTGAGATTAACGCGGAGTATCTCCGACAGTTCCCCATCTTAAGTTGTCATTTTTAGTTTTTTTTGGCAAAAACAGAAAAAACCTTCTCCAACAATTTCCCATCTCAGGTTGTCATTTATCCCAAATTGGAAAAAAAGAGCCTCCGCACGCGCATATATGCGCGCTCGACTCCACGCGCGCATCCGACCGTATTAGAAGAGGTGGAAGGGTGGAAAAACAATTTTGTTTCTGCTTCAGGGTTCCTGATGTAAGTTTTCAAGAGGTGGAAGACTATAAACATAATTTTGTTTATGTCTCAGAGTTCCTGATGTAAGTTTAATCTGTGTTTGGCAAGTGAATTATGCCAAACTGTTGGAGAGAGTCTATTTTTTTATTTGCCATATATTTTAGAGAGTTGTCAAATCATAAGATTTGCCAAGTAAATTTTGGCAAACTCTTGAAGATGCTCACTTTAATTCGTATAAAACTATAAAAGTGCAGTGAAACAATACTTGGCAGAGGCACCCCTCTCGATCAGTCTCGCCTAATGCACTCTGCTTTTACGAGAGGTACGCACAATCGCACATAACTCGGGATTCATATTCCGATTATATTAAAATTCCTTTATGACAGTTTATTCCAGTTGAAATAATGTTTAGGCTGCTGTATGAACGTGCAATATCTTCTGTTATTATTTAGGGAATTTGTCTTTGCAAATTTCATTTTTAGTATAACAAAAAGGCACCACAGCTATTGCTGCTCTTTGACCAAACCCAAATACAAGGAGAAGCTCTAGTTCATCAACAGCAGCAACGCTGATGGACCGACGTCTCCTGGAAGCAGCCAAATCAGATGCAGGATCGATGATCAAGGACCTGGCTCTCCATGAACCGGGCGTTCTTCTTGGAACAACGCCACAGGGCAACACCTGCCTCCACATCTCCTCCATCCATGGCCACGGCAGGTGCTGCAAGGAAATCCTCGAGCTGGACCCTTCCCTACTGGCTGCAGTGAACGTGGACGGCGAGACGCCGCTCCTCACCGCCGTGGCAAGCGGCCATCCATCTTTGGCTTCTTTTCTCGCCGAATGCTGCCGTGATCATCAACTAAGGGAAGCAATCTTGAAGCAAGACAGGAACGGATGTAATGCACTCCACCATGCCATTCGCAACGGCCATAGGGACCTCGCGCTGAATCTGATACAATTGGAGCCCGCCCTGTCACAAGCTCTGAACGAGCAGAACGAGTCACCCATGTTCATTGCGGTGCTGAGATGTTTCACAGAGATCTTTGTTGAACTGTTGAAAATCCCGACTTCTGCTGATGCAGGAGCCTGTGGTTACAATGCTCTACACGGTGCCGTGAAAACTGGGAATTCAGGTAAAACCTGCCGACCGCCAATTACCGTCTAGAGTAACTTATTCTGTAAAATTATCCATGGTTGCTTTTTTAACCATGCATTGTTCATGCCTTCATTTGGTTTCAGTTATAGCCAAAATGATTATTGAGGAACGTCCTGGGTTGCCAGACAGGAAAACAATAAGAAAAACACTCCAATGAAGTTGGCTGTAACTTGGAATAGGATTGACTTGCTAAGGGTGATGTTGAAACATGATTGGTCTCTAGGGTATGTCGTCTCCACAGATGGAAGTACCCTGCTTCACTCTGCTGCTTATCAGGGCCATGTTGGAGTTGCCCGGATGCTTATTGAACATTGCCCAGATACTCCCTATTCCGACGCATTCGGTTGGACTTGTCTTCACGAGGCTGTATGCCATGATCGGTTGGAGTTTGTAGAATTCATTCTGGTGTCACCACAGCTTCGGAAACTGGTTAACATGCGAGATGCAAGCGGCAGAACAGCTCTGCATCATGCAGTGCAACGGTGTAATCCAAAGATAGTCGCTGCTTTACTATTCCACAAAGGTACAGATTTCAACATGCTTGGAAACAACAGTAGGACAGCAATTTGGGAACTGCATCATGCCATCGATCACGCTAAGACTTTGAACTGGGTATGTATGCACTCTTGCCTTTTTGTTTGCTGGCACACTCAACACTAAGAACACACAATTATTTTATCTGGTATCTGAATCTCTAGTCTTAAGCATATGAGTAATATAATAGACAACATAGCAACATTACTATGAGTTTATAGGTAACAACACACAAAAAAATTTAGGTGCCCAACACCTATGATTTTATATATAGTTTCTTTTTTCCTTGTATACTAGTATTATATTACAACAAGATACATTTTTATATCTAAATTCATGCAGAATGAAGTTTACATGCTTATGATTAAAGCTGACCCTGAAGATACAACCTCTCTCTATAACCTTCATCGGCGCGCCCGGGAAAGAGCAACCATTAGATCAAGGAATGATGTCAAGTCATTAACTCAAACATACACAAGCAACACCTCCTTAGTGGCAATCCTCATTGCAACAATTACCTTTGCTGCTGCTTTCACGTTCCCTGGAGGATATAGTAATGATGCTGGAAGCGAGGGGCTTCCGGTCATGTCAAGGAAACTTGCGTTTCAAGTATTCTTGATCTCCGACACCTTAGCAATGTGTTCCTCCCTTTGCGGTTGCCTTCATATGTGTCATAGCAAGGTGGGAGGATCTTGAGTTCTTGCTTTACTACACATCTTTTACTAAGAAGCTTATGTGGTTTGCTTACATTGCAACTACTACAGCATTTGCATCTGGTTTATACACAATTTTGTCTCCTTGTCTCATGGTTGGCTATTGTGGTTTGCCTCCTAACAGTTTTATTGTCCATTCTTACTAAGTTCCTAGGTGAATGGCCCATCTTGAAACTGAGATTTCGGTTGGGTCGGGCTTTCAAGTCTGAACTCCTTGATATGGTCTAATATCTTCTCCTCTCTTTATTGGCTCCAGTTCTACTTTCTTACTTTTTTATGTAAAGAAGTCATGAAGATGAAACTGCATAAGTTGCATGAAGATGGATGATTGTGTTATTTTGGTTATTTATAATTCCTGTAGACCCTAAATTATATGGATGTTTTACATAGGTAATTATGATGTCTTTGTGCAATTATGTTATTTTGTTTCTGATTTGGACCCATCAAGGAGTGTGATAGACTTTATTGTGGACATGAAAGTCGATCAAGGGCTATTGCATGAGGGAATAGTTTCAATAGGCTAGAGTTGTTCCAGTACAATAGTGTTTTATCTACCAATAGCTATGCATTAGAACATGTTACAATCTCCCCTTACCAAGAATATATCTTCAAATCCCAAGCCCCAGCTTCCCTTGCGATGGCCAATACGTGACAGGTGCTGTCTGACATTATGCAACCTCAAGCACCTCAAAGGCTCTTGTAAGTAGAGGGTGTTGGTATCTAGAATAGCTCTTTCTTTTTCTCTAATAATATGTGATGTTATAAATCTTGGCATAAGGAAAAAGTGTTAAGAGGGGCAAATAGAGGAAGGATTGTTTATTTGAGTTCTTTCTTCAAGTTAAAATCTATTATCTCATTATAGAGTTTAGCTATTTAACTCTTACACATACTTCCATGTGGCCCAACAAAAACTCTTAAAGGTACCACATGTAAACTAAACAATGCAATTTAACTTGGTGTTAATGGCGCCTTTTCCATAGTTTCTAGCCCTCTTGGATCATGGCTTTGTGGTGCTATAGTCTTTAGTTCCTCCATGACATAGGAGCCTACCTACTCCTCAATGAAAATTTCTTTGAATCCCCATGATTACAAGTCAAACATAAGACTCAGCTTACCATACTCATAATATGACATGTGGTGAGCATATAAGGTGGTCAAAACTCGTTGGAACAGGTTCACGATCCTTAACCAACTCTAGCGAGTAATGTCATCTGAGACCCTGGCTCATCACACAGTGACCCTTAACCTCTCATCGGACCTTTAATCAAATTCTTTCCCTTAGTCACCTTTTAGCCATTTCCCCCTAGTTGTTCATTATTATCTAGAGCAAATGACTCTTAACTTGTGCGAATAAGGAGAAACTCATCCTATGCTCAATTTCAACTAGGCTAAGTAAACAAAGCACCATTATGTTTGAGGAAGTAAAAATAAATACTTCAAGTCATTATCATGAACAACAAGGAATGAAAACTACAAGTAGTGGGTGCAACTAGGAGAAAGACATACATAAGTAACATGCATATTGTAGACATAGTAAGATTCATATGATTTTAAAAGAGATTAAGGATGGTTAGGAGGCTACCTTGTGGTATTGTTGAGGTTCAGTAGTTCAAGTTGAATAGAGAATTCAATGTCCATCTCAACAAACGTCTCCTCAACCCCTTTGGTTCCTACACGAATGTAGTGTTGTATAAGTGAATGTGATTTTTATGTCTTGCAATGCTTGTGCGTGAATGAGGTAGAAGAGCGTAGATTAGAACAGAGGTAGGGACAATAGAGCAATATTACTAGATAGGACTTAGGCTATTTGGTGCTAGTCACTATATATAGATTGTGGATCTACTCCATAGCCCATAGGTCCATTCTTGATACTCATGGAACTATCTAGGCCAAGGAATCTGGCCATCCATCTAGAACTTAGGTATTTTGGGCATAGTTCACATGGTCTATTCGTTAGGCGGGTCTAACCGTCTGGGTGAACATGATTGAGGTGTGAGGGTGGGGACTGGGGACATCACATAGGAAATAAATGAAAGTGGGAAAATGGATATATGCAATAAATTAAGGGGTAATGACCACTGATTCATTATCTCTTTATCCATGCTCGCCTAGTATTGTAGTCCATACCGGGGTAATGTAAAACTACACTCAAAAGGCAATTACATGGGAATATTCCTAGGAAACTCAAGGGCAACGTGGATGGCGCTTGGTCTTCAACCACTCTCCTAATGCCATTAGGGATTTGGTCTTGGGGGACCACTTCTAAATGGCCTCGAGAGGCTTTTGTGCCCAGGTGTGCCCCTAGGAAAATGAGGGAATCATCGAGGGCTTCCCCCACCTTGTTACCTTGGCTGAAAGCCTTTGGCCATGAAAGACAAAGCTCTACAATACCTTCTTAGGGGGAACCGAAGGAAATGGCAGGGACTCACACTGAGCATTCGGTATTATTGAACTGATCGGTTCGGTACTTCAGTTCCTACACAATTTCGGTTCCTCAGAAAATAGGTGTTGATCGATTCCTTCCAGAAATCGGCACCGAGGAATTTTGGTTTTGGTACTTTTGGTTTGGTTCTGGTATTTACTGAAAAATACCAAATCGATGATAGAGACATGTAATAGCAGATTTAAAAGCTAATTTTGACATAATTTCATAGAGTATAATAGTGTCAAGTGCATACATATAAATGTCGACAAAGACTATAAGAGTAGAGTACCATAAGTACATAATATAATAGTCTATAATAGTGCAATTAATAATATAACTTCACTCAAACTCAGCATATTTCGCATAGTTCAGTAATTTAGGTAAATTCGGTTCCCCGAGGTAAAGAAATCAGTTCTTAGGAATTAGGAACCGAAAAAGGTACCGAAAAACTTGGTTTCGGTATTTTCGGTTCAGTTCTCGGTATTTTTGGTTCAGTTCACGGTTCTCAGTATTTTGTGCCTAGGGTGAGCAGGGACGATGTCAACAAGGGTGCTTGTGGGGCCATCCTCGCTGACACGAGATGCCACTAGTGAGAATGCTAGAGGAGTTATATGAAGGAGTCATGATGAGGAGTTGCGGTTGTTTTAATCAGTGATGGTCTAGGCCCCGAGGGCGCGAAGGGTGGAGGGGTTGTCACTATGAGGGAGGTTTCCCAACACAAGTTCACAACAATATAGCCTTTTCAAGCCATTAAATATGGGTATAAAGTTATATATGTCCTTCAAGATGAATATTATAATTATCAAACTTTGCTGCCACAAATATAATAGAACACTTCCTATCCGTGTGTAAAAATATAAGATGCACATGTATTCTAATATTCATACTTCATAATTCTATAGTTTATTACTGACATGTGTTGATGGTAGATAACGATCATTTTTTAACCGTCAACTAAATGCTTAAGAGAGATCACCACTAGAAAACATAGGGGTTTTAACTGACAATTTCCACGAGTTTTGGTGCTTCTACATTTTCTGCAGGATTATTCTAGAAAAAAGAAATTGGAGGATTTAATTACAAGATTTACATGAAACTTAACCGTGACGAAAAATATGTGAAACGAACTCAGGAAGGTTCCAGAAAACACCAGAAGAAAACGGAGCACGAGCCACGGAGAGGTGGGGCCGGCCGGCCCCACTGGCCAGGCTACCCGGCACCCCCTGGTGGGTCCCACCTATCATCTTCTGGAGTGTTCCTCCACCGCCTTTGAGGATCAATCTTGGCCCTACGTGAAGTCGGTTTGATCCAACGGCTATCGTTTCCTCCACCGGACTATAAATATGGACCTGTACCCCCAAGAGCAATTAGGTTTTTGCCTCAATTTATTTGTCAAGATTAGACTAGAAGCTAGGGTTTCTAGAAATTAAAATTAGAGCTCCAGTTCTTCAAGTTCTAGATTAGATTTAGCTAGCAAGGTTCAAGTAGTGTTGGGCGCTTAGCTCGGAGCTTTCGATCTGTAGTCAAGAGATTGGTAATTTGTATCTTGTTTATAACTTTGTTCTTAATTATTATATTGCTACTTATTAAGTTCTTAGTTAGCACTAGTTGCATTCTTGATATAGTTATGATTGGTAATGATTATAGTCATATATTCGTAAAACACCTAATTCAATACTCGAGTGGGTTAGGTGGTATGTATTATGTAAGCATGGTGCTTAGATATCATATATACCTACGATTGCATCCTGATGTGCCGGGTAGTGTGGTAGATCGTAGACATACAGGTCTATTGAGTCTTCTGTATTCCACCCCTCGCATGTAGGCTAGTAGAGCGCGATCGTGAAGGAGGTGACTTATGTCTCAATATCCTCCCTAGTTTTTTGAGTTAGTTATAATATAGATGAAAGTGTGTATATTGGTGTGATCTATAGACTTATTATTTAGGGACAATCTAGAAGTTCTTTACTTTAGTCGAATCTCCTGTCTAACCAAATCATATTAGTTGAGTTTTTAATCTCTGTCTCTGGAAAGTCCTCTTTATTCATGTTATCTTTATTGTTTATCTTGACTCACCCTGCTAAAAGCATTAGAGTGGTTGATTGCTATAGATTTGCACATTTAAAGTCATAGTCATAAGATCTTTTCTATCCCCCTTCTAGATAAATCCAATAAAATAAATGAGTTTTACTTTTGGCTTAAAACAAATCAACGATACTTGGGAATCTTACCAGGTGAGATGCTACAACATGAGAATTATCTGTGCGCTTGCGGATATATTCTATAAAGTTATTTTTAGAGTAGTTAAGTGTAGATTCTTTTCCAGCATTTTTAGCATCATATTAGGGATGACAACTTAACGCGAAGTGATGTTAGAAATGTCAATAGTATAAAAAATGTACCACGGAAATAGTTAGTTGTATTGGACGCGCCACTGCACACCATAGAAATAACATGCACAAGGACAAAACCCACAACCACGACTTATAGGATAACCCGAGGACAACCACAACTTGCACTGTGCCACCAAGTTCGACCAAGTTGGTAGTAAATATTATTAATATTTTGCCTCCAACTAGATTTACTATAAAATATATTTCATTATTAATTTAATAATACTTTTTATATCAATATTTTTTAATAATTTGGACTAAATTTTAAATTTTTTGTCTTGACGAAAATTGAGAATCGTATCTTTTTTAGGACGAAGGGCGAAGAGAGTATATCCACATGACACATCATGGAAGTCCTAGATCCATATATAAGACCCAAGGCGTGTCAGCCAGCTGTGGTTGCTCGGCTTTTAGATTGTTGAATTTGGTCGTGATGTGCTAACTGTTTTGGTACTACCGTGACGTGCTAACTGATGAGACTTTTGCGTTAACTAGGTGGTTGTCTCGTTGTGCATCTCTTGACTAGGTCAGTGAATCTGTGCGTCAAAGTATGCTTGCTGGTCACAGAAGTCAATCAGTCAGATATGGCTAGCCTACGAGGTCACGATCGAGTTGCCTCTAAATTCTGGTCTCAGTATCAGTTCTAGACTATTAACACTTAACAATGGTCCTCGAGACCTCTATATAAACCTTCGCCCATCGCCTCATGTTTCTCATCAGTTCATCACACCGATCTCAACTATCTGCTTATTACAACACATTCGCAGATTATAACCACCATTTGCTTGCAAAGCTAGCTCCGATCCAATGGCGTCCCAAATCGAGAGCCACCGCTCCGGCGCAGAGGTGGTCAGCGGAGACGATGCCATGTGCAGGAAGAAGTCTGTGGAGCTGCTAGAAGAGCTGGGCCTCCCCAAGGGCCTCCTTCCCATGGAGGAGCTCCAGGAGTTTGGGTACAACCGCTCCACCGGGTTCATGTGGTTGGTGCAGCGGAAGAAGAAGGTGGAGCACACGTTCAAGAAGATCAAGCAGACCGTGTCCTATGCGGCCGAGGTGACGGCCTTCGCCGAGAAGGGGAAGCTCCGGAAGATCACCGGCGTCAAGACCAAGGAGCTGATGCTGTGGCTGAGCGTGGTAGAGGTGTACGTTCCGGAGGCGTCGCCGGAGAACGTCACCTTTAAGACCGGCACTGGGCTCTCCGACAGCTTCAACGCCACTGCTTTCGCACTCGGGGAGTAACCTGACCAATATGAGGAGAAACGATGATGGCGAGTATGCATGCATGACGATCAGGAGTATATTTCTTTCGTGTTAGCAAGTACTACTGGTGTAGAACAGGAGTACATTTCTGCAATTTATTACCTTTTGAGTTGGTACCTTTCACCTTGTAAGCGTTTTGGCAAAAAACGAATTTCACTTTATAAGAAAGCTGTTATTGTCTTTTTATGTTTATATATAATAATAAGTGCATCTGCACCAGCTTCATTCTTGCTCTGTTTTTATGGCGGTGTGATTTCATTGAATTTAATTTCATAATGTGCAAGATGTTAGAATCGGCCGCTTTGTATGAATCGTATGTGCAATCAATAATGCCAGGAACCTTCTAAACCAAAGCTTCGACTTATTTACACCCTCCAAAAGAATTTTCCATCCATAGCTAATACTCAAAAAGTTTAATTTCTAGGCTCTGATTTCGGTGGAATCACAACAATTAGATTGGTGCAAGTAGGCATGTTGTTTTTCGGCTAGGTATATAGATGGCCCTTGTCTAGTCTTAGAATTGATGGCCATTATAGGACGTCCAAAGGGGTCTATAACTATTTTCATCTTCTCGGGCATGCCAAACCTAAAGGAGCCAAAGTTGATGCATGCTTATTTAGAGCATCTCCAACATCTCTCTTTTTGTAACTCCCAATGAGAAAATGCTGTTATTTTAGAGAATTTGGAGGCCTTGACAAATTGATATTTAAATGGGACATCAAAGATGAAATTGGCCCCTAAACTTTCCAAAGGGCTCATTTAGCCTCAATCACACCCAATGGTTGAGTTAATCTCATTCCCAACGAGGTACTATCGGGTCACCGATGAATCTTGATTGCCCTGCACTTTTTTGATATTTTTACCTATAAGCAAATAGGAACATGTACATGTGGAACCAAGTGAGTTACATGCTAAATCACTAAACAAGCTCACCTTATAATCAATGGTTGTATCTTCATGATGTCCTCATACCTAGAAAAAGATATGGCCTCAAAACCAATAGCTTTTGCTGTGGCTATGTTTTAGAAATGTACGTTCCGGATTTAATTAATAAACGTCACCTTTAAGACCGGCACTGGGCTCTCCGAAATTCATACTGCTTTCGCACTATAAAAATATTTGAGGAGAAACGATGATATCAACCTGTATAGATGACGATTAGGATAAAATTTATTTCGTGTTAAAACTACTAACTGTAAAACAGGAGTACATTTTTGCAATTTATTAATTTTGAGTTGGTACCTTTCAAGTTTTATTAATTTTTGGCAAAAACGAATTTCACTTTATAAAAAAGCTGTTAAAACTCAAAACTTAAAATTTTAAGTTTTGAGTTTTGCAAGTTTCATTCTTGCTCTGTTTTTATGGCGGTGTGATTTCATTGAATTTAATTTTATAATGTTTGCAAGATTTATTTTCGGCCGCTTTGTATGAATCATATGTGCAATCAATTATTAACCTTAAATAAGGTCGACTTTTTAAACCCTAACAAAACTATTTATTTTCTAGGTTTCAAAGTTTAATTTCTATGCTCTGTATTTCATGAAATCTACAAAAAAAAATTTATGAATTTAGGCATGTTGTTTTTCGGCTAGGTATATAATGGCGAAATATCTAGTCTTAGAAAATGGTTATTATATAGAGGTCTAAAAGTGGGTCTATAACTATGCAGCAGGGCATGCCAAACCTAAATTGAAAGTTGATGCAAATGCTTATTTATAGTTTAGGGGCAATTTGATCTTTTTTCAAAGTCCCAATGAGAAAATTTGGTTATTTTAGAGATTTGGTAGTTCCAGCAGTTTCCCAATCCCAACCCCAATGAATTTTTTTCCTAGCCCCTTGAATCGTGGCCTCCCATCCCTCAAATAAAGTGGAGATTCCCCCAAATATACTGTTTCTCTCATTAGGGATGAGATTATCTCATTTTACTAGAGTGAAGACTTCCAAAACTCCAATACACCTTTTGTATCTCTTCCAATAACTAGTTTTTAGGATTGAATTTTTCTCCTACTGCTGGAATGCTCTTATACCGTTAAAACAAACTAAGTCCATCGTTTCAGCTAATTAATTAATGGTATGTACAAGTACGTTGCGCGAATTAACTCACTTGTACACCGTTCCAAATTACTGTAACTAGGCATTCTTTATATGATCTGACTGATGCACAAAGAGAGTCAGAGTCTCAGAGCTAAGAATTCCAGCACCATGGCGGTCTCTCTACAAGCTATCCCCTGCGCTATGCTCCTCCTCCTTGCCGTCGTCGTCCCGCACGCGTGCATGGCCTCCACCTCCACAACGCTGCAGGACAGCTGCGAGAGCTACGCCGCCGGCGACCGGAGCGGCTCCAGCTACGACTACTGTGTCTGGACGCTGCAGCGCGACAAGGCGAGTGGCACCGCCGACGCGCTGGACCTGGCCCTGATCGCGGCGAGGATGGCCAGGGCGACGGCCAAGCGCACGCGGGCCAAGATCGCCGCGCTGCTGCAGGCCAACGAGACGGTCGTCCCGGCGGCGCGGCGTGACTGTCTGGTCAAGTGCGCCAGGGAGTACGCCGCCACCGTGCGCCGGATCGGGCACGCCGCGTCGACCGCGCGGCTGGGCGGGGACCTTCTGCGCGCGCGGACGCTGCTCGCGGAGGCGGCAGGCGCCCCCGCGCGCTGTGGCAAGGCGTTCACGGATGCCGGACGACGGGACTCGCCGCTGGCTGACGGCGACTTCGGGCTCGACGACCAGATCGGGCTGGCGATCTCCATCTTGCCGTCGCTGCCAGGGTATTATTAGGAGTTTAGGACGTGATGTCATACGTTTGTGTTTTGATCATG